>MNCI01005255.1:844451-939203 GCA_015680685.1 Gnetum montanum | reverse complement strand
AGGCATTACCTTTTTCGCAGTCAGGTTAACGTCATTTGTAAAAATAACATCCTTAGGGCCATTACGCATAGTCTATACGAAAGTAGCAAAATCGCTCGCTGGAAGGCTATCACCGCGGAGTTCGACCTCTACTACATTGGCCAATCATCCACGAAGGGCCAAGCAATAGCCGACCAGTTAACAACTTCACCAATTGACAACCACGCCACTGTAGAGACAGAATTTCCTGATGAGCATGTACATAGTTTAAGCCCTGTCTCGACAGGCCTCGAAGCAATATTGTATTTCGATGGAGCTTCAACCGCCAGAGGCGACAGTGCGGCCACTGTTCTTACGCTATCGCCTGAGGACGTGCGTCTACACGCTTATCGATTGACCTTCCCTTGTACAAACAATGTGGCAGAGTACGAGGGGCTCCTCAGGGGATTACTAATTGCAGGCGAACTCGATGTTCAACACCTGGCAATTAGGGGCAATTTGATGCTTGTCATAAATCAAATCACTGGAGTCTACGCCTGTAAAGCAGTACACTTGCAGCCCTATTATGATCAGGCTAAAAATCTTCTGAGGCGATTTATGACCTTCGACGCCCAGCACGTCCCACGGACTAACAACACGCTGGCCGACGCACTGGCCACTCTGGCCTTACACGTGCCGTCGCACTTGCTTAACACCTGTCCTACATTGATTACAGACTGCGCAGACCCTATCATTCAGACGGCGCAAATCTCCTCTCTCACCGAGGAAAGCACACCTGAATGGTACGATCATATCAAATCTTATCTTTTGCAGGGTGAATTATCAGCTGCTTTAACACGCGTGCAAAAAGATGCAACCTGTAAACGCGCTAGGCACTACGTCATCATCGGAGACAGCACTCTCTGCAGACGCTCCTTTGATGGCGTATTGCTCACCTACGTTAACGCAGACCAAGCACAACACATCGTTAGCGAGGTTCACGAGGGACTATGCGGAGGCCACGTAGCACCATGGGCTATGGCCCTAAAAATCTGTCGCTTAGGGTACTACTGGCCACGCATGGAAAGGGATTTTTTGACAAAGGTTAAGACCTGTGACACGTGTCAACGTCACGCAAACCTCATCCACGTGTCACCCACAGAGTTGCACACCACACAGATCACATGGCCATTCCAACGATGGGGACTTAACATTATAGGATCCATCACGTCAAAATCTTCCACAGGACATAACTTCATCATTACCGCCACCGAGTACTTCACGAAGTGGGTAGAAGCTGTCCCCCTGCGGAAAATTACATCCCAACAGGTTTGCCATTTCATCTTGGATAACATTGTAACCTGATTTGGTCTCCCAATGACTATTGTGACCGACAATGGGCCACAGTTTAGTAGCGTGGATACCAAATCCTTCTGTGACAACCTAGGCATCAGGCAGTCCTTTTCCTCCCCTTATTACCCACAGGCAAATGGTCAAGCTGAAGCATCGAACAAGATAATCATCAATTTACTCAAGAAAATGCTCGACGGTAACAAAAGGCGGTGGCATGAGCAGATCCTCTACGTGCTATGGGCATATCGTACTACATGTAGAACAGCTACAGGCAGTACGCCCTATAGCCTAGTTTACGGATCTGAGGCGGTGCTACCTCTGGAGTTGCAAATTCCTTCTCTGAGAATGGTCCTCTCCACCATTATAAATGAGGCTCAACACACTGAGGCTCGAATAATGGACTTGGAGTCATTGGAAGAGAAGCGAATACAGGCTCTTGAGGCAATTGAGAAATATCAGGATAAGCAAAAGCAAAAGCATCATCATAACCTTCAGCAGCGTCCGATCAAGAAAGGAGACTCGGTTCTCAAGGCTGTGCGTGAACCAGTAGGAAAATTCTCTGCAAACTGGGAAGGCCCTTTCTTGGTAACCGACGCATACAGCAACGGAGCGTTCAAATTGGCAGACGTCAACGGCAACAAGTTAGCAAATCCTGTGAATCACGTGTACTTAAAGCGGCATTTCATCTAGCGGCAACGACGGTGTCGACAGCAGGTATGACGGTACGCGTCCACTACGACGTAAAACTGGCATCTTTTGCAGGCGTCCGCTACGACGTGAAACTGGCACTGACCGTCCACTACGACGTAAAACTGGCATCTTTTGCACGCGTCCGCCACGACGCTAAATTGGCACAGGTAAGTAGCCATCTGCTGAGACGTAAAATCAGCACAGATTTGTCCCTGGGTCATGACATAAAACTGACATCCACAGCACGGTCTGCTGAGACCATAAACCAGCCTTACCACCGTCCGCTACGACGTAAAACTAGCACTTCTCGGTCTGCCCGGACTTTAAACTGGGACCATGGTCTGCTGAGACTTAAAACCAGTAACGGCAGTCTTCCAAGACTTAAAACTGGGATGTACAGATCGCCACCATGTTCAAGCGAGCGTGATCACTCCTGTACAGTTGCACAGCAGACGGGGTGGGGTACTGAGACAGTCCCAGTATCGCCACCCCATCGGCATCTTACTGATCCCTCGGACAAGCAAGGAGGCATCTTACTGATCCCTCGGAGATGCCGCCACCGCACCCGCTGCAGTGGTCGCAGCTCTGGGAGTTTAGCCTCGTTAGCGGGAGCCCCAACGAAATCCTCGTTGGTCATGGCCCCAGGAGTCTCCGCCAATCATCGCTATCGGGCGCCGGCTTCGCAGATTCATCTGGCCGGTTCCCGGTGCAACCAGTGAGCTGCACTGCGTCTGATGCCTTTTGGCGAAGGTATGCAGTGCCGAATCATCAGGATTGGCGGCTCCGCCCAAGTGCTCCAGCTCAACATTTGCAGTCCATTGGCTCTGGTCAACATCAGACAGCATGGGCTCCAAGAACCCCGTCTTTTGTCCATAAGCAATGGCGTCCTCTGTTTCCTTTTGTGGTTGCAGGCTGCTTAACTTCGAGGATGTCATTCAAAGGTGCGTCCATCTGAGCGGCGAAGTACAACAGCGTGCTGAAATAGCTGCTCAGGTTTGCCCACCCACTCCACTTTGCGCATTTCTTCCTGACACGCATCTAACCTTAATCCTTATTTCCTTCTTCCCCACCACCCAATTCCCATACGCAGCTTTGCTTTTCATACTCACGCTAGCAGAGACATCGCAAAAGTGATGCGCAATGCTCCTTTTAGCACGCATTCCTGCTACAATTTGTAACAGAGATATCTCAGATTTGATGCGCAACGCTCGTCTGAAAGCATTCCTGTTGACATAAATAAACACACCGTTTGCATCTTCCCCGAACCTATTTCCAGTTATACCCTTCCTCTCATACTCGCCAGCCTTCCTTTTACGTAAACAGAGCAACACCTGAGCATTCATGGATGAACGTTGTTCTTGCTTCTACCAATCCGGTGTTTCGCATTCTTTGTTGACGTTTTTCGGGTAAGCCCTCTAACCGTCAACAAAGAGGGGCCATTGAAACACCGTGAAAATTACAGGTTGGCCTCAGGTGAAGATTCGTAATTTGAGTGAGAACGCGCCTCGAATTTGTCTAAGGACAAGTTTACGCTCCATCACACACAACAGTGTGATGAGCGTAATAAGCTCCAAAACAGTTGAAGGAAAAATCCAGAGAGGCATGACGAGTTGGCACTTTTTCTTGCGGCGCATACATAAGTGGCCTTTACGCTCGTTACGCGGCGGTGCGTACCAGTGCGTGGGTCATGATTCAAGTTGCACGCTCCTTACGCTCTACCACGCGCCGCTGCGTGATAAGCGTAAGTTATGCATTATTTACGCTTTATCACGCGCAGTTGTGTGATGAACGTAAGTTATACTTTGTTTACGCTTCACCACGCATGGTTGCGTAGTGAGCGTACGTTACATTTACGCTTTGCCACGCACAGCTGCGTAGTGAGCGTAAAACGATCTTGAACTCATTGTTTTTACGTCAGTGCGCTCACACACGCAACACAAAGCGAATGAGCGCAAACGCAGCCGAGACACGCCTATCATGGGCCTGATCTTTGCACGCATAGCATGCAATTACACGCACAACATGCAAAAGAGTGTGTTGTGCGTAGTCGCAGCTTGACTTAAAAGAATCGTGTCAACAGGATCCACGACATTCAGGCCCACAACATCAGGGTTGCGCGTGTCGCGGCCTATAAATACTCCGGCTGACAAATATACAAGGGGGATTTTGGGGGGAGTTAGCCACTTGACAAGAAAACGAACCAGAGCACCAGAGCATTTTTATCGCTTTTGTTGGCAGCAGATCAAGAGGACAAGAGCATTTTCTGAGCAAGGGAACACTTATCGCCTTGAACAGAGAAACAAGAGCAACCTTTTGGTAATCACTGCAAACATTATCCTTTAGCAGAAACAGAACGCAGCACGCCTGAGTCCTAACAGCAGATCTACCCGAAGTAAAGAAGTAGAACGGGAATTGCAGAGTCGTCTCGCCCAGTTAGCAGGTTCTATTGTTCAAAAGATCGACAGACTTCAGAGCTTGACCATTCCTGCACCTAAGCTTTGGGCCTACAAGGTAGATCAAACTTCTGTCCAGACAGTTTTCTTGTTGTTTTGTGCTCATTTTGTATCCAGTTGTTGAGGGTTTTCTTCCATTGTAACGTGATATACACACAAGCATACATCCGATCTAGCATTAAAACATAGATCTTTGATCTTTGCGACGTACACGTTGTTTTCTCTCCCGATTAGCATCTTTTCGGCATTTTGGCGTTATCTTCGTAGCGATCCATCTACGTCGTTGTCTTCCCGTTTTACGATCTCTCGCACCAAATCATGACACGCAAAGATCCATAATCGTCATCGCTTTTACTGACCCGTAAGTGCCTGTCTGATCGACAAGACCGTTCAGGGCACCGCGGATTCGTTTTTCCAGCTTAGCCCTCGCGCGGATCCGTGGTTAAAGCTGTGTACACGAAATTTCGGTCGGTATTTCCAGCTACCGACGTTTTCCATCGTTACACATAGCAACCACATACACATACCACTAATTGAGTTACACACTACTAAAATCACTTGGTCATTCCAATGGTGGGGGTTTGATATCATTAAACCTATAACACCTAGGTCCTCTGTAAGGTGTAGCTTCATCATTATTGCAACAAAATATTTTACCAAGTGTGTTGAGGCTATTCCCCTTAAGAAGACAACATCTTAACAAGTCTATAGATTCATCTTGGATAACATAGTGGTCCATTTTGGTATACCTATGATCATAGTCATACATAATGGACAACAGTATAGTATCCAAGAGACAGAAACTTTCTATCATGACCTAGGAATTGAGCACTCTTTCTCATTACCTTATTACCTTAGGCCAACAGTCAAGCCTTAGCAAGCAATAAGACCATCATCAACTTGCTCAAGAAGATGCTTAGGAATAGCAAGCAAAAATGGCATGAATGGCTTATCTACGCACACTGGGCCTAGAGAACAACATACCATACTACAATAGGTGTGAGTGCTTGTAGCCTTATTTATGGTTCTAAAGGTGTTTTACCTCTTGAATTATAAGTACCATCACTCTCAGTAGCCTTATCCAACTTTCTCAATAATGAGTAGAACAAGGAGTTATGAACCATGGACTTAGACTCAATGGAGGAGTAGCGAGTGTGAATGCTTACTCACATTGAGAATTACCAAGAGAGGCAGAAATGGTAACACCATCATAACCTAGGAAATTTTAAGATCAAGAAGGGTTACCTAGTCCTTAAGGCCATTCATGAGCATGCAAACAAATTTTCAACCAACTAGAAAGGACCTTTCTTAATCACTAAGTCCATCGGGTGTAAGATACCTTGTTTGAGGGGAAAATCCAAAGTCCACTTGAATATAATGCATCTCATTTAGTGAGAAAATACTAAGTTCATTGAGTGTAACATATCTTGTTCAATGGAAAAGCCCCAAGTCTATTGAGTGTAACATAGCTTACTCAATGGGGAACCCACATCAAAATCGGCTTTGGCAAAGAGCACATTGCCTTGAAGTGAAGTGTTGGTTCCTCAAACACATCTACCAAGTGAAGCACACATCTAACCACAAATTGCATAGCCTAAAATATTTGACCAATATTTGTTAAACCTCATGACAATTTCTTCATGACCTCATTACCATTTTATCATCATGGCCTCACTCCATTATCACGAGCACTCTTGAGCATGGTTCGATACTACTAAATCAAAAGTAGAGAAAAGACATTGGTAATGGACCTACAATGGTGTTTTGTATTCTTTGTTGATATCTCTCAGGTCAATAATCTAGACATCAACAAAGAGAGGCCAATGAAACACCACCAAAACTCATGTTGCAAAGCCCACTTTTCAACTTGAGGCAAAGTTTCATTATAAATTTAAGATATGTAGTACATGAGCAACAATCTTGCATATTTCAAATTTTTGTGGTTGAAAAATGCTTTAAACATTATTACTACCTCATTTCCCAACTAGAAATAGGTACCACATGTACATATCTAGGCTTGGGAAGGCTAAACATGCCTTTGGAATGGCTAAAAATGGTATTTTCAAGAGTTTTGGAATGGGTATAGCCCTAACTACGCTAGAGCCATTTTCAGTAGGCTCAATAGCTATAGTAGCTAGTGTAGTCATCACCAGAACTAGGCAGAGATGCAACATTGGCATTATTATGATGGTCATTTCTCTAGCAAATAGCCAGTATATGCATCCCAAGTCAACAATGGCCAAATAGCAATTTTTATGAAGCACAACACTTTCCAATGGGTTCCACCATTTCTATAGTTTTCATCTGTCTTTTCATTTTCCATTTCCAAAGCCATCAACATAGTCATAAAAGCCTATTTACTATTTATAGTAAATGGATGCGTTTTGTGGGTGTAGTACATTCTAGACTTACCACAAATACCAACTATGTTAGCATTAGTTGCTTGTTTACATTGATAGTAGTTGGCTGAGTACAGTAAGTAGTAGTTGGCTATATACACTGGTAGTAGTTGGCTAACTATGCTAGCAATAGCTAGCTAACTACCTTGGCATTATTTGTTGGACTACATTGAGCAATAGTTGACTAACTACATTGGTAGTAGTTGGCTAACTACACCAAGTAGTAGTTCCTTGACTATGCTAAGTAATAGTTGGCTGAATATGCTGGCAGTAGTTGGTTGACTATGCTATTAGAGTTGGCTAACTATGTTGAGCAATAGTTAGTTGACTATGCTGAGCAGTAGTTGGCTGACTATGCTGAGTAGTAGTTGGCTAACTACGCTAACAATAGTTGCTAACTACATTGGCAATAGTAGTTGTTACAACCCACAATCAATGCCAATATGTTAGCAATCAATGATAGGCCCAAAAATGGCAATGCTAACCTATAAAAGCCCAACATTGATACCATTTCCAGCTTTTCAACTTTGGATGATTCCAAATTTTGGCTCTTAGCTTACCATACAGTAGTTCCAACTTCTGGAATTCTTTGGGATTCACATCTACTCAGGATTTAGCACTTTAAGCATTTTTTCACTTGGCATTTCAAAACCATTTTCCAAAAAAACACCACTTTACCCATTTTCTAGCAACTACATCCATTACTCATAAAACCCATTTGTAATCCACCTACATTTCTAGTCATAGATATTGGCACTACATTGGGTGTAAACACCCCCATGTAGTTATCATTTCCATTGAAAGTGTAGATCGTATCCCATTACCATATCCACTAGCAATCATCAAAACCCATTGCAGCAGTTACATCCTCCCCTGGTAGTGTTGTTTGGTAGTAGAAACTAGGACTATGCTAGGCACAATGACTCCCATGTAGTTTCCATTTTTTCAAATGTGCAACACCATTCCCATTCCCACATAGTTGATTTGGTAGAAACTGACAAAATGTTGTAGTAGGTCAAAACTGGGAAGGAACCAAATTATGGAGGTAGCCTTCTCCAATGAAATTCAAGCTTTGGCTAGCAACTTCCTGTGCCACTAGCACAATACTATACATCATAAACTCAACCTCTTTTATATTTTTTTTATAAATTTCTTGATTTACATTGTGAAAATTTTAGATTCCATTTCTATTTCCACATTTATTTCTATAACTATAATTTCATTTTCCATTAACATTTTAAGTAAACCATTTTTTGTTTACATTTTCAGTAGACCATTCTCACTACGTCATTTTCTATTTACATTTTCACTAGGCCAGTTTTAGTAGGCAATGTCTATCTATGTTTCTAGTCATGTTTACAATCCCAAAATTATTTTTTTTTAGATTTTGTAAGTCCCTAGGTGATTTGCAAGATCATCCAAGGCATATTGAGTGCTATTTTTTGGAGGCCTTGGGGACTCAAGGTTAAAACTATTCCAGCACTAGGATCTTCTAGTTTCCCATTCCAACAACCAAGATTTTAGGCACCAACAAGTACACTAACATTTATTGAAATCTGTTTCAAATGTTATGACTACACTAATCATACTACAGCTACTAGAAATTTATGATAATTATGCTGTCCATGCTACCACCACCAAAAATTGGAATAACTAAATAAACCATAACAAATAAAAAATAAGCAAACTTGAGAGGGTCCTAGAGCAACATATTCCATGGGAAAAGTCTGAAGACAAACCTTTAAATGGTGGAGGAGCTAGTCTTTAGTCATGTTGGCCTAGTCTATGCCCCTAAGATTAACACCTATAATGATGTTGCTCTCATTGACATTACTCCATGTAGGGGGCTCATGTGATAAGGTGATGGTGATTACCTCCCCAAAAGCAATTGTTATTTGAGAAACAAGGGAGTTAGCCACAACCACACTATCTATAAAATACTTCTAGATTTCTTCCACATTAATTCCCTTCATAAACAACTCCAACTGATGTTGTTTTATAGATTCATCCTTTAGCCACTTGAGGTAGGCATCCCACTTGGCCTTGTATTATCTTTTGTGATCCTTTCATTCTCAGCCCCACTCAAGGATCCAAGCATAATAGTCCTTCCATTCTGCAAGTTTGCAATTTATCAAATTAATCTAAAGCTTCTATTCTACTGCCTCTTTGGCAAGGGCATCTTGTCATGAATAGCATTCTAGTAGTAGGCCCAAGTTATTTTCTTGGTGCACAAGAAGTCCCTATTGGTTACTTGGGCCTCCATAAAATCCTTATGATTCTTGAGATCCTTTACCTCCTCCTTCAGCTACTTGTTCTCCTCCCTTAATATCATAACTTGTTCCCATAAGAACTCATTAGAGCTTCTACATTTCCACATATATTTTGTGCATGAAAGTGCACATCGAGTGGCACCCTCATACAATTTACATGGAACATTTTCTACATTGAGAGGTAAGGCAAGTAATGCATCAATTTCAATGGCCTAGTTAGGATCCCATCTCAACTTAGGCACTGTAAATAACAGCAAAAAAATAACAAAAACTTAGACACATAAAACCAGTTAACAACTAAAAAATGAAGAATAAAAAAAATTACATAATCATGAAAAACCAAATAAAAAATTGAAACATGTAAACAATGAAGGAAAAATGGGTTAGAGCTCTCACCAACTTCAAGAGCTATCTATTGTAACCAACTGATCATGTCTTCAACTATGCCCCATATGAATTCAATATTATTAGTGGTATCCACCCATGGTTGCATGCAAAAGGTGGAGGTGGAAGCATTAGCTTGAGACTCTAGAGCTACAATAAATATAATGAATGATTAACCAACGATAGAAATTAAACATAAAATAACAAAAATGATATCTAGAACATGTGAAACTAAAAATCACAAGTGCCTAAAAGACCCTTTGGTGTGATTACAGGAGGATCACCTAAGTGCAAATCCCCAAACAATGCATTGAAGTATCCACTAAAGGATGAGATAGACCCTCATCCTCATGATATTATAGTGGTTCCTCTTCTTGATGCCTTCTTTCTACACTAGCTACTATTTCCGTTGTTATGGCTACCTACTGCTATTACTTACTTGCAAATACAATAATCACAAAACATACAAAAATTTAAAACATTTTACCTAAACCATAACTTAAATATAACTTCAAAGTAAACTAATGAAAAATCATAAAATAAATAAAACATACCTCTAACCTCATCTTGCACCCAGTTAACCTTAATGATCAACCTCCTCTTCAAGGGCTCCTCAACAACTCGCATTGTCTGATCAACTAATGGCCTATTGAGTTTTGCTCTAGCTGATTCCTCAGCTTTGACAAGAAACTTCTTGGCCTTTTCTGGGTTTCCCTAATCAACATAGGGCTCTCTTCCTATGCTATTAGGGTATGCACAATGTTTTCCAATAAATCCTTTGGTGGTGATAGATAGCAATTCACCCATGTCCTCCAGTGGATCCTAGGCATGCATGTTTTGAACAAGACACCTTATCCAAGGCTTGAAGCTTTGGGATGGGTATTGGACTACCTTTCATCCATCCTTCCTCACTATGAGGAACATTGAAAACCTCCATATATAACCTACAAAGAATACAACATGCACATGGCAGTTTGTTGTAATATTTTATTGAAGCTTTAGGATTTCACTATGCAACCCAGAAATTAAATGAGCAACCTAGTTAAATTGGAAGCCCTTGGTTAGGATATTCTTCATGTTCCATGCTTGCTTAATGCTCATTATCATCCCTTATAAAAGTAGCTTAGCAAACACATAGGATCAAAATAGGAGATACATTTGTCTTGCCTCAAAAACTTGGAAGTGGCTAAGAGAGAGCCCCTTATTACCATGACAAGTGTTTAACCATTCCTCAACTTCCTTCTAGCAATCCATCTCCTTCCCTACTTTGGTGGTGATCATCATGCCTTCATTAGAAACACCAAAGAGGTTACTAAAGATGGATTCATAAATATCCAAGGTAATAGTCACATTGTGAACATGGGTGTAAACCTCTTAACTCCTTTGTTAAAGAAGTTAATTGTACCATCCAAAATCGTTGGTGAGAGACTGGAATAAACGGACACTGAGAGATCTACAGATGAAATAGTAATACCCTACCTTTGCCTTAGGGCAAGCTAGAAATTAACGAAGGTAGAGTGCCTTGAATGGTCTGCACGTGGATCAAACGAGGGCTTCCCCGAACATACGCAATTGCGATGCGTTGGGTTATACGCAAACAAATGAAAAATTGAACGTAAATAAATGAAAAACGAATGTAAACTATTTAAATAATGAAAACAAGAAAAATGTCAACAGGAAAAATAATGTAAACTACAAGAATCTGAGCAATAATGCAAACTATTTGTATTGATAAAAAAATTACAATGTGCATTAGTCAGAACGTAGTTCCGGATTGGTTGTAAGGCGAACGTTTAGCCCCGATGGATGTGAATGGATGTTAGGAAATACAAGTTTCTTGTTGCAAGTTTTGTAGTGTGACCAAGATTTCCCTTGCTATGCGTAACCAAGTCTGATGCCCAACGTATGAGATTGATGCCCAGATTTCTTAAGTGTGTAAGATTTGAATTTTCTGAACCTTGATCTAGTGGAAAAATAGGAGATTTATACGATTTTAGCAGCAAGATTCGGATTTGGGAGAAGATCAGTGGCTGCAGGGTGAGAAAACATCAGATTTGGTGACAAGTGTGTGCCTTGACCAGATGCATGAAATGTTACAATGTACAGCATGCAGCGTGACCAAGATCTCTTACGCTGACGTGTGTAATCCACAACGTAGGAGCTTGATATGCTGAAAAATGCAAAAATTTACAAACAATGTTAAACTACAAGAGTGGATCTGGATGTTTGGCTCTAGATCTATAGATATGTGCTTTTTTTGTGCTACCAAAGCCTCCAGCATGCGTGGATCTGGCTCTGATGTGTGTGTAGCCTGTTCTGGTGTCACCATTAGCATCAGCATCAGCGTCAATGTCAGTCACTAACAGCGTATGACCTAAAAACAGTGCATTTTAAACCCATTTTGAACTTGTGAGGCCCATTTTTAGAGTTGATCTACATGCCATGGGTCATGAGGGTTATGTATGCCAAATTTGGGCTGATTTGGATGTCGTTTTGGCCCTATTTCGATTGGTGATGCTAAGCCTTACGCTTAGCAGCGTCTGAAAAATAACCCCAGCGTCACCAAGTCAAAGTGGCATATTTGAGGCCCAAATATTGATTTTATAGAGGTTGAGACCTATTGGGGACCTTGATGAAGTTATGGGAGGTCTCTGTGCTTGATTTCTACCTATTTTGACTCAGTTTCGTGGCTCCAAATGTTGGTGACGCTGAGCCTTATGTTGAGCAGCGTCTGAAAATGTAGCCAAATTATACTTAGCCAAAACCAAGCATTTTGAGCTTGAAACTTTTGATTATAGATGCTGGAAGTTGATATAGCTTCTTGTGGACCCCAGGGGAGCCCTTCTTGTTGAATCATGGACCATCAAGGGCTGTTTCAAAGACCTCCAAGTTTGGTCATGTTGTATTCATGCTTGGGTGGCTACATGACTTAGCTTGAATCTTGTTTGAAAGTGCTAGGCCAAAATTTTGTGGTGTTTCATTGTTTCCTCTTTGTTGATGCCTAGAGTTACATTTGCTGCATAAGATTTTTTACAGTTTACAGTTTTTACATCAACTTGGCCCACGCATTCTGTTTACGCCCGTTTATGCTCATGCTCCGTTTGCATCTGTTTTACATTGTTTACACTGTCTACGTCCATTTACGCCATAACCCAGCATATAGCACCTTTGCATACGTGCGGGTAAATCCTTGTCTGATCCGCGTGCAGACCACCCAAGGTACTCTACCTTTGTGCATTCTAGCTCATCCTCAGGCGAAGGCAGGGTCTTCTGTTCTCGTCTTGTGATCCCACGGTCTCTGTTTCCTTCCAGCCAGAGGCCGATGATTTCAGGCGGTACAGGGACAAGTCACAAAAATGGAACTAATACTTGACAAAAATTTGGGTTTTTCTCACCATACTAGGGGCATGACATTTCGTACTTAGGAAAAATTTGCATACCATGAGCTGCTATGCTATATAGTAATCGTCACTTGAATACTGTGAATTTGTGCTACACCATGTAGGGTCATGTTAAAGCCCATCTTGATCGTGATTGAGCTAGTAGGGGTTCTGTGCTACCTTAGTGCCCTTGTGGCCAACTTCCCCCCTCCTCATGCATAAGTACGGGACCAGGCAGTCTAGTTTTGGGAAGGTGCATTGGAATTCCTAGAGTTCCTCCATTGCCACTTTAGTGTGATGGTATGGTCACACTTGTTAGCCAAGATAGCCGGTGTTCTAGTTGAGATGCTATTGCCTGGGGAAAACGGAAGCATCTTAAAGTTTATGGACAATGGATCTATTAAAGAAGAAGGGGCTGGGAGCTCAAATTAGTGCCCAAAAGGTTTGAGATGCTTGTCTTGGGTTTGGGATATGCCTGAATTTAAGTGTTACTATAAGTACAACACCTTGTTTGTTGCTCGTCACATGGGTACTTTTTTCCAGAATCCACCTAGGACCATTTACTGTGCTCGTGGGTGAGTTCTATGAAGATACTTAGACATGTTATACCATTTTTGTTACATAGCTATAATGTTTATTTTGCTCTATGTGTTGACAGGTTTGTCATTGATAAAGATGGTTTCCACGATCAAGAGGGGGCATTAGCATTGGTCCAAATAGCCTTACAAGATTTCTCTTCTACCGGGAATGTGCACGGTGGTGTCATACAACAACTTGGAACCAAATTTAGGACTTATCCAACCAAGTATGCTAAGTTCTACCTGAAATGTGAAGGACTTGGATGGTTGGATGGCGAATGGACATCCCATTGTGTGCCCACCATGGAAGAAGTTCTGGTGGAAATTCCACCATTCCCCATGCCATTCACACCGAGTGGGTTAGATTATGCACTTGTTTTCACATGTTCAAGTGATCGATTTTGTTTTCACATTTTGTTAATTTTTTTTGTTGATTATTGTAGTAACAGTTGAGTCCATAGAGGTTACAATAATCACGTCAGGACATGATGAAACTAACCTCTTCTTTAAATATGGTGAAGTGGATGAGACACAATGCTGGTTATGCAATGGGGCCCCAGCCACCCTTGTTCAGAATGTCCAGGAGGCTGGGATTATGGACCTATTTTTAGCAATAAACCCAAGAATTTCAGCTGCAGAGATGCTCATCATTGTTGATTCTTTTACGAAAAGGGCTAACCACTTTCACACGCAGGTGCATAATGTGCAAGTGGTGTCTGAGATCATCGATAGCCTTTTTGCAGATCTCTTCAATGTTCCTTCCAATGACTTACATATAAGGGAGAAGAATGGAAGAGATGTAAACCATTGAGGGGACATAGAAGAATGGTTGGGAACTAGCAAAGATTACAAGTAGATTTACATGCAAAAGGTCAAGCTAGAGGTAGCCCATAAGGTTTACCCTGTCTTGTGGGCTCATGCTTTCCCCAGGTTACTCTCCCAAGGGAAAATTCTTGGGGTAGAGTAGGTGTTGTGACCAAAAACATCAGTGGCTGGAACATCGAGAGGTTTTTGGGTGAACAATTTAACCTTGGATTTGTGCGAGGGCTATGCTAGAGAGAAATGGAAGCAGGGTGCCCTGAATGGTCTGGTCGATCATACAAGGACTTAATCGGTGTATCTTAACCTTTCCTAAACACTTGTTTTGGAATTGAGGCATGTGAAGTAAATCGATGAATAATGAATGTAAAGCAGTGAAAATAGTGCAAAACAACAATGATAGTAAGCATATAGCAAAATAGACTTGGGTAAGAAATTGCACAGCCCCAAGGTCATGGGTTTGATCCTTTGCTTTGATGAAAAGTATACAACAGAACATGCAACTCGGAAGAGGCACAACTTACACAAAGTAGTATGGTTGTAGATCTCTAAATTGTAGAGCCATGGAAAACTTAAAGCCAACCAGAGTGCTAAAAAATGCCAACTATGCTCTCCGAAAGCCAACTTAAAAGCCAATCACCACCCAAGCCAATGCTCAAGCCAACCTTCGAGCATTGTTTTCCAGGGTATTTATAGGGCTAGGAGAAGGAGAAAAACATGCTCTAGATGCCATGTGTCCTAGGCCCCACAAGGTGCAAACATGGCTATACTATGTAGGTGTGCGATGCTGGAGGTGAGCTTTGTTACGCTATGACCATACTGCTGAAACTACATGTGCCAAAATCTAGTGTGCCAACAATGCAAGAAAAATGGAGCCTATGCTACAGGACTACGTCTTCCCTCCTCTTGCAAGCAGGGTCAAGTGTAGGAACAAGTTTTTGGGGATTGACCAGGGGCATGCAGAATGAAGCAAACTTGTTGATTTTGTCCGCTAAAGAGATATCAAGGTGAGGATAATTATTGTCAATAAGTTATAGAGCTAACCAAAGATGTCTTGATGCCTCCATGCCAATGTTGCACTACCCATGTTGTTTAGCACATTGGCATGGCGTAAGTAACTGCTCGCTACATTGTGCTACACTACGTAGCATAGCATAGTGTAGCCACTAGTCTTGACAAAAAACTTGCATAGGAGTTGAAAACATTTGTGTGAGGCTTGGTCAGGAAAACAACTGCAACTTTTTTCCTCCATGTTGAAAAGCCTTTGGACTTGTTGAATTTATCTTTGTAACATTTCTATCATTTTTCATCATTGCTATGCTATGCTAGATAGCATAGCACAACATAGTAGCTAGTGTATCATGCTCCTTTGTTCAATTTTTCATTTTCTACCAAGAAACTTTTCTCGAGGCCTGAGGGCTAAGTGGGACAACTAGTTTTGGAGGCCGAAGCATTGCCAAGTGCAATCTTCTTATTGGAGTCACTTGGCAAAGGGGGGCCTTTCTGTGCTTTGTCCCTATTATGCTATGCTACGTTGCATAGCATAGCACCCTATGTTGGTGGAGTAAGTTTTCTTGATAGTTGCAACATGGGAAAATGCTTTGGAAGATCAACTTGTCATCAACTTACATCTTGAACACTTTGTTGATCTCTTCGAGGCTTTCTACGCTACACAGCATAGCATATTTCTATGCTAGAAAACTTGTCAAACTATTTTTCTCATCCTGAACAATTTTGACAACTCTTAGCATGGTCCTTGGGTAGACTGCCAGCTGGGTCAATTATCTGATTGGGCATGCTAGAGAGTCCAGCAAGCCTATCAGCCCTAGAGATAGAAAACTTGTCAGACTATAGAGTCTATCCTTAGTTCCTACACTATTTTGTCGGCCCATCATGATGCTGCACTTGTGAAAATCCCTACCCAAACTCCAAGACTTTGCTGAAGCATGAGGGTCCTAAAATTTTATGTTGTTTCACTAGCCCCTCTTTGTCAACGTCAGGAGGATTTGCTTGAGAGACATCGACAAAGAATACAAAACACCATGAACGAAAAGATGCCAACATCTCTCTCTAGTGGTTGATCATATGTCATTTTGCTATGCTTGGGAGTATCAAGGTAGTCATGTAGGAAAAGGAGAAAAGCATGGATTTGAGGGGACAGGTTCAGGAAAGGGAAATATGTAACATAGTGTAGTCCCTTTTTGGAATGCTTATGAGAGAATCAGTACGCATGGGCATCTTTCTTTTGTAGGCTTCTAACCTCTTGTCGGAATGCTTAGAGATGGTCATTGTGAAATAGCTAATGTGCCATTTGTTTTGGGCACACCTATTTTTTTGAGCTTTTTTTCTTGCTCTTTTATGCTTTTGTGCTTTTCTTCTGCTGTTTAACCACGTTCACTTGCAAACAACCTCATTTTTGCAGGACAAGTGTTTCCTCCCCGAGATGAGTTGTGTTACATTCATGTGGGGCTTTGACCTACTTATAGGTGCTTCCCATGTGGTGAGTTGCATTACACGCGTCATGGACTTTGCGGTTGAGCATGTGGAAGGGCTTTATATGCATCAGGCAAGCTTGTAAAAGAGATGTGAAATCGGAAACTACAGGTGTGAGAAATGAGGTGAAGAAGGTTAAGAGGGAGAGTAGGATGTGCACTCCCAAGCAGCCAAACTAGTTAGAACGGTCACCTTGGAATGATGTAGTGTCCTGTCCTCCTAGCGAAATGCATCTCTAATTGATGCCATCTTGGCCTATATCTTGCAAACACAACAAAAAGTAGACCAGAAAAAAGTAACCATGAAATGAGGTGAGGTAGAATCCCATTTTCTCTAAACACTGTTGAAGTAGGGAGCATTGTTGCTGAAGCATGTGACATCTAAACCATGAAGGCTAGTAGCGATTCTAGTAGTGGAAAACTGAAGGGGTTGGCACCAAGGAGGCTAGGAGTTACAGTGCTACAAGTGCTCTGGAGTCCCCACCCAAGGAAAACATCATGCAGTTTAGCTATAAGTTGAGAAACCTAGCAACTAAATGCCTTTTGAGCTCAGATGATGGTGGGGGTTGGAGGGTAGCAACTTTGTGGTTGTGCCACAATAGTGCTAAGACTCCAATAGTAGGCACTAACAATAGGAGCTACAGCCAAGGTGACAGATTGTGGTAGCGCTAGCTCTAGAAGGTTAGCAAGATGTCAGACAACATCTTTGGAGGACTAGCAAGATGCCAGGGGTATTGGCATTGCATACATCCTAGAGGACGTTTTCTTATCATCATGAACTATTCTAGAACTACAATGCCCCACCTCGTGTTAGCACTGTGCATGCTCGCTTGTTTGTGGGATTGTGGATGTGAGCTGAGATCATCGTGTTGTGAACCTAGTTTAAGGTCTTGGTAGACCATTAGATGTACTGGTTTAAGGTCCCAACAGACTATGATGTGCTAGTTTAAGATCCTAGTAGACTACTCTGCTAGTTTAAGGTCCTAGCAGACCGCTATGCTAGTTTATCATCATAGCGGATAGTGGATGGACCAGTTTAAGGTCGTAGCAGATCCTTTGTGCTAGTTTTTTTTTTCATCATAGCAGACATCATTTGCCAGTTTTACATCATAGTGGATGGTCTATGCCAATTTATAGTCATAGTAGACTATCTATGCCAGTTTATAGTCATAGTGGACTATTTATGCCAATTTATAGTCATAGAAGACCATCTGTGCCAGTTTATACTCATAGTGGACTATTTGTGCTTACCATGCTCTTACATCAAACATAGTATGGCTTGAGGTACGAGTGGTTCATGGGATTTGCAAAGTCTTTGCCATCCATGTCTTCCAGTATGAAGGATCCATTCTCATAGGCTTTCGTGACTATGAATGGACCTTCCCAGTTTGTTGAGAACTTGTTTACATGCTCATGAATAGCTTTGAGAACTAGGTTCCCTTTTTTGATTGGCCATTGATGTAGATTGGAATAATTCTTTTTTCGCTACTTATCTTGGTACTGTTCGATATGATCAAGTGTTTGAGAATGCTCCTCCTCCATGGAGCCGAGGTTAATGATCCTTGACTTGTTGTTCTAGGCCTCGTTCATGATGCTTAAAGGATCATCTGAAGTGATGGTACCTGCAATTCAAGAGATAACACTGCTTCAGATTTGTATACTAGGCTATAAGGAGTCGTACCTGTGGCCATTCTGCATATCATATGGTAAGCCCATAGCACACAGAGGATTTTCTCATGTCATTTCCTCTTACTATTGCTAAGCCTTCTTTTTGAGCAAGTTGATGATGGCCTTGTTTATTGCCTCCACCTGACCGTTTGCCTACGGGTAGTATGGAAACGAAAAGGATTGCTTGATGCCAAGGTTGCTACAAAAGGTTTTGGTTTTCATGCTACTAAATTATGGCCTGTTGTTTGTCACAATAGTCATGGGAAGACCAAACTTGTCCAAGATAAAGTGGCAAACCTCTTGAGATGTAGTTTTCCTAAGGGGAATAACCTCTACCCACTTTTTGAAGTACTTGGTAGCGGTGATGATGAAGCTATGTCCTGTGGAAGACTTAGGTGTGATGGGTGCTATGATATTTAGCCCCCATCATTGGAATGGCCACATAATTTGTGTAGGATGAAACTCAGTAGGTGAAACATGTATAAGATTTGCATGACGTTGGCATGTATCACATGTCCTAACTTCAGCAAGGAAATCTTGTTCCATGCAAGACCAGTAATATCCTAGGCATCTGATTTTTGCTACCATAACCCTGGGAGCTATGTGTCCTCCACATAGTCCTTCATGGACTTTGTTAACTATTTTCTATGCTTCTTCCCCAAAAATGCAAGTTAGCAATATCCCATCAAAGGAGCATTTGCATAAGGTATTATCTCTTATAAGGACATATTGTTGGGCTTGATTTCGAATCGCATCTTTTTGAGTGGATGTGAAGCCATCTGGGGGTTTTCTGTGTTGAAGGTAGGCTTTAACATTAGTGTACCACTCTTGGGCATTGGTAGCACTTACATAGGCAACATGTACTACTTGAGTGATAGGGTTTGTGCACTTCATTATCGAAGCAGCTAAAGTTGCGAGTAGGTGTGGCAGCGTGTTTAATGCTAGCATGGCTAAGGAATCTACTATAGTGTTCTCATTGCATGACACATGTTGGATGTCTATTGTTGTAAATTTTTTTAGCAAATCCTTGGCCAAGTCACAGCAAGGTAGTAAATATGAAGCTTTACAGGCATAGATTTTGGTAACCTAGTTGACGACGAGTTGGGAATTACCTTGGATTGCCAAATGTTGGATCTTTAATTCTTGGGCTGCTAAAAGGCCCCTAAGGAGTCCTTCGTACTCAGCTATTTTGTTTGTACAAAGGGACATAAAACGGTAAGCAAAAGGTCAAATGTGCCCCGAGGGGAATGTAATGATGGTAGCAGCACTACCACCTCATGTGGTTGAGGTGCCATCGAAATGCAAAGTAGCTTTGAAGTGTAATGGTACATGGTTGATGCTATTAACATGTTCATCGGGGAATTCTATCTCTATGGTTGCTCGATCATTGATGGGTGAGGTTGTGAGCTGCATAGCTATTGCTTATCCTTTCATTGATGATTGGGCTACATTGTGTAAATTGAATTCTGCTATTATAGCTTTCCATCGGGCTATCCTGCTACTTTTGTATAAATTGTTTGTGATAGCCCAAAGTACATTGCTCTTGCATATAATGTTAACCTTGCTGTAGAATAGGTAATGTATGCACTTTTTTAATGCAAATACTAGGGTGAGACAATTTCTTTCTACTTCATTGTATTTCATCTCATAAGCTATCAGTGTATGGCTTAAGTAATGAACTAGGATTTTAGAGTCATCATCTCTCTTCTGACAGAACAATGCTCTAATAGATGTGTCCAAAGTGGCAAGGTATATGTAGAAAAGGCTTATCCCTTTGTGGTGGGTAAATAGTTGGGAGGTGCAAAAGCTCTTTCTTTAAGTCATCGAAGGCTTGTTGACATTGTTTCGTCCACTTAAAGTTAACCCCCTTCTTTAGCAAGTGTTGCATAGGGTGTAACTTGTTGGTTAACTTTGCTACAAACCTTCTGATAAACTGTATTCTACCTTGCAACCCACACAATTCTTTAAGTTTGGTAGGGGGTGCAAGGTTAACGATGGCCTTAACATTGTCAGGGTCCACTCGTATTCTAGCTTCCGATACTACAAACCCTAGCATACGTCCAATTTTAGCTCTGAAAAAACATTTCTTTAGATTGTGACACAAGTCATGCCTATGACAATGCTTGAGGACTACATCTAGATTGGCGAGATGATCAATAGCTCTCTTAGACTTGACTGCTATGTCATCCACATAATCGTTTAGTCTCTCTAAGAGGTAGTCGCTAAATATGTACATCATGGCTCATTGATAGGTTGCTCTGGCATTTTTGAGACCAAAGGGCATCATAGTGTAACAAAAGGTTCCCCAAGGGGTCATGAAAGTAGTTGTTAACTGATGCTCTATATTGATGCAAATTTGATTGTAACTTGAGAACCCATCCATAAAGGATAGTAAAGCATGACTAGCCGTAGTGTCAATAAGTTGATCAATACTTGGTAATGGAAAGTCATCTTTAATCATTGCTTTGTTCAAATCTTGAAAGTCTATACAAATTTGTATACCTCTTGCTTTCTTAGAGACTACAATGATGTTCAATACCCACTTCAAGTAACCAACCATGTGGATGAAGCTTGCTTGATACAACTTGGTAATTTCATCATGTATGGCTAGTGCGATTTCCAGTTTAGTTTTTCGAGCCTTTTGTTTAACTTCTTTGATACGCGGCTCTAAGATAATGTTATGTTGTATGAGTTGTGGGTCTAAGCCTGGCATGTCATTATAGGACCACACGAAACCTTTAATGTTGTTTTGAAGAACCTTAGATACATCATTTTGTATTTATGGATCTAGGAGGAAGCTCAGTTTTAATGTCTTTATTTCCCCCCCTCGATGTAGTTATAGGTGCTTCGATGAGAGGGTCCTTGTTCACATCCCCGAATTCTAAGTCTAAGGCTTGGACCAAATGTTTGGGAAAATCTAGGGATGTTTCCAGGGATGCTACAATGTTGTCAGTAGATGATTCCCAATCTATTGATTCTAAGTTTAGGTGTCTTGTAAGCTTTCCATGAGGACCTATCAAGGTTAAAAGTGAATGTAGATCATCGTGCATAGCCATTTTTATCAAACCTGTCATAATAAGAAAAATCCAAGTCAAGTGATACTTGTTTGTAGCAACAACATGTAATGAATGTTTGTAAATTAACAATACAACATAAAATAATCACCAATCACCATGTAAAATTTTCAAGTCAAAGCTACTAGTTTAAGTCGTATCGAGACCTAAAACGAATGCTAACATTGCCAGTTTAAGGTCATAGCGGATTGTCACATATTATATAATTTGGTTTATGCTATAGAATGAGTAGTGAGATGCCATATAGGACATGGAAGATTGTTGACCGGGTTAAATAATATGTTAGAATTGCTAGTTTAAGCTCTTTGTGGACCGCTACTAGGAAGAGTTGAAAGCCAAAGCTACTAGTTTAAGGTCTTTGCGGATCATTAATAGGTAGATTTTAAAAACTAAGATTTGATTGTTTAAGGTCTTTGTAGATCATCATTAGGCTACATTGTAGGTTAATGTCCTATGTAAACCAAGATTTCCAGTTTAAGGTCTTAGCAGACCGTCAACGGGTAGACTTTGTAAAGATAGATGGCTAGTTTAAGATGAAATAAAATTTTTGGTGGGCTTACCTATCATGCTGTAGATAATTGCTACGCTAAGGTGTTACTATGACACAATAGTGCTACACTACAAGGGATGTCCCACATTAATCGGGTCATGAAAATGACAAGTATTTTATACCATTGGCTATAAATAGGGGTTTACCCCCTGGTAAACTTGTCATTTTCATTGTTAGATTCCAGAGCGCATACTTAGAGCGTAGCATGATTACACAGTAAACTAGTGTAGCGTAGTAGTTGACAGGGAATTTGCAAGCAACACAATGGCACCTAAAGGCGAATGCAAGCATCAAGTTCTTGCCAAAGTAGACGAGGTGAAGGACACTCTAGGATGCCTGTTCAAGGACTGCGTTGAAGTGTGAGAGGAGGCTTCATTTGCTAGATAAGTTGCTATGCTACCCTTGTTTTCCAGATGCTATTATCATTATTGTGATGAACTTTGCATCCACTTCCACTATTTTGGTTGCCATATTGGCCAGCATGCCGTTATTCCCGCTAGTTGACTACAGTAGCAGTACGGATGCTATGCCACAGTTGCATGCAACATCACATTAACTGCCATTGTTGAGAATGACGAATAGCTTGTCGTAAGGGTTTTGGCAATTCTAAGTGGCGTAGCACATGCTTGGCACAGTGTACCATCTTTAAGAAGGGTTTAGTTGTTCAAAAAATTTGTTAAGGTGATGTGTGCTTAATCGTAGCGTAGCGTGAGTTATTTTGTATGGCAAGATAGGGTTGACATGGTGGGGACACTAAATTTTTTCTCATTTGTGCTGCTTAAGGCGATAAAATTTTTCTTTTACTGGTACATTTACTACATTACTATGCCTATTACAGGGGTATGTTTTTCATATTGTTATGCATTTGCCTATGCTTTTTCGTTCGCTATCTTGCTACGTTGTACGTATCATAGTTGTCACCCTTTAAGCGTACACGTAATTGTTACATTGCGTACCTATTATGTTGTGGTGTGTATCATGTAACAATTACCATAAGGCATAGCCAGTGTTGTTATGTAGTACGATGCCTAATGGCTATGCTACGCTATAAGTGTTACTTTGTAATATCACCTATAATGTTCGACTTTATTTTCTATTAAAGAAAAATATGTGATCGGGAGAACATGCTATGCTACATGCAAAGAAATTTTATGCTAAGATATATGTGAATAGATGATTATGCTATTCTTTGTGTAAATTTCACTCAAACACAATGCTAATGTTTGATGTTTTGTTGTGCAGGGTCATGTTGAAGCCGATTTTGATTATCCTTGAGATTGTAGGAGTCTTGTGATGCCTCAGTGAACCAATGGCCAACATTCCTCCTCCCCATGCACATGTGGGGCAATAGGTAGTCTAGTTCTGGGAGGGTGCACAAGACCTATTACAGTTCCTCCTTTGCTATTTTAGTGTGATCTTTTGGTCACACTTATCAGCGAAGATAGCAACTACAATCACAGAAACATTGTTGCCCAGGGCAAATCGAGGCATTCTAAAATTATTGACTGATGGGTCAATCGGGGGTGAGCAGGCAAAAGGCTCCAACCAACATCCAAAAGGCTTGAGATGCTTAAGTTGGATCTAGGACATGCTCAAGTATAAATGCTATCTCTTATACAACACGTTATTTGTTGCACCTATTTTCAAAACCCACCTAGGACTGTTTACTATGCTAGCGAGTGAGTTCTGTGAAGGGATCTCATCATGTTGTGTAATCCATGTTACGCTAGACAAAGGTGTTAACATTATATATACTTTTTTTGTATTTCCAAGTTTTATGTTAATAGGAATGATCTTCACAGTGATGCAGATGCCTTGGTGTTGGCACAGATGGCCTTGTAGGAGTTTTCCTCTACTGGGAATGTGTGCACTGGTGTAATAGGCCAATTTGTGGGTGAGTTTAAAACCTACCTAACCCAGTATTTTCAATTTTATGAAAAGTGTAAGGAAGCTGGTTGGTTGGATAGGGAGTGAGCATCCCTCAGGCCACTCACCATTGAGGACGGGCTAGTGGATCTCCCACCATTTCCCATACCATTTAAACCTAGTACGCTAAACTATGAATTCGTTGTTACACGTTTGAGTGATGATCTTTTTTTTGCTAACTTTTTCTCTTCTTCTTTTTATTTAGCAAACTGTTATAGTGGCAAGGAAATCCCAAGAGGTCATTATGATCACCTCTGGGCGTAACGAAACTAACCTCTTTTTCAACTATGGGGAGGTGGAGGAGACCCAGCGTTGGCTCTACAATGGGGCCCTAGCCATGCTTATCCAGAACCTTTAAGAGGCTAGGCTCATGGACTTATTTTTGGCCATCAACCCAAGTGTCCCGACTACCAAAATGCCTTTCCTAGCTGACTCCTTCTCCAAGAAGGATTATCACTTTCGTACACACCTTCATGTTGTATGAGTGGTGTTTGAAATCAATGACCAACTATTTGCGAATCTTTTCATTGTCCCTTCTAATGGTCTCCCCATGGGAGAAAAATCTAAGAAAGATGAAAATCATCAGGGGGACATTGAGGAGTGGCTAGGGGCGGAAAAGGACTGAAAGGGGATCTACATCGAGAAGGTCAAGCTAGGGGTGGCCAAAATGATTTACCCTATCTTCCACGTCCTTGCCTTTCCTAAGCTAATCTCCCAAGGAAACATCCTTGGAATTGAATAGGCTTGGATAATGAGGAATGTCATGGAAGAGGGGACTCAGTACAATTGGGCCAAATACCTTTGCGAAGGCTTGTAGGCTGAAATGGTCAAACTCCATGGGAAGCTTGAGTCCTGTTTCAACGTGCACCATGCCTTCTTTATAGCCTACCTATGGCATTTTATGAAATTCTTGGTAGTCCATGAGAATGGTGTCTCGGTGCTACAAGACTGCAGTTAGATTTCCAAACCATGGATTTGCCAAGTCTTCCGTACGACATGATCACAAGATCCCCAAAAAGCTATTGGAAAATCATTTTTGATGACGACCAACGATCAGGTGGCACGCACCTTTTGTGCCCAGGATAGCATGGAAGAGGCACCTCCCATTAACATGGGCAACATGATAAGGGGAGAATGCCTCATTGCAAAAACAATGGTGACTAGCTTGCAACGTAGGAGGTCCCACCCTACTGAAGAGACTCCCCATATAAACGAAGAGAGGGAGAAGAAGCTGCGACTCAAACTTCATAGAGTGGAGCCTCCAATTGGTAAGTGTATTTTATTACTTAGCTAATGCTCGCTACGCTATGCTATGCTAGGTAGTATTGCATAGTATAGCATCTGTTTCAAGTTGGTATATCTTGCCTACTATGATTATGCTTTATTAACAGAAGAAGAAGAAGAAGAAGGGGATGAAGAGGTGATGGCCCCTAGAACAGGGGCGACTAGTAAAGATGAAGAGGTTTATAGCTGGAGAGGAAAGGGCCATAGCCGATGAATAATAGGCCCCTACCACAGGAGAAAGGCCCTTGGCTAGTGAGGAAGAGGCCCTTGCTGATGAAGAGGAGGCTTCTACCAACGAAGACAAGGCCCCAACTGATGAGGAAGAGGTCCCTACCAATGAAGAAAGGGCCCTAACCAATGAGGAAGTGTCCCTTACCAATCAGGAAGAGGCACTTACTAATGACCCTTTGGTCAAGTGTAGTTTAGTACTAGAGGGGCATATGAATATTAAGGATGCTGCTACGTTGTTAAGTCAGCTAGAAGGAGAGGGGCTCCATTTTGACGCTGGTGAGTTTGATCGCTTATTTAATAGTGTATCAATGGGCAGACCCTCCACTATCACCCGTGAGGGTTTGTTGGGTAGAAGCTTTACACTATCATTTACATTGTTCATCATCTTTATTGTGGTTCTCTTCACCATGGCTAACACATTTTACCATGTAGCAGACACCACCATTGATACTTCTAGCCCTTCTTCGATCTACCTGCGACCATGGACCGAGATCCCTGACAAATTCACTTTTATGGAGGGTGTGGTCAACAACATGATCGACCGTCTAAAGCAGATCAACCTGGAAGTAGGTAAGTTAAAGTTGCTACGCTAGGCTTCCTATATTGTTATAGTTTTGCTATGTCACTGTGACTAATGCTCTTTTGTGTGCGGTTGGCAGCCTCTCACCTCAAGTGGGACCCTAAGAAAGTAGTTGAGGTCGATGCTATGCCCATATTCCCACAGGAGGTAACCGAAGTACCTCATCACATATACAACAAAGCAAGCAAATGTGCATTGTACTCAGCATGCTCCCTGTCGGAATGCAGGCATGTAAATGAAGACTTCTGGAAACGGGTGCAAAGGCTTGAGAAGGAGAAGGCTAATTTAACTACTAAGGTGGGGGATCTCCAATTTAGGAATGAATTTTTGTTGGCCTAGGACACTAACAATGGTAGTTGGTGCATGGTTGTCATCGACTATGCAAGATATTGGATGGTAATGTGATGCAACAATGATGCCATGCATGAAATAATCGAACAATGCATGCAATTGAAAGGATTATAGCATGAAGGTTTACGAGTGGGGCCAGACATAGAAGAATCACAAACACATGTATAAACTGGAATGTGCCACCTACTATAAATAGTATCATGATGTTTCCATCAAGTTACATACCTATGAGGTATTCCTTAACTTTATTGATGCTTCTGGGGCTTATGACAGGTTCATGCAATAGGTGATAGTCAGTGAATCTCCCAAAAGGGAGATGGCTTTTCCCATGGGTGAGATCACCACTACCACCTTTTCTCCATGACCATCGAGATGGATAGCCATAGAAAAGGAGAAATTTGTAGCAAATGATGATCTAGGAGATAGGAATTGGGCCAACATTATCAAGGAGGAGGTCTTGCAATGCCTCGTGGTTGGCATCGATAGGATACCCCCCGAAATGGATGCAGGGCCTGCTCAGGTTAGTCACTTTTTTAATGGTCTGATAATTTATTTTATAAAATTATTTATTGTAGCTCTAACTGGTTATTTTATTTTCTTTGTTATGTAGGATCCAAACGAAAATAGAGGACCCACTGAGGTAGGGGATGGTGGTGCAGGCAAAGGCTCATAGTGTAGCGGCAGAGAGTTTTATTCTTGTCTTTGGATTCCAAAAAAAAATTTGTAAACCTTATTGATTAATAATTTTTAATGAAGTATGGAATATAAAAATATTTATTTCATTTTGGTTAGTGTGTTGTATTTGTTTTTAGTCTATTCTTTGTCGTTTTTTTAATTAATTAAGCTCCTTGGGAGCATCGTATTTTAGTTTTAGGCCATTTCGGGCTGTAATAATAGTTTAAGGTCATTCTGGACCATCATTATTTTTAGGACATTTTGGGTCATTGCTAGTTTTAGGCCATTTTGGGCTATTGGTAGTTTTAGGCCATTTTGGACCATTGCTAGTTTTAGGCCTTTTCGGGCTATTGGATGATGCTAAGAAAAATTTCACTAGTTTTAGGCCTTAGCAGGCCATTTCCTGATGTAAACAGTGGGCGTAATGTGAACAATTTTAAAAATAAGAAAAACATTAGTGTAAATGAACGAATATGAAGCAAATAGTGTGAAGAATGAACATATGGTTAATGTAAGTGGTAATCATGTTGGAAGCAGTGCAGTAGTTACGCTAATGCAAGTAACAATCATTGTAGCAGTTTCTTCCTAACACATCACAGAATCAGTGATGCATAAGGCTGAGGGGCTTTGTTGCAGTATTCTTCTATATCGTTATCTACCACTTGAAAAAGCAACTTGACCCATGTAGTTTTATTTTCTGAGCTAGCATTTTGGGCCAGTTGATTAGCCAAACAAGTAGCCTCGGTGGGGATAGGTGCTTCATTTTCAGAGGTTATTACTTCTGAGCCCGGCTCCATGTCAACATTGTTTATTGCTTGGGTGGCCACTTCATCACCAAAGATTACCACCTCCCTGCCCACATAGGGTAGATGGATCTCTTGATGTATGGGTGAAGAGATAGCCCTAAGTTGGGCTAACCATAATCTCCCCAAGATCAGGTTAAACCTAGGCATCTCTTCTACCATAATGAATGTCACACTTGTGGGGAACTGGTCCCTTGCCACAAAGTTGATGTGGATAGTCCCCTTTACCACTACCCATGCTCCATTGAACGACTTCAGACATGAGGTTGTTGTGGGTTTGATTTGATCAACTAGGCCTAGTTTGTCCACTATGGGGAATGGGATGACATTTGTAGCAGCCCCATCATCAACATGTACTCTTTTGATCTTGTGCTGACCGACCCAAATTGTGATGAACAGGGGTGTTGTTGTCACTCGGCCCTTCTCAGGGTTATCATTAATGGACTCTTCATGGAACATCAATTGAGTTGGCCATGGTTCTTCGGGCGTAGAAGGAAGCATAACCGCATGGATTGCTTTCTCCTCTGCCAGCTTGTTTTCATCAATCAGTATCAATGTTAACATGTGAACCAATGCCTCATGGTGTGTAGTGGAGGTCATTACCAGGTCATACAAGCTTAAGGTTGTATTATTTTGTTTCAGAGCCTATTTGACTTAAGTAAGGGTGTTTAAAAGGTCCTGTCCACTTTCTTGTTGTTTGCTGCCCTTCTCTTCCTCCATTTTTCCTAGGAGACAAATCACTTGGGGAGAAGCAGTTTCAAGTTTCGGGCTGGACCTTCTTGGGTAGGATGGTGATGGTTGTGTGCACGTAGTGGCATCAACTGTTGATGATGAGGGGGCATAGGCATGGAGGACAAGGGGGTAGGCTTCGTGGAACCTGATGCGATACGTTCCTTGGCCGTCTTGTCCAATAGACACTCTTCCCTTTTTCTTGAACAGGGAGGTTGTGGGGCAATTTTAGATTGGCTCTGTGTGGCAGGGGTAGTTGAGGGTTTCGGCCTCCTAATGACAAATGGTGCTTGTGGTGTTAGCATGGGTGGTGGCATAGTTTTGAACACAAAGGGTGCAAGGGCAAATGTCTGAGGGGGAACCTTGAGGACAAATGGTTGTTGTGGTATCTTTTTTGCCATTGTTGGTGTCGTTACGCTACGTTGAGGCACACGAATGACAAATGGCTACTATGGTGGTTCTGGGTTTTGTCGACACCAATTTTATTGATGACGTACCCTATGTTGTTGGTGTTGAGGGGGTCCTTGTAGACATGCATGGATTGATTTTCGGGGCATACAAGGTTGCTCTCATCTAGAACCAACTTTCCCTGATCAATCATCTGTTGGATGTCATCTTTTAATGATAGACAGTAATTTGTGTTGTGACCACAAAGTTGATGGTAGTCACTGAAGCATTCAAGCCGAAAGTTCTTAAGAACTAGTGGCTCATTGGGTGTAGCCAAGGAGGGGTTCCTAAGGAGTTCATAATACCATTTGTAATGACGAAAAACGTCAGTCACTGGAAATTCTGAGCGAAGATCCGTGTACACAGTCTTAACCATGGATCCGTGCGAGGGCCGTGCTAGAGAAAATGAATCCGCGGTTCCCTGAACGGTCTTGTCGATCAAATAGGGACTTACTTAATCAGTAAATTGTCGAATATCGTGATAGTGCATATATTATATGATTAACTCAATGAATCGTAGAAGGAGTAGAAAACAATGTAAAGAACTCGAAATGACGATAACATCAATGCGACAAAGAAGATCAGATTTAGAAAAAAAATGCGTAATTCCAAGATCTATGTTTTGACTCAAAAGTTGGATATATTGCATATAACATTCCAACGGCAGACTTCACTTATCTTTGTGCGAAGCATACATAAAAACAATAAGAAAACTATTCAAAAGGGAGTATAGAATGAAGTTTGATCTACCTTGTAAGCCAAAAGTAGAATGCAAGGAAGGTCAAGCCTGGATGTCTATTGATCAACTATTTCTGATTAATAAACTTTGCTAATCATACCAAATGATCTCTCAATCTCTGATCTGCTCAATGGAGAGGATGATGTTTTCGCCAAAAAAGATCAGTTGCTCCTGCTGCCAATGCTCAAACAATGTATTCTATCTTGTTCCAAAAAGAAGATCCCCCCTTCCTTTTCTCCACCAATTGGAGTATTTATAAGTTCAGCAACACGTGGAGAAGGCACGGCCCTGATGACATGTATCTTGAACTTTTCAAGTGCCGTTGACTTGGCAAATTTTATGTTGAAGCTGGTCACGTCACCTCATGTTTTGAGGGAGGGGAGCAAAGTATGCTTTCAACCACTCCTGCTGAAGCCACCTCATGATTATGCTGGGATACGCTGATGAGCGTATTCCTACTTATAGATAGCGGATGTGTTGTCTAGTACTGCCTTAGCTGGCCTTACACTATATTACACCTGTCTACACTACCTAGCATGACAGAGCGTAATAGAGCATAGAAGTAGTTAACTCAAGCTGCTTTACGCTTATCTATGCTACAAAGCGTAATAGAGCATAAAATGATCAACTTCACAACAAGTTACGCTTGTTTACGCTGCGTAGCATAATAAGCGTAAAGCCACCAATCTGCAAAAAAGAAGAAGTTAATCTGCCGTGCTTCTTTGGACTCTGACTTTGATTTCCTCGAGGTTCATTACACTACTCTGCGTAATGGAGTGTAAATTCATCCTTGAATAAAAGACTTAGCAAAATATGCAACAAGTCATAGTCCACTACTTAGACCTTAAACTTTGTCGAATTTGTTGAAGCAAGTTACTTTCTAATATCGGGCTACATTAAGTAGTTTACGCTAAGTGACATTACGCTATGTTGTATAATGTAGCGTAAAGAGAAAATAAAATAAGGTTGGAATTTGTAAGAAACTTGGAGACTTGATGCTGCGTGCCTCTTTGCCTTGTTCTGTCTTCTAGATTTCTGTTGCAAACTTTCGCCCGAATCGTGAATCTTCGCCCTAGGCTGATTCGAAATTTTCACGGTGTTTCAATGGCCCCTCTTTGTTGATGTTTAGAGGGCTTGCCCAAAAGACATCGACAAAGAATACGAAACACCGTATGGGTAAAAGTACCAACAACATCCATCAACGGTTACTCAAGTGTCGTGCTGTCAATCTAAAAGTGCAGAAATGAGGAAAATCGAAGATGAAACGGTACGGGAGAGAATTCTTATAGAGGCAAGAAGAGAGAGGTTCGAGGAAGACTCAAGTGTGTGAGTATGGCATTTCACGAGTAAGTCATGAGGCATTCCCTTGCTATTGCATTTACATGGAGTCACACCATCACATTATAGATAAAGGGGGTTGCAAGGACGAGTTGTGTTACGTCTGCACGGCCTGGATGCATTTTTTTTTCTACATCCACTAGGCGAGTTGCGTTGCACCAGTTCATGGACTTGATCGTAATGCAGATGTGGAAAGAGTATGCTACGTATTTGCATTTTGTACAAGGAAAACAGATGGAATGGCTAAGGAGGGGAATAGGAACAAGAGATAGGATTATGAGGGAGACAGGATTGCACTCCTAAGTAGAAAGGCTAACCTAAGCAACCACCTTAAAACACCATCTGTACTTCACTGCTCAGGTGAACGCACCTTTGAACGACGTCCTCGTAGCAAGTATCCTGCAATCGAAGAAGAAGGCAGAGGACACCATTGCTCAACCGAATTGCCGGCGAAGTTGTTGAAACAGGTACTGACCACGGTGAGAAAGATTGAGCAGGCCATGAGAAAGGAACCATAGCAAGGGACTAGGATCTCAATGTTGATGCTCGACTCGACATATCGCCGCCAAAGAAACTCAGACTCACTGCACCTAACTGGGCGACAAAACTGACCTCTCAGAGGTGCCACCGCTAAAATGGGTGCAGTGACAGCATCTTCGAGGGATCAGTAGTATACCTTTCAACATATCTGAGGAATCAGTAGAATGCCCGTGAGGTAGCGATGTTGGGGTTGTCCCAACATCCCACCATGTTCATTTTGCAATCGCGCAGATACGCTCACGTTCGCTTGATTCGTATGTTGGTAGCCTGTAGATCCCAGTTTTAAGTCCTGGTAGACTATTGTTGCTGATTTTAAGTCCTAGCAAACCATGGTCCTAGTTTAAAGTTTGGGCAAACTGAAAAATGCTAGTTTTACATCGTAGCGGATGGCGGTAGAGCTGATTTATGGTCTCAGTAGACCGTGCTGTGGATGTCAGTTTCATGTCGTGACCCAGGGACAAGTCTATGCTGGTTTTATGTCTCAGTAGATGGATACTTACCTGTGCTAGTTTTATGTCATGGTGGACAGCCGGTGCCAGTTTAGCGTCGTGGAGGACACGTGCAGGAAATTCCAATTTAGCGTTGTGGCAGACGCATGCAGAAAGTGCCAATTTTATGTCGTAGTAGACAATCATTGTGCTTGTTTTTAACACTGGATATGCAACTAGATGTAGTATTGCTTTAGGTATATATGGTTTACGGAATTTGGTAACTCGTTGTCGTTGATATCTGATAGCTTGAATGCACTGTTTTCATATGCACTAGCTACTAAGAAAGGGCCCTCCCAGTTTGCTAAGAATTTGCCTACTGGTTCGTGAATGGCCCTAAGAACCAGATCTCCCTTTTTGATTGGATGTGGTTGAAGATTATGATGGTGCTTCTGCCTTTGCTTATCTTGATAGTTTACGATGGTATCAAGCGTCTGTATTCTCTTTTCCTCTACTATGTCCAAATCCATGATCCGAGACTCGGTGTGTTGAGCGTCATTGATAATCGTGGAGAGGACCATCCGCAGAGAAGGAACTTGTAATTTGAGGGGCAGCACCACCTCAGATCCATAGACTAGGCTATAGGGTGTACTTTCTATAGCTATTCTACATGTAGTGTGATATGCCCATAGCATGTAGAGGATCTTTTCATGCCATCATTTTTTGTTACTACTGAGCATTTTCTTGAGCAAATTGATAATGACCTTCTTTGTTACTTCAGCTTGATCATTCACTTGTGGGTAATAAGGTGAGGAAAATGATTGTTTGGTACCAAGGGTATCACAAAAAGATTTGGTTTCCACATTGCTAAACTGTGGCCCATTGTTAGTCACTATAGTCATCGGGAGGCCAAATCTAGTTACGATGTTATCTAAAATGAAATGGCAGATCTGTTGGGATGTGATCTTTCATAAAGGGATGGATTTGAACCACTTCGTGAAATACTCGGTAGCGGTGATTATGAAGCTATGTCCTATGGAAGATTTTGGTGTGATAGGCCCTATAATATCTAATCCCCATCATTGAAAGGGCCATGTAATCTGAGTCGTGTGTAGTTTCATAGGTGACACATGTATAAGGTTCACGTAACGCTGACACATGTCACATGTTTTAACCTTTGTAAGATAGTCTATTTCCATATATGACCAATAATACCCTAAGCGATGGATTTTGGCAGCCATGGCCCGTGGGGCTACGTGTCCTCTGCACAGTTCCTCATGAACTTCGCCGACTATAAGTTGTGCTTGGTCTTTGTTAATGCAAGTAAGTAGTACCCCATCAAAAGAGCGTCTACAAAGGGTACTATCTCCTATGATGACGTATTGCCTAGCTCACTTGTGGATTGCATCCTTTTGTGTGTGTGTTAGCTTGTGCAGTGATTCGCCATGCAGGAGGTAAGTTTTAATGTTATCGTACCACTCTGGCATTCTATCCACGAGCAGTGAAGATATTTGTGCCGTCTGAATGACAGGATCTGCACACTTTTTCATTAAGGCAGGACAAGTGTCAAACAGGTGCGACGGCACATTCAATGCTAATGTAGCTAGTGCATCGGCTAGCGTGTTTTCATTTCAAGGTATGTGTTGGGCATCGGTTGTTGTGAACTGCTTCAGAAGATCTTTAGCCATATCACAGTAGGGCTGTAAATGTGCAGCCTTGCAGGGGTAGACTCCTGTGATTTGATTTATAATGAGCATCAAAATGCCCCTAATCGCCAAGTGTTGGATGTCAAGCTCTCTGGCTATTAATAATCCTCTGAGGAGCCCCTCGTACTCTGCCACGTTGTTCGTATAGGGGAAGCTCAAGTGGTAGGTGTGCAGGCGTACATCCTCAGGTGACAGTGTAATGACTGTGGCGGCACTACTGCCTTTAGTAGTTGAAGGTCCATCAAAATGTAACGTTGCTTCGAGGCCTGTTAGAACAAGGCTTAGACTATGTACATGTTTGTTGGGAAATTCAGGCTCTATCGTCGCTTGACTATCAATAGGTGATGTTATTAGTTGGTCGACTATCGCTTGGCCTTTAGTAGAAGATTGACCAATGTAATGCAAATCGAATTCTACCGTGATAGCTTTCCAACAAGCTATCCTACTACTTTCATATAGGTTGTGTATAATAGCCCTAAGGATGTTATTCTTGCAGATTATATTGATTTTGCTACGGAAGAGATAGTGTCTGCACTTTTTGAGCGCAAATACTAACGCTAAACAATTACTCTCTACTTCATTATACCTCATTTCATACGCACATAGAACATGACTCAAGTAGTAGATGGGTACTTCTGACCCATCATCTCTCTTTTGACAGAGTAATGCAGCTAGGGCTACGTCTGAGGTTGTGAGGTAAATGTAGAATGGCTGATCCCTTTGTGATAGGAATACTGTTGGCAAACGTTAAAGTTATTATTTCAAGCTATCAAACGCACGCTGACAATCGTCCCTCCATTCGAAATTAACCCCCTTCTTAAGTAAATGCTGCATAGGATGTAATTTATCCATCAACCTCGAGATGAACCACCTGATAAACTGTAACCACCCTTGCAATCCGCGTAATTGCTTGAGATTTGTAGGGGGTGTCAATTCAAAAATGGCCTTGAACTTGTCAGGGTCTACTCATATGCCAGTTTTCGATACCACAAACCCTAGCATGCACCCGGTTTTAACTTTGAATACGCACTTCTTTGGATTGAGCCGGAGGTCGTATTTGGAGCATCTTTTAAGGACTAACCCTAGATCCTCTGAATGATCTTTTGACCTTACAGACTTAATAGCTATATCATCAACATAATCATTCAGTATTCTTAGGAGGTAATCATTAAATATGTATATCATAGCTCGTTGATACCTAGCTCCAGCATTTTTTAAACCAAAAGGCATCATTGTATAACAAAAGGTCCCCCAGGGTGTCATGAATGTTGTTGTCAACTGGTGTTCTGGGTTGATGCGAATCTGATTATAGCCTGAGAAGCCATCCATGAAGGATAAAAGCACGTGCCCAGCGGTTGTATCTACTAGCTGGTCGATACTCGATAGTGCGAAATTATCCTTAATTGTGGCTTTATTTAAGTCTCGGAAGTCTATGCAGATGCGTATTCCTCTAGTCTTCTTAGGGACAACTACAATGTTAGATACCCAGTCTGAGTAATCGACTGTGTGGATAAAACTAGCCTGGTATAGTTTAGTGATCTCATCACTTACTGCTAACGCAATTTCTGGATTAATTTTTTGTGCCTTTTGTCTAATTGCTTTAATATGTGGGTCTAGAATTATGTTATGTTGTATTAGCCTTGGATCTAGTCCTGGCATATCTTCATATGACCATGCGAATACTGTGACGTTGTCTTGGAGTACATGCTTTATATTGTCATGTGCCTTTTGGTTTAGTAAAGAACTAACCTTAAGATTTTTATTCTCACCTCTATGCGTAACCACAGGGACCTCATTCAGGGGGTCCTCAGTTACATCTCCAGCCTCCAGGTCTAGTGTGCACGTCAATTGTTCGGGCCAGTCTAGAGACGTCTCCGACGTGGCTATGGTTACGTCATTGAGGAAAAGGCTAGTTTCTACTAGCATGGGATCAAATTGTCTAATGATTCCCCCATGTGGGCCTGTTAAGGCTAGGGGTGCAGATAAAGTTTCGTCCATTTGCCAACTGTCCTACAAAATTGCCAAATATGAAAGTGGTTAGGAAAATGCTAAGTTCAGTGCCGTAAGTATTAGAATAAGATGCTTGGTCTAGTTGGAAAGGGTATATTATGACATTGCCGAGCGTGAAGAGCTAACCAAATTTTGAAGACTATGAATAGCCTATAATTAATGCGACTTGATTACGAAGTGATAAGGTGTAGTAGTTTAAGGTCATTTTGGACCGTAATGCATGCGATATCTACCACATTAATGCCCTAATCTTCGAGTTCCAGCTCATGCTGACACCAGTGTTTGGGCAAGTCCTACTTTAATTGGGCATCAAGTCGATTAGTTTTGCATACAAGTAGGCAGTTCTTATCAAAAACAGGCTATTGGCTATTGCAAATTTGAATTCAACTATCGCAGAGAGAGGGAGAAAGAGCAAAAGATAGCAACGCGTTATTTGTGAAGGTTTACGGGATTGTAACTATGGCACCGAAGGTAAGAGGAAAGAATGCCAAATTGGCAAAAATTGATGAAGTGCAGGGGAGTCTGCAGCATGCTACACAGGCCTTGGTCGAAGTTAGAGATGTTACTCCCCTGAATCGGTAGGCCATCTCTTACTTATTCGCATTGCTTTCGGTGATATATATTTTTTCTTATTCTTTTGAGTTATCTGCGTAAATTAGATTTTGGGATATAGACCTTGTATTAAAACAAGGGTTTAGATAGTGGTATTGCATCTATTGCCACCGTCTGAGACAAACCTTGCCTTCTTGCGAGGGTTTAAGAAATTTTGGCTGCATGGCTAAAGCCTAATTTGTGGTTTTCCTAAGCATGCAATGAAATCTAGATTTAGTCTTTTGTCTGATGGTAACGTGTTTATGTTCTATACAGCATAATGATGAAACCTATCCTAATTGTTTTGGATATAGTCAGGGTTTTATGTTGTATAAACCTTCCCGTAGCCAATATTCCTCCCCCTCAAACTCATTTGCAGGGAAAGGCAATATGGTTCCGGAAGGGAGCGCTGGAGTTTTGCAGTTTTTGTTGCATAACTACAGTATCATCATTTGGTCACATTTTTCAGGCAATGTGGATGGAGCTATTTTGGAAAATTTGTTAGTCGTTTCTACATAGGGCGTCATGGCTTTCCTGACAGACGGGGCTATTGATACTAGTCGACCTCAAGACCGCGAACTTAGAGTTAGGGGATTAAGGCATTTAGGTTGGATGTGGGAGATGCCCAGATTTAGCTGCTATCATACTTATAATACTTTTTTTGTAGCTCGTCATATCTCAACCTACTTTCATAACCCATCGGGCACGGTGTACTACTCAGGTGGGTAAGTAGTTTTACTTGCGGTGATGTTAATATGTTTTCTAGTGTCTAAACTTGTAAAGCGTAGGATAGTAATGTGTTATATGATATAGGTTCTTCATCAATGAAAATGGATTATTGGACAATAATGATACATTGTCCTGGACTGAAACGACAATAAATGAGTTTACGTCCACTAGCAACGTACGCGTCGGTGTCATGGGGCAAATGGCCTTCAAAATTCCTGAGTATCCCACCTATTATTCTAACTCTTTCAAGAGTTTTCAGAGCCTCAGATGGTTACATGAGGAATAAACTTTGAACCCGCCCCTTACCCTCGCGGACGTGCAAAGGAAGCTTCCTCAATTTCCTTTGCCATTCGGACTTGGTAAGATTTTGCCGTTGCAATTAGTTATAGGATATTATTGTGTGAAATGTTGCGTAACATTGTCTTTGCTATCTTGACTTGTGTCTTGTGTTATTAGTTAGGGAATCTTGGGAAGGTACCATCATGATTTTTGGCCACGAGGCGAATACCCTCCTCTTCCGTTATGATGACATAAAGGAAGCACAATGTTGGGTCGGCCATGCAGTGGCCCCAGTTGCATTAGTTACTAAGCTGCGGGAGGCGATGCTGATGCATTTGTTTCTAGCTGTAACTCCTGATGTCCCACTAAGCGAAATGTTAACCCTAGTTAACTCCTTCAGTGAGGGGGCTGAACGTTTTTGCATGCACGTGTGTAATGTGCGTGTACATTTTGATATTGATGCTCAGCTCTTCACTAACCTTTTCAGCGTCCCCTCCGACGGTCTTCCCATAGAAGAAAAATCGAGGAGAAGCATCAAATATTAGGAAGAGTTGGAGGAGTGGTTGGGGACTAAGAAGGACATAAAGGGGATTCCTTGTGAAAAGATCGAGTTAGAGGTTGCCAAGACCATTTATCCCCTCTTCCAGGCCCAGGCTTTCCCCAGAACACTTTCGTAGGGAAAGTTCTTCACCATAGAACAGGCCCGTATCATGTGAGAGGTGATTGAGGAGGGGACCCAATTCGATTGGGCAAGCTATTTCGCTGAGGGGTTACACATTGAAATGATTAGGCTCTGCCAAAAGCTTGAGTCCCATTTCAGCGTGCACTTCACCTTTTTCATAGCTTGCCTCTGGTGTTTTGCTGAATTTTTGGTGGTTCAGAGGAATGGGGTCTGGGTGCAATAAGACCAAGACCAGTTATCCAAACCCTAGATCTCCCACCTTTTCGATACTAGTTAGTCACAGGATCCCCTGGAGGGAATTGGGGAGTCGCTTTCTATAACGACTAGGAATATGGTGGCACCTCAAACGTGAGGCCAGACAGCGTAGGTGGGGTGCTTCCCTCTTACATCAATGATGCGTCACTGGGGAAGTGCCTAGCAGCAGAAATAGTAGATTCTTCAGTCCAGTGTAAAAAGCCTCATCTAACCGAGGCGCCTATGGAACCTATAGGTGGCACAGGCAGAACTGTACAAGTCAAGTTTCAACGGAGTAAACCTCCGTCTGGTAAGCAAAAGGATATAGTAAAAGTTATGGTAATTGTTGTATTATGCAACTTATTCCAGGTATTTTGAATTATTTGAGTGCATTATATGACGTAAACAGGGAGACCTATAGAGTGGATGACCTCTGAAATAGGGGAAGTGGTGTTACAGCATGAGGGAGGGGCCCCAATTTTGGAAGAGGAGGCCCTAGTTACTAGAGTGAGTGACGTACAGACCCTTGTGTGTGAAGAGAGAGTGGAGGTGGAGAATGTTGACATACTTCCCACTGGGATAGGTAGAGGTAATTAGTGTATTAAAAAATTTTTAGGAGATTCTGTTATTAGCCAAAAAATTCTGACTTAATTATGTTGTAAATGAATGAGGTGATTCCCCGTCCACTGTTGTAAGAAGAATGTCAGGTAAATTCCCTGATAAATTTGCCTTTATGGAAGGCGTCGTCAGTGATATGATCGAGTGCTTAGAACACATTGATCTTGGGGCTGGTATGTTGCAGTTATGATATGCTTATTTTGTTATAAGGTTACAACACTTGAGTATGTTTGATCTAATATTTTATCATCAGGAGCTTGCCTTCAATGGGACTCTACAGAGCCCATTGACCTAGACACCACGAGCCCTCATTGGAAGGCACGGTCGTTCCACACAACATTTATGTAGAAATGCGTAAATGTGCATTACGCTTGACCCGCTCCCTTTGGTAAAGTCAAAATATCAATGAAGACCTCTAGAAGAAGCTGTAGAGGTCAGAGAAAGAAAGGATCTCTGACCAAAGAGGTCGAAGACTTAAGGTTGCGATGTGAATTCCTGCAAGCTCGAGGAACGGGTGAAGGGGACTGGCAGACAGCAGTCATTGATTACGCTCACTACTGGACCACGGTTAGAACTAGCGTACAAACCAGTCATGAATTGGTCAAGCAAAGGATGCAGATAGAGCTCTTGGCCCAGAAGAATCAAGATTGGAAGGAATTTTGTGCAAGTTTCCAAGAGTGGGGGCAAAAGCAGAAAGACCATAAGCATCTATATAAGCATGAAAGTATTGCTTACCATCAGCATTATCGTGATTCTGCCATTGAAGATTAGTCCTTGAGATTGTTCCTCGATGTCATTGGTGCGTCTAAGGCCTTCGAGAAGTTTCAAGAGTAGGTGACGGTGAGCACATCCCCTGAAAGAGAAATTACCCTTCCCAGGGGAGAAACCACAGTCCCTACCTTCTTCCCCAAACCACCCTGGTGGACTAGCATGAAGAAAGGGAAGGTTAAGGCTGGAACTAATCTGGGGAACGGGGTTTGGTCTAAGTTGACCGAAGACGAGATTATGCAACGACTGTGGGTCAGTTTAGATCAACTTCCTTTTGCTGTAGATGTAGGGCCATCATGAGTAAGTTTGAATATTATTGAATTTAAATCTTTTGAATTGTCCTATCATGGCTTTTGTTGATGTACTTGTTGTATGTAGTTACAAAAGACGAACAAAGAGGATGAACAGGGTGAGGCGTACGTCCAGGAAGGAGAGCATAATGATGCAGATCGTCACCTTGGGAAGCAAGTGTTAGTGGAAGAACCCTGTGGAGATGACGTTCCTCATGAGGGAATACTTCCTAGAAGGGATGGCCCATATGAAGACGATTTGCTAGGTTTAGAGGTAGAGTTAAGGGATACGGGTTACAGTGGTGCTAGAGGGGATGCGTAATTATGATTACGCACGATTTTATTTACAAGATAGAACCAAGACAATATGAATTTTGGCATGATTAATCGTGAAATTTTCTTTATGTTATGGTTTTAATTTTATATCTTTATTTATACAAAGTGTAAATAGAATTGTCGGAGATTTTGTATAGGTGGCATTATTGCGATTGTTGGATGGAGTTGTTAGTTTTAAGCCATTGCGGGCTGTTACCTAGTGTTTGCGTAACATATAGGTGAATTTGCTATTTTAGTTTAGGGCCATTTCAGGCCTTTACTAGTTTTTAGGCCGTTGCGGGCCATGGTGCGTATGTTGGAGGATGCTATTGATAAAAGCATAAATATTTGCGTAATTGTACTAATGTAACTAATATGTGTTATGAAGCATAAGCAGTATAAACCAGGAAACGTAAATGACGCAATGGATAGAAAACATAAATATATGTATACTAAAAAAATTGACAGTCAAAACTGATAAGTGTAAATGGAAAAATTAGTGAAAGTGTAAAGATACGCGTAAATACCATGCAGGTCAATCGTTAGCCCGTAATTATTTCTTGATAGCCTTTACGTTGAGTGGTGCATAAGGGCGAGGAGATTTATGGCCTGACTCCTCCACATCATCCTCCTCTCCCTGAAATGGTAAGTCGACTCAGGCTAGACTGTCATTAGTCATTTCAACTTGCTCGGGAATTTGGACATGGGTTTGATCTTCAGGCATTTCAATTTCCGAACCCCGTTCTTCCTCAATGTTATTGACAGTTCTAGAGATTCTTTCATCACCATGTATCACCACCTCCCCCTGCATAAGGTAGATGTATTTCTTGGTGTATCGGTGATGAAACTACCCTCAGTTGGGCTAGCCAGGACCTCCCTAGAATCAGGTTGAAGCTAGGCATCTCCTCGACAACGATAAATGTAGCATCTATTGGGAACTGATCCCCTACCACAAATTCGATATGCACCATCCCTTTGACTTAAAATCATGCCCCGTTGAACGATTTCAGGCATGATGTCGTCGTAGGACTAATTTGGTCTACCAAGCCCAACTTATCCACTATAGGATCAGGGATGACATTCGTGGCTGCACCATCATTAACATGCACCCTCCAGATCCGATGTTGACCAACCCGGATGGTGATGAACATGGGTTCTGTTGTTACTTGACCTTTCTTAGGATCACCTTTGATGGATTCATCATAAAAGGTCAATGGGGTAGGTTTAGGTCATTCAGCTGTAGGGGAAAACATAACAGCATGTATCGTTTCCTCTTCCGCTAGTAAGCTTTCATCCATAGGTATGGATGTCAGCATACGGACCATAGCCTCACGGTGCTTTTGAGACATCATAAGCAAGTCATAGAGGCTCAATGTTGTGTTCTTCTATTTTACAGCCTGCTTGACTTGCGTAAATGCGTCGAGGAGGTCCTGCTCTCGGCTAGGTGGCTTGTCCACTCTTCTTCCATTCGCCCTAAGAGACGAATTTCCCAAGGCAGAACAGCGTTGGTCAAAGGGTTGTATTTCTTTCTGTCGAGGGGAGATGTCTGTGTTTCTGTACCTTTATCTTGCCCAGGAGATGCATGCGAAGGTATAGAAGCTAGGGGCTAGGGCTTAGCAAACCCTAGCATAGAACGATCTTTAGTTGCACTAATTGACGCATCTCCTTCATTTTTTTTATTAGATGGTGGTTGATGGTTTTGGTTAGAGGCTCGCCCCTACGTAAAAGGGGCAACTAGTGAGTTTTGTGCCCTAAGGATAAAAGGTGCCTTAGGGGTAGGCACGGGCATGGCCACAACTTTATTGTTAATGTGAGACTGAGTTAAAGTTTTAGAGGGCACCCGAATAACAAAAGGTGGCCTTGACACACCGCTAACTGCCGATGAAGAACTCACCTCTTGGGATGAACTGATAGGTACACATAACAAAAAAGGTTGTTTAGGAGATCCCTTCCTTTCATTGTCTGTACTTACCATGTTGATGGTGTACATTGTGTTATTTGCATTTAACGGGTCTTTGTACACATGCATCGCCTAGTTTTTGGGACGTGTTGGACTACTGTTGTCTAGTTTCAAAGAACCATCATCAATTATGCATTGAATATCATCCTTCAACGCCCAGCAATAATCGGTGTCATGACCACACAATTGGTGGTAGTCACAAAAATGGTCTAGCCTAAAAGACTTAGGGACTGGCGGTTCGTTGGGTAGAGCTAAAGAAGGATTCTTCAGTAATTCACAATGGAGCCGGTGACGCTACAAAGCTTCTTCTGATACTTTTTTGTTTTGAATATATCCTACTCCTAATAATTTTTTCAGCAGTTCTGAATGCTTTATGGGTAGGGTTGTATATTTTGAACGATCTTTAAGTTCAAAGTTTGGTTTTGACTGTGAGGGCTTTTCAGGGGCAAGTGCTTCTTGGCCAATGCTACTTGTACTAGCTGTGGTCTCGGTAGGCACCGTGGATGCCTTCTTGTTATTCTTATTTTTGGAGCCCTTGGCCAGCGTAGCTACTGTCTTCGTTGCTATCTTACCTTTTTCTTTACCTTTATTATTGATGTTCTTATAAGCCACATATGTTGGGTCTTTGCTAGCCTCCACAACATCTTGGATGCTCTTAATTTGTGCGAAAGCTTGACTCAGGGAGCGAGGGGCAAGGTAGTATAGTTTAGACTTGATGAAGTCATTAACTGATCCTTTGAAAATAGCCAACCAGTGAACTTCCGTGATAGGCTCGTGGATTTCATTCAGAGTAGCGTTCCATCGTTGCATAAACTTCTGGGTTGGCTCGAGCGGGTCTTGTTTCACTCCCATAAGTTGGGCTAACGTGACTTCCAGCTTTAAATTGTATTTAAACAGAGTCACAAATTGTGTTAGGAGCTCTTCCAAGGTTGAGATGGAAGAGCGAGGGAGTGCTCGATACCAATCCAAGGCCTTACCTGCTAGAGACATTGCAAAAACATGGATAATCATATGGGACCATTGTTGTAGTAGCAAGGATTCAGACCTAAAGGTAACAAGATGAGCATTAAGATCACCTTCCCCATTATATTTAGTAAAATGGGGCAAAGACATCCCTGGAGGCAACGACAGCATGGGAACTACTAGGCTAATGGGATCATCATGGTAGAAATCCATGACTTGTATCGTATCAGAGCCAGCAGCTTTAAGGCACTTAACTTCCTCAGTGAGGGTCTGAATAAGAAAAAAAGCTTGATCCAGACCTGTTTATGATGAAGTTGGCGCTGGAGGAGCAAGGGGTTGGACTGAGAGGGCAGTTTCGGGCAACGGGAAGGGAGCGATAGCTTGGCTGATAGATGGCACAATGGGGACTATCCCCATGGATGGAGCTACCTGTAAAACCCACCACTCGACAGGCTGTGCGAAAAAATTGGTCATCGAAGGATGTGTAGGAGGGAAGGTGTAAGGATGTTGTGCAGTAACCGGTGAGACATGTGTGGCAGGTGTAGCCAAAGGTTGCACACCATAGAACACGGATTGATTGTGTTGCGCAACTGGCGCGATCCACTGACTAGCCATAGGTTGTTGAACAAATCGTTGTGATTGGATGGTATTTGCAATCTGTTTCCTTACAATGGGTTGCGACAATAAGGTTTGCACCAGATTTTTGCACTGGGCAGGTTATAGGCGTGGTATGGACTTGCACTTGAGGAATGAAATGGGGTGCGGTAGATGCAGGCATCACCGACCGAATACTAATTACATGTGGCGAAGGGATTACTCCCATGTTATTTTGGGATGGCATTTGTACCTGCAAGACTGAGGATTGAGTGGTGACTTGCAGGATGATGGGAATATGCATTTGAGTGGTCATGATTGGGTTGAGATGGGTAGCTTCTTTGGTGAGAGGATTAAACAGGGGATTCACGTATCTATGAGGGTTGAGGGTATGGTATGAATCTGCATGTTCAGATTGGGCTACGAATTCATCTTTTTCCTCCTCCTCATTTTGAGGTTCTAGAATAGACTGTGTAGTCCGATTCTTAGCCATAACCAGTTGTGACAGGAGTTCATGATAATGATCGGTTAGGGGGATGATGTCATATGCAGTAGGAATGAAGTCTTGGCCCCCTCTGTGGATCAGCTCGTAATTTCATTTTGCTTCTATCTCGGCTCGGCTAAGGGCAAGCTTTGCCTGGATCTTAACACAAATGAAATTATACTCTTCAGGAGTCAAGATAGAGAGTGAAGGATCATTGCCCTGTAATCGCAATGAACGATGTGACGGTCCCTGAGGTCCTGTCATGCCGAAAGCTAATTTGGGAACGGTAATGGGATTTACAGTTATGGCACCCGAGTCAATGGCAATCATGGTAGTAGTAGTTGTATGTGTAGAATCCATTTCTCAAATAGATCGATGAAAATAATGAAAAGATTCAAAAGGCGACGACAAAACAAAATTACGATTTGGCTTTCTACCCTGTAGGACTCCAAAGGAGTCATTACTGTGGCCAATCTACACCGCATGATTTTGTAAACTTCCCTAGAGGTATTGTGTTTACGTTTTGCGAACGTCAGTACAGATTGCTTATAGGGCTATCCATAAAATATGGATCGGAGGTTCAAGCCCTCCTTCTAGTGCCAAAAAACTGTAATGACGGAAAACATCGATCACTGGAAATACCAAGCGAAGATCCGTGTACACAGTCTTAACCACGGATCCGTGCGAGGGCCATGCTGGAGAAAACGAATCCGTAGTGTCCTGAATGGTCTTGTCGATTAGACAGGGACTTACTTAATCAGTAAATTATCGAATATCGTGATAGTGCATATATTATATGATTAACTCAATGAATCGTAGAAGGAGTAGAAAACAAAGTAAAGAACTCGAAATGACGATAACGTCAACACAACAAAGAAGATCAGATTTAGAAAAAAAATGCATAATTCCAAGATCTATGTTTTGACTCGAAAGTTGAATATATTGCATATAACGTTCCAACAGCACACTTCGCTTATCTTTGTATGAAGCATACACAAAAACAATAAGAAAACTATTCAAAAGGGAGTACAGAATGAAGTTTGATCTACCTCATAAGCCAAAAGTAGAATTCAAGGAAGGTCAAGCCTGGATGTCTATCAATCAACTATTTCTGATCAATAAAATTTGCTAATCGTACCAAATAATCTCTCGATCTCTGATCTGCTCGATGGAGAGGATGATGTTTTTGCCAAAAAAGATCAGTCACTCCTGCTGCCAATGCTCAAACAATGTCTTCTGTCTTGTTCCAAAAAGAAGATCCCCCTTCCTTTTCTCCACCAATTGGTGTATTTATAAGTTTAGCATCATGTGGAGAAGGCACAGCCCTGATGACACGTGTCTCAAACTTTTAGAGTGTCATTGACTTGGTAAATTTTATGTTGAAGCTGGTCACGTCGCATCACATTTTGGGGGAGGGGGGCAAAGTATGCTATCAACCACTCCTACTGAAGCCACCTCATGATTACACTGCGATACGCTGATGAGCGTATTGCTACATATAGACAGTGGATGCATTGTCTGGTACTACCTTAGCTAGCCTTACACTGTATTACACTTATCTACGCTCCCTAGCGTGACAGAGCATAATAGAGCATAGAAGTAGTTAACTCAAGCTACTTTACGCTTATCTACACTGCAAATCATAATAGAGCATAAAATGGTCAACTTCACAACAAGTTACTCTTGTTTACACTGTGTAGCGTAATAAGCGTAAAGTGACCAATCTACAAAAAAGAACAAGTCAATCTGCCGTGCTTCTTTGGACTCTGACTTTGACTTCCTTGAGGCACATTACGCTGCTCTGCGTAATGGAGCATAAATTCAGCCTTGAATAAAAGACTTAGCAGAATATGCAACAAGCTGTAGTCCACTGCTTAGACCTTAAACTTTGTCAAATTCACCGAAGCAAGTTACTTTCTGATATCGGGCTACATTAAGCAGAGTTACGCTAAGAGACATTACGCTATGTTGCGTAATGTAGAATAAAGAGAGAAAACAAAATAAGGTTGGAATTTGTAAGAAACTTGGAGACTTGATGCTGCGTGCCTCTTTGCCTTGTTCTGTCTTCTGGATTTCTGTTGCAAACTTTCGCCTGAATCGTGAATCTTCACCCTAGGATGATTTGCAATTTTCACAGTGTTTCACCATTGATGCCATTTGGTTGCCTCCTCCAACATTTGCTTATGTTGAATATAACTAGCCCCCAAAAATTTCTTCAGAAGTTCTGAAGGCTTGACAGGTAGAGGGGTGTATTTGGAATGGTCTTTACACTCGAAGTTGGGTTTAGGCTGGGTTGATCCCTCTAATGCTAAATTTGAGAGTTGAGCAGCATTATTTAAGCTAGGCATGGGGTTAGTCAATGTTGTGACCACCTTTTTGTTGTTATTTTTATTGGGTTTGGCCTCATTTTCCACAGCATCCACCATGGCTATCGCGGCCTTTCCCTTATCTTTGTCCTTTTTGACGTATGCATTTTTGTACACAACATAGGCTAGGTCTTTACTAGCTTCGGCTACATCTTGGATGCTCTTCGTCTGGGTGAAATATTGACTAAGAGAGCATGGGGCTAGGTAGTACAGTTTTGACTTAATAAAGTCATTTACTTACCCCTTGAAGATATCCAAAAAATGGGCCTCTACGATAGGCTCATGGATCTCATTTAGGGTAGCGCTCCACCACTGTATAAACTTTTGCACCGACTCCAGTGGATCTTGCTTAACGCTCATCAACTGATCCAATGTGATTTTTAGCTTTAAGTTATACTTGAAGTGGGTCACCAACTGAGTCATCAACTCCTCTAGGGTTAAGATGGAGGTGCATGGAAGTGTGTGGTACTAGTCTAAATCTTTGCCCATAAAATATAATGAAGACATGAATAATAGTGTGCAGCCACTACTGCAACAACACAGATTCAGATCTAAACATGACTATCTGTGCTTTGGGATTGCCCTCCCCATTGTATTTTTGAATCGGGGGAGTGGCTGGGCTGATGGGATCATCATGGTAGAAATCCATGACTTGCACTATGTCGAAAGCGAAGACTTTGAGATGTTTAATCTCTTTAGTGAGGGTTTGGATAAGTTGAAATGCTTGGTCTAGACCTAGGAACAATGTAGAAGGTTGTGGGGTTGTAGGGGTAACATTTGTTGATGGCATTGTAAGAGTAGTGGCCTAGCTCATAGGGGGTACCATTAGGGATGCTCCTATGATGAGTGTCTCCTGTGTGGTTCACCACCCAGTGGGTGGTGCTATTGAAGTGATGGCTACTGGAGATATTGTAGGGTTAGTCACTTTTGTGACTGATGGGGTGGATCACAATCCCGCACTTGGTTGTACTGTTTACGGGACTTGGTATGCTTGGTGGTAAATGTAGTGTACCATCTGCAAGAATTGTGAAATAGGGAGAGAAGTGGTTAAGGCCCACCATGTGGATGGGGGTAGGGCTACAGCTAATGGTAGAATAGGCACAGACAATGGAATGGAAGTGGGAACTCCATGAATCTGTGAGGTAGGCATAGTGTGCACGTATGACAACGTAGTTGTGACTGGCATTTGGTACGATGAAAAGATAGAGTGAGAAGGGAGAGTGCCTGGGAATGAAACTAAAGGGGCAGCGTGTTGGTATGCTAAGGGTACGGGATGGCTGCCCACAAGTAATAAAAGTGTAGGTTGCAGTAGAGTCATGGTAATCATAAAAGGGATGGATGCAAAAAGTGGGTTTGATCGGAAGATCATAGTGGGAGGGATAGTCACAGGGCACCCTCGGATTGGGATTCTAGGTCTTCTTGTCCATCCTGGAACACTTCATCATAATGGGATGCTATGTCCCACTGTTCCCTAGACCTACTCATTTGTATGAGTTGGTTTAGGACCCATTGATACCGTTCGGTCAACGAGATAATGATATCAGGGGTGGGGATAAATTCCCTCCCGTTCCGATGAAGGAACTCGAAGTTACATTTGTCTTCAAGTTCTTGGCGATCCAAGGGCAGATTTTCCTAGATCCTTGCATAGAGAAAGTCATAACTCTCTACATCTTGCACTAATAACTCAGGTGATAGATATTAGATCCTAAGAGACTAGCATGGTACCATCACTAAGCTAGGTGGTCGCTCGGCACCTATGATGCTTTGAGCCAAGAAAGGAACCTCAAGGTTCGATGTGGGAACTGCGGTTGTTGGAAAAATCATGTTGTGTGATTAAAGGGAAGTCATAAATGAGAAACACAAAAATCAATAGGTGATCAGAGGCTTTTCATCCTACTAGGTTCCAAAGGAACCATTGTCATGACCAGTTTGCACCACAGAATGCATAAACAACTGCGAGGATGTCACGTTTATGCTAGTGGGTGACGGGGTACAAACAACATGCAAGACTACCTGAAGAACGTAAAAAGGGCATCAAAAAGGCCCTTCTTCTACCGCCAAAAAACTATTGTGACGAAAAATGTCGATGGTTGGAACACTAAGAGGTTGTCGGGTGAACAGTTTAACCCCAGATCTGTGCGAGCACCAACCTGGAGAGAAACGAAAGCGGGGCACCCTGAACGGTCTGGTCGATTAGATAGGGACTTAATTGGTGTATCTTAACCTTTTGTAAATGCTTGTTTCAGAAGTGAGGCATGTGAAGTAAATTGATGAATAATGAATGTAAAGCTGTGAAAATAGTGCAAAACAATGGTTATAGTAAGCAAATAGCAAAAAATACTTGGGTAAGAAAGTGCACCACCCCAAGGTTATGGGTTTGATCCTTTGCTTTGCTAAAAAGTGTACAACAAAACCCGTAACTCGGAAGAGGCATAGCTTACACAGAGCAGTATGGTCGTAGATCTCTAAAATGTAGAGCTAACCAACAAACTCAAAGCCAACCAGAGTGCTAAAAAATGCCAACTATGCTCCCCAAAAGCCAACTTAAAAGCCAATCGCCACCCAAGGCAACCCTTCAAGCATTATTTTCCAGGGTATTTATAGGGCTAGGAGTAGGAGAAAAATGTGGTCTGGATGCCATGTATCCTAGGCCCCACAACGTGCAAACATGACTGTATTATGTAGGTGTCTGATGCTAGAGGTGAGCTTTGTTACACTATGACCATACTGCTGAAACTACATGTGCCAAAATCTAGTGTGTCAACAATGCAAACAAAATGGAGCCTATGCTCTAGGACTACATCTTTCCTACTCTTTCAAGTAGGCTCAAGTGTAGGAACAATTTTTTGGAGATTGACAAGGGGTATGTAGAATGAAACAAACTTGTTGATTTTGTCTGCCAAAGAGATATCACGGCAAGGATCATCATTACCAACAAGTTATAGAGCTAACCAAATATGTTTTGATGCCTCCATGCTAGTGTTTCACTATCCATGCTATTTAGCACATTGGCATGGCATAAGTAACTGCTTGCTAAACTATGCTATGCTACCTAGTGTAGCATAGCATAGCCACCGGTCTTGATAGAAAACTTGCATAGGAGCCTAGAGAATTTGTGTGAGGCTTGGTCAACCAAACAACTGCAACTTTTGTCCTTCATGTCGAAAAGCCTTCGGACTTGCTGAATTTACCTTTGAAACATTTCTGTTATTTTTGCATTGTTGCTACACTATACTACGCTATGTAGTGTAGCACAGCGTAGTAACCAATTTATCATGCTTCTTTGTTCAATCTACCATTTTCTACCAAAAAACTTTGCTCAAGGCCTATGGGCTAAGTGGGACAACTAGTTTTGAAGGTCGAAGCATTTCCAAGTGCAATCTTCTTATTGGAGTCACTTTGCAAAAGGGGGCCTTTGTGCGCTTTTTCCCTGTTACGCTCTGCTATGCTGCATAGCGTAGCATAGTGTAGCACCCTGTGTTGGAGGAGCAACTTTGCTTGACATTTGAAACATGGGAAAATTCTTTGGAAGGCCAACTTGTCATCAACTTACATCTTGGATGCTTGGTTAATCTCTTCAAGGCTTGCTACACTACGCAACATAGCAGATTTCTATGCTAGAAAACTTGCCAAACTGTTTTGCTCATCCTGAACACTTTCAACAACTCTTAGCATGGTCCTTGGGTAGACTACCAGCCAAGTCAATTATCCAGTTGGGTAGGCTAGAGAGTCCAATAGGCCTATTAGCCCTAGAGATAGAAAAATTTTTGAACTATATAGTCTATCCTTGGTTCCTACACCATTCATGATGCTGCACTTGTGGAAATCCCTACCCAAATTCCAAGACTTTGTTGAAGCATGAGGCTCTTGAAATTTTATGTTATTTTAGTAGGCTTGGATTATGAGGGATGTCATAGAAGAAGGGACTCGCTATAATTGGACTAAGTATCTCGTTGAGGGTTTGCAAGCTAAAATAGTTAAGCTTTGTGAGAAGCTTGATGCACATTTTAATGTGCATTTCACCTTTTTATTGCTTGCCTACAATAGTTTGCAGAATTCTTGGTGGTCTGAGAAAATGGCATTTGGGTGTTGCAAGATTACACCAAGATATCCCAACCATGGATCTGCCAAGTATTCCACACCACTCGATCCCAGGATCCCCCAGAAGCTATTGGGAAGTCTTTTTCAATAACAATGAAGGATCAGGTGGGACAACCCTTTTATGCACAAGAAAGCATTGGAAAAGCACCTTCCACTAACACAGGTAATGTGGTAAGGGGGTCACACCTTACTACTAAAATGGTGAAATCAAAGTTGTAGCGTAAGAAATCTCATCCCATGGAAAAACCTCCAGGCACCAATGAAGAAAGAGGTAAAACATTGCAGATCAAGGTCCGTAAAGTGCAACCTACATTTGCTAGTGAGTATGGTTTAATTGTCTCATTAGCTACCCCTCCCCTCCCCTCATTTTTTTTATGTTAGACTAGTATGCTCACTCTAGATGTGTTTAATAGATGATGAAGAAGAAGCTTTGGCCCCTAAGGTAGGGGCCCTTGCTATAGAAGAAGAAGAGGCCCTGGCTGTAGAGGAGGAGGTCCTTATTATAGAGGAAGAGACCCCTGCTATAGATGAACCTTTCACAAAGTGTGCCCCTCTACTTGAGGGGCACATGATGGTTGAAGACACTGCTACATTGTTAAGTTAGCTTAAGGGTGAAGGGCTAGAATTTGATGGTGGTAAGTTTCACAGTTTGCTTGATAGTGTGTCAATGGGCAATCCACCCACTCTCACCCCTGAGGGTTTGCTAGGTAGGAGCTTTGCACTGTCATTTACATTACTTCTTAGTTTTTTTTCCTCTCCTTTACCATGCTAACATTCTTTGTTACATAGTGGACACTACTACTAAGGCTCTTGATTCTTCCTTGTCATTTCGCCTCCAACCATGGACCGAGACCTTGGATAAGTTTGCCTTTATGGAGGGGGTAGTTGATGACATCAGCAATTGCTTAAGGCAAATTGATCTTGAGATAGGTGTGTTTTCACTACAACATTTACACTCTGTGTTGTTATATTTTGCCATCATCTCATGTCTAATGCTTCTTCATGTTGGGTATAACAGCTTCTCGACTAAAGTGAGACCTAAGATAGGTGGTTGAAGTTGACATTGTGCTTGAGCTGCCCCCAAAGGTAACCAAGGTGCCTCGTGATGTATATGAGGAGGCAAGTAAATGCACGCTATACTTGACATGATCCCTATGGGAGTGTAAGTGCATTAACAAAGACCTCTGGAAGTGGGTCCAGAAGCTCAAGCAGGAGAAAGGTAGTCAAGTAGTTGAGTTGGAGGATTTATGTCACAAAATGAATTCTTGATGGCCCGTGACACTTCTGATAGCAATTGGCATATGACCATGATTGATTATGCAAGATATTAGTTGACCGTATGAGGTAAAAACAAGGCTACCCATGAAATAATTGAACAATGCTTGCAAATGGATCTACTGGCCTAGAAAAACCAAGACTGGAAAGATTATAGTGCCAAGTTCTATCAATGGGAGTAGGCATAGAAAAATCATAAACACATGTAAAAGGTGGAGCATGCTACCTATCATCAAAAATATCAAGATGATTTTGTTGAATTGCATACTCATGAGCTATTTCTTGATGTAATTGATGCTACCAAAGCCTATGAAAAATTTACGAAACATGTGGTGGTAAGTGAATCTCCTAAGAGAGAGATGACCTTGCCTTCCAGGGAGACCACTACTACCACATTCTCTCTAGGATCACCCATGTGGATGATTGTGGAAAAGGGAAAAATTGTAGCGAGTGTTGACTTGGGGGAAGAAGATTGGACCAACTTAAGCAAGGACGAAATACTTTGATGCTTAGTAGTTGGCATGGACAGAATACCTCTAGAGATGGATGCAGGCCCATCTTAGGTTAGCCAAGCTTTAATGTATTATAGTTTATTTTATGATATGTGATTGTAATTTGGCTCATTATTTTATTCTTGCTTTATGCAAAACCCAAATGATGATGTAGGACCTAGTGGAGCAAGGGATAAAGATACCAGTAGAGACTCATAGCCCATTGGAAAATTTTTTCTTTAAAATGAAATGCTTGTTGTTACGTATTCCGAGTATGGACTTATAGTTAATGAAAAATAAAACACTTTTTTTATTTCTTTTGGATTAATGTGTTTATTAATGTGCTTGGGCCCCTTGTGTGCCCTTTGTTTTAGTTTAAGGCCATTTCGGGCCATTTCGGGCCATTTCTAGTTGTAGGCCATTTTAGGCCATTGCTAGTTTTAGGCCATTTCAGGCCAAACATGATGTACTATTATGATGTGGGTTTCCAATTTTAGGCCTTAGTGGGCCATGGCGATAGTTTAAGGCCATTTTGGATCATTGCTAGTTTAAGGTCATTTCAGGCTGAACGTAATTTTCACAAGTAGTGTTGCCAATTTTAGGCCTTAGTGGGCCGTGGTGGTAGTTTAAGGTCATTCTAGGTTGTTGCTAGTTTAAGGCCATTTCAGGCCATATGTAATGTAATTTTTAGAGTGGTGTTTCTAGTTTTAGCCTTTAGCAAGGTGTGGTAGTAGTTTAAGGCCATTCCAAGTTGTTGCTAGTTTAAGGCCATTTTGGGCCTTAATCGCTTTAACTAATGCTAGTGGTAGAGACAATGTAAACAGAAAACTTAATGAAAAATGGAAATTATGTGAATAGAAGTATAAAATTTATTGAAGTAAAGTGGAGGTAAATTTTAATCATGCAATTGTTTCCTAATTTGTCATGGGTTAGGCAAGGTGTAGGCTTAGGAAGCCTTGTGGTGGTATTCCTCTACACTATCATCTGTTGTTTGGAAGGGAAATTTAGCCCACATGGTTTATTTATTTAATTCAGTAGTTTTAGATGCCTCATTTATCAAACATGGAATTTCAGCATGAATGGGTGATTCGTTTTCAGACATTTCTATCTCTGATCCTTGCTCCACGTCTATATTGTTTATGGCTCGAGGGGCTACTTCATCACCAAAGATTACTACCTCTCTACCTGCGTAGGGTAAGTGGATCTCTTGGTGTATGGGTGAGGAGACAACTCAGAGTTGGGCTAACCATGATCTTCCCAAGATCAGGTTAAACCCAAGCATCTCTTCCATCACAATAAATACTGTGCTAGTGGAAAATTGGTCCCCTACTACGAAGTTGATGGTAATAGTCCCCTTGACCACAACATGTGCCCCATTGAATGACTTTAAACATGAGGTTGTCGTGGGATTGATTTGATCTACTAGGCCCAATTTCTCCACTATGGGGAATGGTATCACATTGGTGGTAGCATCGTCGTTGATGTGTACTCTAAAAATTTTATACTGACCTACCCGAATTGTGATAAACATGGGGCTGATAGTCACTTGACCCTTTTCAGGGTCATCTTTGATGGCTTTTTCATGAAATATTTAATGGGTTGGCCGTGGTTATTTAGCCACAGAAGGAAGCATAATGGCATGGATAGCTTTCTCTTTGGTTGGCATGTTTTCACTAACAGAAATAGATGCTAACATGTGAATCAAAGCTTCACGATGCACCGTCGAGGTCATTATTAACTCGTACAAGCTTAATGTTGTGTTTTTTGTTTCAAGGCATGTTTAACTTGTGAAAGTGCATTTAGGAAGTCTTGCCCACTATCTAATTGTTTGCTAACATTTTCTTCCTCCATGTGGCCTAAAAGACGAATCTCCCTAGGCGTAGTGGCTTTGGGTTGGATAGTAAGCTTTTTTGAATTAAAGGATGATGGTTTCATGTATGTGTTTCCACAAATGGCTGATGATGAAGAGGTCATTGAAATTGTAGACAAGAGGGTGGGATTAGGAGGACCCAAAATAGCACGTTCTCTAGCCAACTTATCTGCTAGACGTTCTTTGCATTTCCTTAGATGAGGAGGTTGACATACAGTGCTTGTCACTTGACTTTGGGTAGTAGGGGAACTCACATGCTTTGGCACCCTGATAAAAAACTATGTCTGCATTTTTGTAGTGGGACACAATGCAGTTTTAAGTACAACAACTATAGTAGATGTGTGTGGAGAGGTCCTAACAACAAAGGGGATTTGCGACCTGGTTGTTGTTGAAGCTTTAGCATTGTGGGGGGGGGGGGGGGGGGGGGGGGGGGTACATGAACCAAGAATGGTTCATGTTATGATTTTATGTTATCATCAATGCTAATGGCATTGATAGTGTGACCTGCATTGTTAGCATTCAAAGGATCTTTGTAAACATTCATAGATTGGTTTTCAAGGGGGACAAGACTACTCTCATCTAGGACTAGCTTACCCTAATCGATCATTTGCTGGATATCATCTTTCAATGCCATGCAATAATCTGTATCATGTCCAAACAATTGGTGATAATCACAAAAATGATCTAGCCTAAAGTTCCTTGGTACTAATGGTTCATTAGGCATTGCCAAGGAGGTGTCTTGAAGGACTTCATAGTACCTTTGGTGATGCTTAAGGTTCTTTTCTAACATCCATTTATGCTGGATATGCCCAGCTCCCAACAATTGACTTAGAAGCTTCGAAGGCTTAATTGGTAACGGGGTATATTTTAAGTGATCCTTGTGCTCAACATTTGGCCTTGGAAAACTTTGCACTATGGGTGTTGATGTTAGAGGTTGAATAGTGCTACTAGAGCTAGGTGCTGTCTTAGTGGAGGCTTTAGGTGTTGTGGTAGTCTTTTTACTATTGTTGGACTTGTTCTCATTAGCCATACCGGCCACCGTGGTTGATGTGGCCTTCCTTTTCTCCTTATCTTTCTTTGTATATGTGTTTTGATAGGCTACGTAGGCTAGATCTCTACTAGCCTCTATGACATCTTGAATGAATTTAGTTTGAGCGAATGCTTGGCTAAGGGAATATGGAGCCAGATAATATAGTTTGGACTTGATAGAATCATTTATTGCTTCTTTGAAAATAGCCATCAAATGAGCCTCAACAATTGGTTCACGTGTTTTGTTTAGGGTAGCGCTCCAATGTTGTATGAATTTTTGTACAGATTCTAATGGTTCATGTTTAACGTTCATGAGCTAATCTAAAGTGACTTCTGGTTTTGAGTTATACTTAAAATGAGTCACGAACTGGCTTAGTAATTCTTCTAATGTTGCAATTGAAGCATGGGGAAGCGTGTGGTATCAGTTTAAGGCCTTGCTTGTTAAGGACATGGTGAAAATGTGAATGATGATTTGGGGCCATGGTTCTAGTAACAAGGATTCAGACCTGAAAGTGACTAGGTGGGCATTCAGATCACCTTCCCCATTGTATTTTGTACACTGGGGAAGTTGTACCCCAGGGGGCAATGTAAGCATGGGAACAACTAGATTAATTAGGTCATCTTGGTAGAAGTCCATGACTTAAATGGTTTTAGATCCAGTGGCTTTGAGCCATTTAATTTCTTTAGTGAGGGTCTAGATGAGCTAGAAGGCTTGGTCCAAACCTAGGGATGTTATAGGGGGTTCTGAGGCTACTGGAGAAGCCATCACCTATGGCATTATTGGTGCGGCTGCCAGTCCCATTAGGGGTGCTTTCGAAGTAGCTCCTACTAGTGGTGTTGTTTGAGCATCCCATAACCCAATGGATGGTGCCACTAGAGCAGCTAGCATCTATGTCACTATGGGGATGGTTATCTGCCAATGGTTGGGGTAGCCCACAGCCCCGTGTTCAGTTGCGTTACATGTAAAACTTGGTATGTTTAGGGCTATGCATATTATGGCATGTGAGACATTTGAGATGTGGAAAATAAGTCATTATTGTCCACCACACGGTTGAAGTTGGGTCTGCTACTGATGGTGGAATGGGTATAGAGGAGCTGATAGAAATAGAACTTACATGCGGTTGTGATGTGGGTGAAACACCACTAATTTTGGCCCAACACTTTGAAACAAGGATGACCCAAGCCCTCCTCGGCATTCGGGAGGCAAAACTGGACTAAGGCATGGAACTCATGCTCATCTTGTTCAAGCCAGCTTGCTCATGCTGTCAAGGTAGCCTACCCTCAACGTGAGCAACTCCAAACACCATTAAAATTAAGTTCAAAGTGTAGGGCATGCTGTGGGCATGCTGCATGAGTCTAGCATGACCAACTTTCATAGCTTCCAAACTAAGTCGAAATGACTTGGTTTTGAATGTGTAGGCCATCCTAGGGCTTGGCATTAAAAATCTCCAACTTTAGACTCCAGCCTTGAGAAAATTTAGTTTCAATGTTCAAAAATTGCAATTTCTGTAGGTCACACTACAGGTCATGCTGTGGTCACACTGTAGCATAACCTACTCCAAGTGACTCAAAACCAAACACATTCAAGCTCAAAATTCCACATTCCAAATCACCCTCAAGGTCACAAGGTAGGTAGTAGCCATACTTCAAGAATCAGGCTTCAAAATTCAAATTTGATATCAAAAGGTCTCATTTCCCTCACTCACGCTGAAGGTCACGTTGGGCATGAGTGCAGCGTACACACGTTGGAGGTCATGCTGGGTGTGAGTGTAGCGTAAACACAAATGAACTCATGCTGAAGCTCAACTCATCTCACGCTAGAGGCACATCCACTCATGCTAGAGGCTCTAGCAAAACAGAAACACCTCAAATAGCCACGGAACCCCTCAAATCGACATCCTACAGTAGTCAATTCAAGGACCAAGAAGTTTCAATCGAGCCAAAGTCAATCCCTTTGATTTTCTTTGTAAATTTTCTTCATTTGTGGGCATGTCGAGCCCTCACAGTCTAAATTGTATATACTCCCATGGGCTTGAGTAACCCACGAGTTGTAAAATGCAATGCACCTAGTCCAGAATGTAGCTTGCCCACACATGTCCAACTCACATACAGTTGTTCATTGGACATGTGTCACAAGATATGCTTTCCTCTCATCTCCCAGCTATTGATTCCATTCTTAAATTCCAAACCTGAGTCCGACCCAGCCTTATAAATACCCTATTAATTCACATAAACCAAGGTTGGCAATTGGAGACATTGGCAATTCTGAGAACATACAACAAACTAGCAATCCTTGGGCACTTAGCACACTTGAATCCTGGCATCCAATTACTTCTCACATACAACATCACATCATCATGTCACATCACCCTGAGGCTAGGCATTTGACCTACCATCCACATGTGCAGCTACGCTTTCACCAGTGCACACCTTTTCTAAGCAATACAATACAGTTCATTTTTGCCAACCATTTTTTTGTTTACTCTATTTTATATTTAGTTTATGTTCGATTTATGTTCTACTTACATTCTGTTTATGATTCCATTTATGTTCTATTTGCAATACACTACATATATTTCTGTTTACATTTTATGTGCACTATTCATGTTTTAAGACATTAGTTATGATAATCCCAGTGCGAGCCATAGTTTACGCTTAGGGAACTCCTTGGTTGATTTGCATGTAGACCATCCAAGGCACTCTACCTTTGTTCCCTTTTCCAACTTGCCCTCAAGTAAAGGTAGGGTCAACTGTGCCTATCGATGATGTTTCGGTGTCTGTTTCCCTTCCAGCCTTACACTGACGATTTAGGTCAGTATAGTAAATTAGCACTAGAAGGAGGGCCTGACTTGTTTGTTGTTTGTCAAAATGTTGACCACGCTACCTATCTAAACAAAGTGTTGATTAAAGCCTAGCCAGTTTACACATGCCCTCTTAACTCACCCATCTTGTCTGTCCTACCTCACACTGCAGTACTCATGCTACAATCTACTCATGTCGCTACTATGTCTCTCACGCTGTAGATGCCTGTCAAGACATGCTACCTGTTGGTTACGCTTCTTGTCAGGACATGCTACTTTTGGTGACACACTATCTGTGACACCGTAGCTACTTCTCACGTGGTTTGTCATGTTGTGGTTGCTCACGGTTAACTCGTCTAGCCCAATTTACTCACTTTCATTATGGAATCTTTCCAGACCAACCCAGCAACACTGCCAATCTCAAACTTTGGGGCTAAAACCTTGAACCCTGTGATTTCCATAGAATCCATAATTGTTATTGAACAGGTAAATCCCCAAGGCCCTACACGCTAGTCTCTCAAGCTATAGGGAAAAGGCCCTACTTATGCGACTCTTACACCGAACAGTATAACTTCATATGTGTCAAAATCCAAGCCAACCTACCTATCAATCGTATAGAGAAGGAAGTGAAGCAAGAATATGAATTTATCCACAAAAGAGAACGTGAGTTCATCCCTTTAGCATTCAACATAATCCCTATATCTGAAAACCATCATAAACTCATATCCCAACTTCTTATGGCGAGAAGTCAAGCCTTACAACTAGCTTGAATAGAGCCTCAAGATGAGGAAGATGACTCTGCAGCCCAATTTGAACATGGAGATTCCTACCACACCGTCAGTCCCCATGCCTATACAAACCCATTATTCCACGCTTTTCTAGAAGAAACTGTGCTCCCTCCTTCATCCGCAAACACTCGAGCACCAGTCTTCCAACAAGAGGTACCTGTTTCCATTCCTATCTTCTTCGTGCTCAATAATATTCACTTTGATGCATCCACTTCCATCATACCCCTGCAAGTACAATCCCAACAACTCCCTCCCCAAACTAATGTAGGGTCAGTCTTTCAACCTCAAGTAATTGGAATGTCATCGGTCATACCAGCTTCTACATCCATCCATTACATACCTTAGGTGCAGATCCATGGAGCATCATTGATTACTCCAACCCAACACATTCAGGGTGTTACTTCATAACCTATGGCTAGGCATTGGGTTCCACCAGCTGTAGTCTTAGTCCCGAATACCATCCCACCACAACAAACGTCAGCCCAACAACCTCTCTTTCCACAAACAATGCAACAATTGAACCATTATCATCCACAATCTGCTCAATCCACTGGTTTTCCTACTACCCAAGAATGGGAAAACACACAAAGAATGATACACTCATTGGTAGAAGAATTAAAATGCCTTAAAACTATGAACACTGAGGAAGTTAAGGTACTAGATTTCTATCAAGATGACCTAATTGACCCCTCAATTTCACCCTTAACCTTGCCAAAGGGAGTCTCATTACCCCAGCTGACCAAGTACAATGGAGAGGGAGACCCAAATTCCCACCTAGTGACATTTCGAACCGAAAGTCTTTTGCTTCAGGCATGGCCCCATGTAATTCTGTGTGTGTTTGCTATGTCCTTAACTAGAAAAGCCTTAGACTGGTACCAAGCTTTACCCCATAGCTCCATATCTTCTCTGGAGGATTTGTTGCACTAGTTTGTCACCCATTTCAAGTACAATCTGAACCTAAAGCCACGTTAGATAGCTTGATTCAAATTAAACAAGCGCCATTAGAGCCAGCACAGAAATTTATTAAAAGATGGAGTGTAGCCTTAAATGAACTTCACGAACCCATCCCTAGAACATATCTTCTTATCATCCTTAAGGCAGCTGTGAATGACTTTATTAAGTCAAAAATTTACTACTTGAAAGCCCGCACATTGAGCCAAGCATTCGTGCAAATCAAAGACATAGAAGAGGCAGCACAAACAAGTAATGACCTAGCCTACTCAACCTTTAGGAGCCAACATACGAGGAAAGATAAATCTAAAACAATGGTAGCAATAGTGGCCGAAATAGCCCAACCTAGTCATCCAGGATAAAAAGGAAAACAACCTAATGTCCCAAACAACCATGAAAGAACCACACCCACTCCTACACTCGAAAATTCTTCAAATAGAAACAACAACATAGGTCATGCCCATAAATTTGAAAGAAAAGACCCCACTCAATACACACCATTGCCCATGAAGCCTTCATAATTTCTTGATCAACTTCTAAAGGCTGGGCTAATTCAACACAAACAAATGTCTCCTACGGCCTCTCAAAGGCACGATCGATTTTGTGAATTGGCCAAAAGTCCAGCCTTAGCAACAGCCAACAAACCCCCCATTCCAAAAGGCTTTAGGTTGGATAGGTTTGGCGAATATCACCAACAGTGTGGTCATGGGACTGATTACTACTTTAAGTTGAAACAGGATATACAACACATGATTGATAGGGATGAAGTAGTATTTGACGAGGCAAACCCAGTAAGACCCCAAAACCAATCCATGGGGGTCTACAAGGATCCTCTCAATACCAATGATGCACAATATGTGATAATACTATCCATGTGGAAGACATAAAAGACGTTCCGTGAAAACCTTTTATGATTCACAGGCCTTCAGAAAACACACCTATCCCAACATGTCCTCAAACCCCTTTCATCATGCGCAAATCCCCCACACCCCTAAGACCATTCGTTATCTATGTACCTACTTTTGTTGCAGCCACAACCACACCATCTAAAAACCAACCCATTCCCTTTGTGATCTGGGTGCCAAAATTCCATAATACAAAACCCACCTCCATTCCCCCACAACCTCTACAAGAACGTCTTGCCGATTGACTAACAAGAGAAAGTTTGGAAAGAGAAAACCATCAATACAAATTAGGACCACCAAAGCCAACATCGCTAAATGTTGTTCCCATGTGTTCACTCATTAATGAGCCTAGTACAAGTCATCAAAATAAGGATAATGTCATGAGTCATGTCCCAAACCCAGCATCTTCAGCAAAAACCCCTCCATGGGAAATATGAATGTTGGGTCAAATGGATCAAGTCTCTACAGACAAGGGTTCCCCAAATGGTAAAGACCTAGCAAATGGATTGACCTAGGTCACACAAGCTTTGAAACAAAAGAATACTTGTCTAAGCCTGTATGATCTAGTAATGACTTCACCAGTACATCGAGAAGCTCTCATGCGTATGTTAATTTCAGTCCTTGTTAGTGAGGACCTTCCTGCAAATGAACCATCCATTCATGCAGTATTGTTCACACAATCTCAAGAATCAAAGACTACATCCCTAGAGTTTCACGCTAAGAACATTAAGCTAGATGAGAAAACATGAGAAGTTACTACAACCCCTATGTTCATAATGATACAGGTTAATCATATCAAGATATGTAGGGTGCATGTCAATGATGGTGTGGCGACCAATATCATACCTTTTCCTGTCATCGAAAAACTAGGACTTACCAAACAAATACAGACCATGATAACTTCTTTCCTAAAATCCTTCAGTGGTTCCCATGTTGGAGTGAAAGGTATGGTTACCTTGGATTTCATACCTAGGGACCAATTCCCCACATCGGCTGAATTCATAGTGGTCGATGAAATGCCAAGATTTAATCTAATCCTAGGACATCCATGGCTGGCTCAACTTAAAGTCGTATCCTCCCCAATCCATCAGGAGATCTACCTACCTTACAAGGGTGGTGAGATAATCATATATCGGGATGCAATAGTACCACCTACTTCCTCACATCCTAGAGTAGATCAAGAGTCAAAAATTGAGTTCGTTGAGCCTAAGCAAGGAATCATGAGCATACTTCAAAACATAAATCCAACGTTAACTCCCAATCCTACTGAAATTGAAGAAACACCAGACAATACAAACATAGGCACCATCCCTACTGATGTCCCTTGGTCAGAATTACCCTTTGATATCACTGATGAAGGAGAAGGTGAGTATAAAATCTTACCTGCATGCTCAACCCCACATGTTAAACTACAAAGGATCAAGAAGCAACTCAATAAATAGAACTAACTAATGAAATGTCAAGAATGATGTTAAACTATAGATGTATGGTATGACATTAAACTGCCAACAAACGTCTACAATGACATTAAACTAGCCATGGTCAAAAATGGTTGGTTCTGTTTAAAAGTTTCTGAAAACGTTACTACCTTTGGCCCACCATGGCATAAAACTGGTAATTCTTTCTTTCTTTAACAATAGATGCAACAATCTATCATGACTTTAAACTGATGTACCCAGCTCGAAATGGCTTTAAACTAGAGCCAACAAGTTATAGATTCATGAACTCCCATCATTTTACATTGAATTTTCATTTACAAGTTACAAGTTACAATTTAGATTCATGCACAGTCATTGCCTTCTTTTGCAAATATTTACCTTATGTTTCGCTTTACATTTTAGAAAACTATGCTACCTTTAGTTGCACGCACATGTTCACAATATACTTGAGAAAAAAAATAAAAATAATGAAAAACATGAAAAATAACAAATATATATACATGGAACAGCAAAGTAACAAAAGAATGCAACCATTTTATACCACAATTAAATCCAAGTCATTACATCAGTCTTTATACATTCTATCAAACATCCAAAAATCTAAAAACACTTAATGGCTTAAGTCTGACTAACACAAAGCTCATGGATGGGGTTGATCCCCAAGATCCTCTTCATCATCCACTCCTGCTCCACTAAGGCTAGCTCCATCATTAACATGTCCCTACAAACAGAAAACATAAAACAAAACAAAATAGGTAAGGGTAATAAAGCAAATTATAAACACAAAAATCAAAAAAATAGTAACACCAATAATGAAAACAAAAAAAAGATTCCAAAATAAAACACTCAAAAGTGAGGGAGGCCCCAAGTTGGTCTCCAAACGCCATAGAATCTCCTTCTCAGGCACATTTCCCCAATTTGCCTCCAAGCCAAAGTCAATGCTAGTGAGTGCTTTGCCTTTATTCACTAGGGTCCAAGTAGGGTGCTCAAGAGAGAACACGCCTATTGTAGTCTCCTTAGAGATGGTGGTAATCGTTCTCTCTGGAGATCCCTCCACCTCAATGCACTCGACAAACCTATCATAAGAAGGCTGCAAACCTAACCCATCGATGAACATCTCCGCCTGGTGACGTTCAACTAACTCCTCCTTTAGCCATTTATTATATTGATGCTTGTGGTCCTTTTGGTCTTGGCCCCACTTCCATACTTTGGCAGCAAAGGATTTCCAATCTTGACATTTCCTATTCAACAAATCTATTTGTGCTCTTTGTTCTGCTAAGTTCTTTGTAGCCTGCACTTTACTCTTTAAAATCATCCAATAACCTACGTAGGTGATTTCGAATGAGTGCCATGTGCTATCACCAAAAAACCTAGTAGCAGCAAAGTCATAACGGGATTGGAGATCCCGTTTCCCCTCTCTCTCTTTTGCTAGTGTCTCCTTCAATGTGTAAACCTCATCCCATAGATACTCAGTTGAATGCCTTAAAGTCCAAACTATCTTGCCATTCTGTATGACGCAACCAGAAACCACATCGTAAATATTTCTTGGGACTTGCTCAATATCCCCTGGCAATTCAGGGAGAGAATTAATGTGGGTAGCTTCAGAAGGATCCCACTAGAGTTTGGCAGCTATAGGTGCACACATAAAATAGTCATGATCGAAAATAAACACAAAGAACCATAGTAAAACAAGATACTTAGCATGACATGTAATGTAAACACGCCTAGTTCTGGATGAGCTTCTTGTAAGCAGGTGACCACCTCATTAACAATGCCCATAACAAAATCCAGTTTGCTAGGAATCTCGAGCCATGGCCTTAACAGGTTAGTTGATGTGGGATGAGCAGGGGAGGTTTCTTCAATTGGAACCTGTGATCTTGACGCCGCTTCCCGGGACATAGGTGCCTCAGGAATTTTAGCATCTACCCCAAAATAGTCAAAATGGTCAAGAACAACACATCAAAATCAAAAGACGTAGAATATAGATTGAGCTAAAGAGGAACATACCAAAAAGACCTTTGTTTTCTAGCCTAGGTGGATCACCAAGCTGCAAAGATCCATCAAAGAAATCATCGAGGATTTCCTTTTCATCACTTGAATGCCTAAGTGCATCCGAGGCCTCCACAAGCTTTGTTCCCACATTACTTGTTCCCTCCTCCTCTTGTGAGGCAAGAATTTCTCCTTCGATTACTTCTTCCTTTTCTTTTCCTTCCTCCTTAGGTATCAAAGCCATGACCTCTCTCTCCTTCTCCAGAATTTCCTCTGAAATAACACCAAAATCTTAAAGTTAGTATGATATAGCTCATAAGTACTTCCAATAGCATATAAACCAACAAAAAATTAAATATGTAACAATAAAACAAACCACTTACCCTCCACTGACAATATAAACTAAATATTCTTTGCCCTTGGGGGTCTCACATTTGAAGTTAGCTCCTTTGGACATTCTTTCCTTTTCACCTGTGCCTTGGACTTTCCAACATTCTCACTAATTAAGCATTCAACCCTATTAATGGATGCACACATCCTAGGTAGTTCCAATCCCAAGCTGTCATGGGAATGATGAGAACAGCTGGCCACACCTCCACTAGTAACCGATACAGACTCCTCAATGTCTTTTGGCGGGTCCTGGGATCTAGTGGTGCTATATAAGTGATGTATCCTACAATGGGATAGTTGCAAACGGTCTCTCAAAAAGTAGTGGTTATCCTCATAAACTACTAGGAATTCAGCGAACCTACATAGGTATCCCACAAAGAAGGCAAAGGTGAAGTGGGATTTTGCATGGATGCTTGAACATAACTTGATAATTTCTCCATGAAGGCCAGATCCTAGAAATTGTGCCCAATTGTATTGCATGCCTGTCTCCAAAACCGCAGACATCACACGCATAGACTCGATCCTAAGGTTTCTCCCTTGAGAAAGAGATTTTGGGAACACTCATGCCTGAAAGAGAGGATACAAGAAGTTCACTTCCATCAATCGGGTATCCTCTCACATGGAAAATCCCTTAGGGCCCTTAGACACACCCAACATTCATGGGAATGCTAAAAAGATCAGAAAGAAACTCAGTGGTTAGGTGGAATGATACCTTTACTCCCCGAACCCATGTGGTAAAACAAGAAGCATCACCACTGAAGGAGTCAAAAATCATAACCATCTTAGTAGTCAGAACGCTAGGAGTCAAGCCTATAAATAGGTCCATCAAACCAACGCAGGTGAGGTGACCGATAATCAAATTAGAAGCTCACTTCTGTAACCACTTTTATGATTTCTCTACCTCCTCATACTTTGTAAAAAGTGTAGCCTCAGTATGCCTTGTGGTAATCATAACTTCTTCGGGGGGATGGCTACTATAAAAGAAAAACATAGAGCAAAAAGTTAGAAAAGGGACATGACACACAATGATGCAACAAAAAAGGAAAGTGGAGTCTAAGATGTGGTCACTTACCATCTATGACTAGTGAAGGTGAGGTGGGTGCAGGATCAATCCTTTGAGGAAGAATTGGCCCATTAGGAGACCAATCCTTTTGTAACCAACCATGAGCCTGGCAATGCTCAAAGGCTCTTGAAAATTTCCTATGGGAGTCAAGAAGGGCCATCTTGGTATGGTCTAACACTGCGGCATGAAGAATGGGGCCTGCCATAAATGTCTTTAGCATTGTGCCCATTAAAGAAAGCCCACCATCATCATCACTCATCCCATGTTCATCAGAAAAGGGCCTACATAGGAAAAAAACATTTACATTTAGATGATGACATAAAATTAAAAAGAAATCACAAGTTAAAGTAAGACACAAAGGAGCATACCTGTCCACTTTATATACTATCTTAGGTGGGTTCTGAAATAAAGTATGCACACAGAGGGCTAGGAAAAGTGTGTTCCTACTATTGTAATGACTACAAGTAGGCAACTCCCACACATGAGTTAAAGGACAAGTTGATCTAGGACCCTCAACAAGGCCTCCCTCAACTCTAAATGTCCCTCATCAATATCAGTGATAAAGGCTAGCATGTCTTGCGTAGACCCGAGCAACACAGTCTCAATAATATCACAAGTCATCTGTTCACTTAGATGAGACCATATAACAACATTGAAATTTTGTAGTATAAATAAGAAAAATAAACTAGCATCGAGATGGAACCATATTACATGGGGCTCGATTCACATGTCATAGGGAGGTGTGTCTGGCCCAAGGGAGCCAAACCAAGCAAGTACACTGACAAGCTCAATACGAGGAGAGAAGATTTAGGTCCCCTGCATACAACCAAAACATTAGGTAAGTAAAAAATCCAAGAACTAACAATAGGGAAAAATAACAAAAAAAAAATCATGTCTATAGATACTTTGAATCTCTAGCTTCACCCCATGAGGCAAAAGCACCAATATCTATTTAGTGTATCTGATGCTCACTAGGGTACATTAGAATCCATGCCATGATAAACCTACATAAAAATACAAACCATAAATACTCAGGAAAATAAATAAATGATATAAAAAAATTAGCAAATAATGGGTATCTAGTAGCAATGAATGGCTCACATCGGTTATCTTTAGCATCTCCAAACCAAGTCACACTGAGCCCTACAAGCAAGCCACCATCAAGTCACATTGGACTTTCCCATCTCGCTAGCAAGTCACGAGACTCATTCCCTACTAAATCATCAATATTGACTTTAATATATGGTTGAAGAAGTTGATTAGCATACGTATGAAAATATTCATGAAGCTACTGCTTTTATTGAAACCAGTTGTGGTGGTGAAACCGAGGTCCACGGGCCTTAACCAACAAAGATAAATTTGGACCCCCGTTTCTCAAGTGGCAGTGGTGGGGACACACCAGCAAAGGAAAATAATTTCGATCTGCACAGTTGCCCCCTGATAGCTCGAGATGCTAGGAGGTATTGTCAAAGAAGAGAAGGCACAAGATGCAATAAAAGTATCATATGAGGTGGGTGTAAGAAACGATGGAAACTGCTTGTGCTAGGATGCAAGAAAAATTTTCTAGTGATCTCTGAGAGCTTCACCTATAAGGGGTTACTATGCCTAGAAATTCCACTCATGCTAGCATCCCACATTATAGGTCACGCTAGAACCTGCAACTTCCCCTGGGGCTCTCACCCTGCGTTCACACTGCCTACCATATTTCCAAGGAAAAGAATCCTTCCCAACTCACGCCAAGGCCTATCCAACCACTCACGATGCCTTTTCCAGCAAAAACTCTCTTAGTACATACTAGTTTCACTTCTTCCATTGCCTATATTTGAGCTGCCAAGAAGTCCAAAAATTACCGGTCACGCTGTCCAGGGAATGAAACTCAAAATTGTAAGTCACGTTGCCCAAGCCTTTCCAAAAATCCAAAATGTGCAATCATGCTAAAATTTCCATTCATGCAACCCAAAGAGGGAAAAACAAGCACGCTGCCAAGAAGGGCAGGATGCTCACGCTATAGGAAGCCCAAAACCTTCTAGCTTGAGACACCCAAGAAAGCCCTAAAAGCCCAAATTTGTAGCTCACGCTGCCCTTCTCGAACCCCTCTCTTGCAGCATACGCTACCCAAGATGCTAGCAACCCTGGCAAAGATTGACACCAAGGCTTCCTAATGATGTAGCTCATATGCAAGTGAATAAAAAATCAGTCTTCTCCACATTCACGCTAACTCCCTTTGCGACCTAGAAATCCCAAGAAAACCAAAAATACTACGGCCATAATGCCAAGGAAATTGAAAACCCAATCCACACACTCGTGCCCCAAACTCATGTTCATTCAACCTTCTAATCCCAAAACCCAAAATCCCAGCCACAAATTCTCACCCTAGGTAACACTACTTGCAAAACCACTAGAGAAAAATTGGGGGGAAAGAATTTACCTGTGTAGGATCTTCTTTCACATCGGAATCCTATCTTGGGGGAGATGTTGGAGGAGCTCTTCACTCTCCTCCACGAATGCCAGGGCTGTCTACTTCCTTCCCTTACCCCCAATTTCCTTCCCCTTGCCCTTGTCTTTCATGGTCACACTGACGCTGACGCTAACACCTTGGCTCACGCTGCACTCTGGGTAGGTCACGCTATCCTTCTAAGTTCCAGCAAATCCACATTAACAGAAATGAGGTCTCCTATTTCAAAAATTCCTTTTTCTATACCCCTTGGTAATTTATTTAATTTTTGGCCTTTTATTTTAGTTCCTCTTCTTATTTTAATTACATGTTGTTGTTCAAGCCATCTTTGCCTTGTGCTTGCCTAATATTCGTTGTCATTCCAAGCCCAAAAATTCTCATCGAGAAAAGGAGAAAAGTACAGAAAATCAACAATAAAAATACATATAAGCATATATAAACATTTAGGAATGGCATCAAATTCATAAAAATTTAAAATCCCCATGATCTTATTGTTCACTCAAAATTTAAAATTTAAAAATCAAAATTTAAAATTTAAAAAAATAATGTAAGTCAACATTAATGGCCCAGTATGGCCTTAAACTGCCATGTGGCCCGGTATGGCCTTAAACTACCACGACTATGTCATCGCATATTCTAATTTTGTTGATTACCCTGTGTTTGTTTACACTTTGTAATTCTCCTACCAAAGGGGTGTCTCTTACTTCGCTCCCGTTTTAAATTGGCATGAGTGAGCACCATGGCCACCAAGAATATTCTCTTAACATTATCTCTCAGTGGACCATACGGAAAGGTAGAAAGAGCAATCAACCTAGAATCCCCAGATCTAAATCCATCCACCTATACTGATTTGATAGCCTCTACTCAAGAAACCTTAGACTGGCCTAAAAATGTGGCTAAAACTCTAGAACTAGAAGCTAACAATATCACTGAAGATCCTTTGGTTGAAATCCCCATTACCATGGTCAATGGCAGAGCAAGCACATTGAAATTAAGTGCCTTGCTAGACTCACAACTCATAGATGACATCACCCAGGTGTTAAAAGACAACATAAAAACATTTGCATGGTCATATACCGACATGCTAGGATTAGATCCCTGAATTGTCCAACACAACATTATCCTTCATGAAAAAATTAAACCAGTAAAAAAAAGCACAAAAAGTTAGACCCAAGGTGGCGTTAGTAGTCCACTCTGAAATCACAAAGCTCTACCAAGCCGGTTTCATCTAAGCCATCGATTATTTCGATTGGGTATCAAACATTATTTTAGTTCCTAAGAAGAATGGTAGTATACACATATGCATCAACTTCTGTGATCTCAATGTAGCCACTATAAAGGATGATTTCCCATTACCTAGCATTGATCAACTTATTGACATGACTGTTAGGCATGCGCTATTGTCCTTCATGGATAGATTTTTGGGCTATAATCAAATAAGAATCAATCTAGAACATCAACTTAGGATAACTTTTATGACACCTTGGGGCACATTCTATTATACGATGATGCCATTTGGTCTTAAAAATGCAAGTGCCACATATCAGCAAGCAATGACATACATATTTAGTGATTACATGCTCAATTTGCTTAATGATTATGTTGACGATATCGTAGTCAAATCTAAAAAAACTAAACAACATGCAAAAGATCTGGACTTAGTGCTTAAACGTTGTCTCAAATATGACCTTAGACTCAATCCAAAGAAATGAATTTTTGGCATCAAAATGGACAAAATGCTTAGTTTCCTAGTCTCTAAAATAGGGATATGGGTAGACCTTAATAAGGTTAAAGCAAGCGTTTTGTGTAAAATGTTCATGCTTTCATGTCATCTCAGGCTATTTCTAGTTTTAGGCCATTTCGGGCCATTGCTAGTTTTAGGTCGTTTCAGGTCATTGTGTAACATGCCAAAGGGGATGATATGTTAACAACTTGAACAATGGCTAACTGGTAACTTATGCTAGTTTTAGGCCATTTCGGGCCATTGCTAGTTTTAAGCCATTTTCGGGCTATTGCTAGTTTTAGGCTGTTTCAGGCCATAGCATAGTTTTAGGCCATTTCGGGCCATAGCGTAGCTTTAGTTTTAGGCATTTTTGGGCCATAGCATAGCATGCCAAAAGGATGGCATGTTTACAAAGCAAAAGCAATGAATGTACCAGGGATGGCAATTAGGTAGGATGTAGTGGGGTTGCTATGCTATGTGTAGCTACCTCCTGACCTGTCATGGGTTGATCAGAACTTAAGAATGAGGCATTTCACTAGGGCCCTCGTTCACATCGTTGTTTCCTACTTGGAAGGGCAACTCGACCCATGCGCTTTCATTTTGGTAATCAGCTTATTGAGCCAATTTTTCCATTGGATGTTCAGTGCGTGTGTGAGCAGGCGTTTCATTCTCAAAGGTCATGACCTCTGAACCTTGCTCCGTGTCTATGTTACAAATAGCTTGTGTTGCTACTTCATCACCATAAATCACCACCTCCCTACCCGTGTATGGTAGGTGGATTTCCTGATATATGGGTGAGGAGATCAAGTTAAACCCAGGCATTTCCTCAACCACGATGAACATTGCGTTTGTAGGGAACTAGTCCCCTACTACGAAGTCTATGTGAACTATGCCTTTCACCAGGACGTGTTCCCCATTGAATGACCTTAGACATAACGTTGTTGTGGGTTTGATCTAGTCGACCAAGCCTAACTTGTCCACAATAGGGAAGGGGATGATGTTTGTGGCAGCCCCATCATCAACATATACCCTTCAGATCTGGTGTTGGCCGACCCAAATTGTGATGAAAAGAGGTGTCATTGTCACCTGACCCCTCTCAAGATCTTCCCTAATGGCATCATCATTGAAAGTTAATTAGGATGTCTTAGGCTTTGTGGGTTCAAGGGGAAGCATGACCAAGTGGATCACTTCCTCTTCTGCTGGCATGTCTTCATTGACCTGAATCACTGTCAACATGTGGATCAGAGCCTCGCGGTGGGGAACAGATGTCATGATCAGGTCATATAGGCTTAGTGAAGTGTTTTTCTATTTTAGAGCCTGCTTGACCTAGGTGAAGGCATCCAAAAGGTTTTGGCCACCCCCATGTTTAATGTTTTCCTCTTCTTCGATTCATCCTAGGAGACAAATTTCCTGAGGGGCAACTTTGGATCTAAATTCAAACCCGTTTTGGTAGGGTGGTATGGACTACATTGTTGTAGTAATGCACGTCTTTGGCAACAAGGGTGTAGGTGTAGGGGGTAGAGATGTAGGCTTGGAAATACCTTGGACGGTATTTCCTCTTGACATTCCACCCATGAAATGCACTTCCTGTTTCTTAGGACGAGAAGGTTGTTTAGGTGTTCTATGTGGGGCGGGGGCTGTCAAATGAGTTGGCCCCTTAAAGATGAAAGGTGCTAATGGTGTAAGTGGACAAATTAGCACTATTTTGCTAACAGGTGGCACAGAGATGGATGCTCGTGTAGGGACTTTTAGAATGAACAGTTGTTACAAGCATTGGTTAGCCGCTCGTGGTGCTGGAGTGCTATGCTGGGGCACGCGAATCATGAATGGCTGCTGGGGTGGCCTAGGATCATTGTCAATGCTGATGGCATTGATGACGTAACCAAAATTATTGGCATTGAGGGGATATGTGTAGACATGCATAGATTGGTTTTTGGGACGTACTAGGTTGCTTTTGTCCAACACCAGCTTTCCCTGGTCGACCAATCTCTGGATGTCATCCTGCAATGCTAGACAGTGATTTGTGTTATGGCCACACTATTTGTGGTAGTCACAAAACCTGTCTAGCCTGAAACCCTTAGGAACTAGGGGCTCATTGGGCAGGGCTAAAGAGGGGTTCCTAAGGAGCTCACAATAGCGTTGATGTCTATTGATTACTTCTTGCGACATTTTCTTATACTGCATGTGCCCTACTACCAATAGCTACTTTAGAAGTTCTAAAGGCTTGAAAGGCAGCAAGGTGTACTTTGAGCGATCTCTGATCTCAAAGTTTGGCTTGGGTTGCATAGATTTCTCAAGTGTGGGAATCGAAGGTTGTGACATGTTGCCCTACTTGGGCATGGTGTTAGCTATGGGTACGATCAATTTCTTGTTGCTCTTGTTACTAGTGTTACTAGGTCTAAGCTTAGCCTCAGTCACCACAGCGACCACTATGGTTGTTGGGGCTTTACCCTTATCCTTCTTTGTAAAGGTGCTTTTGTAAGAAATGTAGGCTAGGTCTTTACTTGCCTCAGCAGCGTCCTGTATGCCCGTAGTCTAAGCGAAGGCTTGACTAAGAGTGTGAGGGATGAGGTAGTATAGTTTAGACTTGATAAAGTCATTCACTGCACCTTTAAATATAGCCAACAAGTGGGCTTCCGCGATGGGCTCGTAGATTTTGTTAAGGGTCACGCTCCATCGCTGGATGAACTTTTGGACCAGTTCCAGAGGTTCCTGCTTCACGCTCATCAGCTGATTCAGCATGATTTCTGGCTTCAAGTTATACTTGAAGCATGTCACAAACTAGGTTAGAAGGTCTTCTAACATTGAAATGGATGAGCATGACAGCGTGCGATACCAGTCTAAGGCTCTCCCAGCTAGGGACATGGTAAAGACATGAATGATCATGTGCAGCCATTGTTAAAATAGAAGAGACTTAGACCTAAAGGTAACTAGGTGTACATTGGGATCCCCCTATCCATTGTACTTCGTGAAGTGTGGGAGAGGCATCCTTGGGGGTAATGTCAAAGTAGGGAGTGCAAGGCTGATAAGGTCATCCTGGTAAAAGTCCATGACTTGTACCATGTCAGACCTGATAACCTTGAGGCGTTTGATTTCCTCTGTGAGGTTCTAGATGAGCTAGAATGCTTGGTCCAGACCCTACAACATTTTAGATAGTTGGGGAACTACCAAGGTAGCTCCCACCTATGGAATGGTAGGGGTGGTGCTGTGACCCATCGGTGGTACCATTGGGGTAGCCCCCACGAGAGGTGTTTCTTGCACTATCCACCACATGGCATGTGATGCTGTTGGAGTAGCAACTGCGGTTTGAGCCGCCGGATAGATTACTTATGTCACTAGTGGAACAGACAATAGCCCCATGTTAGGTTGTACCATTTGCGAGGTTTGGTAGGTCTGAGGAAAAACATAATGAGACATCTATGACTATTGTGGTATAGGCACAGAAGTGAATGGGGTCCACCACATGGATGGGCTTGGGCCCGCCACAGTGCGTGGAATAGATGTGAATGTAGGAATCGAAATGGAAGCTGCGTAAGATTGCAAAGAAGGTACAGTATGGACACATGGTAGGGTAGCCATGATTGGTGTGTGATGTGTTGTAGGAATGGGTTGTTGAAAAATTTGCAAAGGCATAGTCATTGCAAATGAAACAAGAGAATAAGGGCATTGATACGCCAAGAAGGTGACATGGCTACCCATTGCAGTTATAGTTGTAGGCTGCAGGAGCATAGGCATGATGACAAAGGGAGCAGTGATAGACCAACGAGTTGGCCCAAAAGGATTGGGTAGGAGGGACAGGAACGAGGTTGGTTGGACCTCCCTTGTCAAATTGGGAATCGAGTTTCTCCTGTCCATCCTCAAAAGTGTCATCCTAGTTGGACACCATGTCCTGTTGCTCCCTAAGCCTAGCCAACTGTATTAGTTTCTCTAAAATCCTTTGGTTTGCCTATGTCAAAGGTATGGAGACGTCGGAAGTGGGAACAAATTCCTTCCCATCGTAGTAAGCGAACTTGAAGCTACATTTATCTTTGAGTTTGTGTACATCCAAAGGCAGGTTTACCTGGACCTTCGCATAGAGGAAGTTGTAACGCTCATGTTGCTAGGCCAAGTCCTCAGGTCCCCAATTTTGGATCCTGAGGGATCGATGTGTTTCCAGCGTTGGGTTCAGTAGTTGTTTGGCACCAATAGTGCCTTGAACTGTGATGGGGAGTTCCACATTGAAGGTGTTAACAATGATAGTTGCAAAAGTCATTACCACTAAGCTAGAAATTTTTGCAAATGCGAAAAGCAAGGAAATTAGAAAGCTAAGTAGTTTTGCAAATTGAGAAGAGAAAATAAGTTAGCAAGTAATAAAAATAAGGCTTTATGTCTTGCCGGGCTCCCAAGGAACTGTCGAGGCAACTGACCTATAGCACATGATGCATAAACAAGAACAAAGGATGTCACATTTATGCTAATTCATGATAGGGTACAGGGCACGTGCAGGACTATCGTAAGATAGGCAAGTCAACTAGCGATCAGGGTCTTTACATCCTGTAGGGTTCCCAGGGAACCATCAAGGTGACCGATCTACACCACACGATGCGTAGAAAACCACAATAGGGTGTCAAGTTTATGCTAATGCATATTAGGGTGTAGAAGGCTTACAAGACTACCATAAGGAAAAGGCAAGTTAACTGGAAATCGAAGGCTTTATGTCCTATAGGATTCCCAGGGAACTGTCGAAGCGACCGATCTGCACCGTACGATGCGTAAACAACCACAAAATGATGTCAAGTTTACGCTAATGCGTATCAGGGTGTAGAAGGCTTACAAGACTACTGTGACATGCAAAAAGACATCAAAGACCATCCTTCTAGTGCTAGAAAGACTATAGTGACTGAAAACATCAACGGCTGGAAAAAAAATGCCGAGGGACTGTCGGCCACTGGACAACCTTGACCCCATCTCTGTGGGAGGGCTGTGCTGGATGGGACAGAAACAGGGTGCCCTGAATGGTCTGGTTGATCAGATAGGGACTTAGTCGGTGTCTATATACCCTTTTGCAACGTGTAATTTGGAAATGAGATTGGTAGCGCAAAGTAATATTTAAATGTAAAAGAAATAAGAAATAATGTAAAATGCAATAGTAAATAGAAGATAATGTAGAAATGCAATTAGAAAAGTGCACCGCTTCGAAGCTATGACCTTACTCTGTTAAGATGGATACAATCGGTTGCACAGTGTTGGCAAGTGCAGAGATCCTGAGAGTAACCAAGACATGTCGAGAAAGAGGGCTATGTGCTCGAATGCGGACTCCTATGTTAACAATACAAAGTTCTACCAAGGTGGTAGAAAAGAACATAATGAAATGCCAACTAAGAATGGTAACTGTTTACAATGTCTAAACAGAAAGCTTACAATACCAGAGAATGCTAGAGAGCTATAAGTTTTAGAGGGTGACCCAGAGGATCATGCAAAAAAGGACTCGGAGAGAGAGTTTAAGCATTGTTCATTGGGGTATTTATAGGACCAAGGGCATGCGAAAGATGCAGTTTGAACACCACGTGCCTTGGGCCTATGCTAGCCTATCTATGCTGCATGTGCCTGTATGACCATTGGGCATGCCTACCATGCTATAATTACAAACCTACCATACTATAATTACGCTATCAGAGCAACAGTGCAATTAGATGAGGTGCGTTAATGTCGTGTAACCGCTTGCCACTTTGCTATGCTCTATAGCGCAGGATGTTGGCGTAGCGTAGTGTCTTATTACGCATCTTGCTGCATGTGTAGAAAGCCTTTGAAACATGCAGGATGTTCATTGCATGTGTGCTATGCTATGCTACACTATGTAGCGTAGCGTAGTGACTGGCCTTAGTTGCAAAGACATCACCAATCGGTAAACTTTTCCTTTTGCATTGCGGAACTTACGAACTTATTGATTTTACCCTGTGATTTTCCTTCTGTCAACATCCATACAATTGGTACACCTCTCTACGCCATGACCTAATGTTGGCCAAGTTTGCTACTTTCTGACAGAAGGAGACATTACCGAAGGACTTGAAGTCAAGTGAGGGGACTGGTCATCCAGCTTTTGCTATGCTGTGCTACATTGCATAGCATAGCATAGCATTGTGCTCTTCCAAACATCTTCTGAAGTTTGCTACGCTACATGGTGTAGCGTAGCATAGCAAGGCTCCTTGACTTAGAAAACATGCTGAAGAGCATAGTTTGAAAATCAGAACATCCATTTCCCGAAGAACTGTCGTAACGCTGCGTGAATTACAAAGGCCTAGTGAAGCAAGAATGTCTTCAAATTTTGGGGTGTTTCATGTGCCATCACTAATAACATCTATGAGTCAAATAGATTAGCTAGGTGGAAAGCGATGATCGTAGAGTTTGACTTGCACTATGTTGCTCAATCTTCCACAAAAGGTTAAGTAATAGTCATGCAACTAATCATCTCGCCAATGCACAATCAAACAACAATAAACCTCCAATTCCTAGATGTAGATGTTAATAGTATAGACACCTTACCTGATAACTATGAGGAAAACCTCTACTTTGATGGAGCCTCAACCTCTTGAGGAGGAAGTGTTGTAGCCATTTTAACATACCCCTCTAGAGAAGTCCAACCCTTTGCCTACTACTTAACCTTTCCTTGCATCAAGAACATGGTAGAATACAAAGGTCTTCTTAGAGGCCTTCAAGTAGCATTAACTTTGAGAATCTCATGCCTTGTAGTTCGAGGGGATTCGCAATTAGTCATTAATCAAGTCACTAAGGTTTACGCATGCAAAGCTCTCCATTTGCAACTGTATTGTGATTTGACTAAACATTTGGTGAGGCAACTAGTAGAAGTGGATATACAACATGTCCATAGAAGCGAAAACAAAATTTCCAATGCACTCGCTACACTAGCCTTAAACATGACACCTGAAATGTTCCATGCATTGCCTAGCTCTATAACAAGTTGTGCCAAACCTATAATTAACACTCTAGATGAATTACCTATAGCATCAGTTAGTACAACACACATAATAGAATGGTACAATGACATAAAAGAATACCTTCTAAGAGGTAAACCACCATAACACTTGACAAATGCTCTAAAGGACACCATGCAAAAACATTCCTGGCAATATGCATTAATAGGAGACACCTTATGTCGTAAATCCTATGAAGGCATTCTGTTGATGTGTGTTAGTAGCATTAATGGTCAAATGATCATAGAACAAGTCCACGAAGGACTTTGTGGAGGGCATATAGCACCTAAAGCAATGGAAACAAAGATTAGGCACTTAGGCTATTACTGGCCACACATAGAGTATGATTGCATCTCCGAGCGTGTGACATTTGCCAAAAGCATGGTAATCTAATACATGTGCCACCTAACGAATTGCATACAACACAAATCACATGGCCATTCCAAAAATGGGGTTTAGACTTAATTCGACCGATAATGCCATCATCTTCAACAGGACATAGCTTTATTATCACTGCAATTGAATATTTCACAAAATGGCTAGAATCTATTTTCCTTAGGAAGACCACCTCAAAACACATTTGCACTTTCATAATAGAAAATATCGTGACCCATTTTGGTATTCCAATGACTATCGTTACTGACAATGGACCACAATTGAGCAGTGCAAATACTAAAAGCTTTTATGAAAGTCTGGGCATTAAACATGCATTTTCATCACCTTACTACCCACAAAGCAATGGTCAAGCGGAGGCTACAAACAAAACTATCATCATGGTGCTCAAAAAGATGCTAAATTAGAGTAAGAAATGATGGCATGAACAATTAGTCTACGCATTATGGGCTTACAGAATGACACATTGAACATCCATAGGTAAAACTCCATATAGTCTTGTGTACGAATCTGATGTTGTTTTACCTTTAGAATTATAGGTTCCCTCATTGTAGATAGCTCTCTCTGGCCTCCTCGATGAAAGTCAAAACAATGAATTGCGCATTGCTGACCTCAATTTGGTAGAGGAGGAACATGTGCTAACACTTAATCAAATCGAATGGTACCAGAAACAACAGTGGCAATGACACAAACACAATCTGTACAAGCACCCAATCAAAGAAGGAGACTTAGCCCTTAAAGCTGTACGTGAACACTTAGACAAATTCTCAGCCAACTAGGAAGGGCCTTACATAGTTACCAAGGTGTACAATAATGGAGCATTCAAACTTGCTGATATGAATGGGAACGAGTTTGCTAATCCTACAAATTACTTGTAGCTGAAATGGTCCTATGTCTGATAAAATTGAGGTACATCACAGTCCTAGCATCATGACTTAAAATTGATACCACAGAGAAGTCCTGGCATCATGACTTAAAATAGATACCACATATTGTTCTGGACTCATGGCGATAGACTAACACCATAGAGCTCTCTCTGGTATGACACTAAACTACTACATCTGTCTACCAAGACATAAAACTGGCAGCCAAAGTCCACTAAGATGATAAACAAGTTTGCCTCTTCATAGTCCGCTACGACTATAAACTAGCAATGCATCGTTTGCTATGACGCTAAACTGGCGTCGTCCAAGGGGTTACGATGTGAAACTAACCTGCAAAAGTCTACTAAGACTATAAACTAGTGACATCATCGATGACCATGAAACACCACAAAAATTTTGGCTAACACTTGTAGATAGAAATTGAGCTAAGTCATGTTGGTCCCTAGCACGACCAAGCTTGAAAGCCTCAAAAACAGCATCAAACGGAGCATAATTGAACAAGCAAGAGTACTTTGAGACCCACAGGTGACTACATCAGCATCCAACATCAAGAATTTCATATTTTTGGTTCAAAATACTTGGGTTTTAACCAAGTATACTCTATTCACACTGGGTTGTATGCTGGCCAGCATACAAACCAATGTATGGCAACTTTTATGCCCCAAAATGAGTCAAGACATGCCAAAATTGAGCTTCTAGACCCTCCATGACCTTCCCCAAGGTCCCCAACAACTCTTAGCATTCTGAAAATCAAATTTTGGGTCCTAAATGATGCATTTTCAAGTGTATACGCTGGGCACACCTTATATATGCTGGCCAGTGTATAGCCCAGTGTATACCACCAAAAATGGCCCAAAACAGGCACCAAAGAGTAAGATTTTCACCTAAAATTGACTCCTAGAGGTAGGGCAACTATTGGGCATCATCACAGGCACCTGAAAATTAGGTTTTAACCTTGAAACAATGCATTTTCAAGTGTATACACTGGGGATAGTTTTGTATACACTGGCCAGCGTATAGCCCAGTGTATACCACCAAAAATGGCCCAAAATAGGCACCAAAGAGCAAGATTTTCACTTGAAATTGACTCCTAGAGGTAGGGAAACTATTGGGCATCATCACAAGTACTTGACAATAAATTGTTAACCTTGAAATGATGCATTTTCAATTGTATATGCTGGGGACAGTCTTGTATACACTGGCCAGCATATAGCGTAGCGTATACCACCAAAACATGCCCGAAACTGCATCAAAATGAAGTCAAAATTGGCATCCGGACATCCTACAGGATTAGCAGTGGTCAAGCATCAAGGGACAAGCACCAATGTATAGAGTCAGGCATCCAACATGGTAGTTCATGAGGTTGATGATGAGGTTGACACTAAGGTTCATGCTGAGGTGTACGCTGAGGTGTACACTGAGGTTGATGCCCAATCTCATACGCTGAACATTGTACACAGATGCCAACACACGCCAGAGCATTTCAAGACATGCTGAGGCCAAAAAAAGTAGGCTAGAGCATGGATCCAGAAGCCGAAGACATCATTCTTATTGTAACATACAAATTCTTTTGTAAACTTTAAGTTTTTTAGTGTTCCAAGCCTATATGCTGGGTGTTCATAGGCCAGCGTGTACGCTACACGCTGTACAGTTGTAACATATCCTATGCTCAGTCAACACACCACCTATCTCCTGATCTGAATTTTTCTCACCTCACATCCACTCATCTCCTTCCAAATCTGAATCTAACGCTCAAGATCTTATAAAAACCTTGATTTTTCTCTAGATCAGGGTTGGCAAGGAGGACAAACAGACACAAAAGCTAGAATCTGGGACACTTAGAAAATCTAGGCATCAACCTTTGTACGCTAGGCATCATACTTGGATGCTACATTTCCCTACAACCCAAAACCTGCATCTTCCAGCCCCCGTCATCACCCACCGAGGCTAAATGTCCATCTTATGATTAATCCACAACTGCGTTCTAACCAGTGCACAATGTAATCATTTTTCAATACAAAACAGTTTACATTTTTCCTAGGTTTATTGCAGTTTTCTTTGTTTTTCCAGTTTACATTTACATTTCCGTTTATGTTATTGTGCCTGCTTACATTATAGTTTACATTTAATGTGCATTGTTTACGTATAACCCAATGCATTGCAAAGTGCATACGTTGGGGAAGTCCTCGTTTGATCTGCATGCAGACCATTCAAGGCACTCTGCCTTCGTCCATTCTGTCTTACCCTCAAGTAAACGCAAGGTCTTCTGTATTTCTTCTGAGGATCTCTCAGTGTTTGTTTCATTCCAGCCTTGCACCGAAAATTTCGGACGATATAGAAAATGGTGCTAGAAGAAGGGCCATTTTTCTCCTAGATCTACATCTTGCCATCCTAGATCTACCCTCTGTGACTACAGATCTGCACCTTATGACTGTAGATCTACATTTTGTGACTGCAGATCTGCACCTTGTGACTACAGATCTACGTTTTGTGACTATAGATTTTCATCCTATGATTGTAGGTCTATGTCCCATTCCACTAGATCTATGCTCAAACATTGTAGATCTGCATTTTTCTCTCTCAGATCTGCACCACATCTAGTGTTCATACACTATTCACCTGTATACACTGCATCTTTATTGTTTTGTTGGTGTACGTTGTGACCCCTACTCATACGCTGCCACCATTGGGTATATGCTGAGTGTACTATATATGCTGCCTCTTATACGCTGCCACCTATATGCTATTCCAACACTTAGCCAAATTTTCTCCTGTTTACGCAGTATATGCTAACAACACTTAGAAACTTTTTTTCTCCCTGTCCAACACTTAAACCAAATTTTTTTTAGTTTACGTTACCATACTTAAAGCACTTAAAATGGACCCTACAAACACCAATACTTCCACTCTCCCCATCTCTGACTTCGGCGTATTAGTCTCATACCCTGTGACCACCATCGGACCCATAGTGATACATGGTGAGGTCAACCCTCAAGGGACACCTTATCGATGACTGAGATTGCAAGGCCGTGACCTCTCATTCACCACTTTGGCCCCTGAGCAATACAACTTCATATGTGTCAAGATCCAAGTGAGCTTACCCATTGATCAAACGAAACTTGATGAAAAAAGACATTATGAAGTCATCAACAAGGGAGGTCATGAATTCATCCCTGTCCCCTATGACATCATCTCACTCTCAGAATTTCACCATCGACTTATCTCCCAGCTCCTTTTGGCAAGGAGCCAAAACACACGGTGACCCATTGAGGAGCCCCAAAACCAACATGATATAGATGACTTCGAGGCACAATCTGAAATTAATGATTCATACCACACCCCCAGTCCCCATGCCCATGTTAACCCATCGTTCCACTCAAACGTGGGATAGACAATTCATCTTCACACATCAACGAGCATGCAAGCACCAGTGTCCCGACATGAAATACCCACATCCACATCCACCTAGTACATGCCGCCAGTGCAAACACATGGGGCCACGTTCATTACATCGGCCCCACACATTTAGGGTGTCACCCCACAGTTAGTGGCTAGACAAAGAACCACACCCCTTGTTCAACAACCCACTTACTTCAGCACATCACACCCTACAATCCCAACTCCAAATGTTGCTCCAAAATAGCAACCGACAACACAATCTGCCCAACCAACTAATCTACCTACCACCCAAAAGTGGGTAGAAGCAAAACAATGGATGCAAGCGTTAGCTGACGAGGTAAAGCACCTTAAAACTGCCAACACTAAAGAAGTTAAAAGTACTGGACTTCTACCACGATGATCCAATTAACTTTTAAGTTCCACCGTTAGCTTTACCCAAGGGAATCACACTGCCCCAGTTAATCAAGTACAACGGGAAGGGAGATATGAATGCTCACTTAGTTACATTTCGATCAGAAACTCTATTACTTCAAGCTTGGCCCCATGTAATCCTGTGCGTGTTTGCTATGTCCTTAATGGGCGTAGCCTTAGACTGGTACCAAGCCCTGCCATATAAATCCATATCCTCTCTTGAGGATCTATTACACCAGTTTGTTACTAGGTTTAAATACAACCTAAAGCCTGAAGCAACACTAGACACTCTGATACAGGTGAGACAAACACCACTTGAGCTTGTGCAAAACTTCATCCAACGATGGAGTGTAGCCCTTAATGAACTTCATGAGCCCATCCCTGAAACGTATTTTCTTACAATTTTGAAGGGAGCCATGAATGACTTTGTTAAGTCAAAGCTGTACTACCTAAGTGCTCAAACATTGAGTTAAGCATTCACATAGATCAAGAACATAGAATAAGCTACACAAATCAGCAATGACCCTGCCTATGTGGCTTACAAGAACCAACACATCGCCAAACAACAAACAAAAATAGAAATTGTAGCTGCAAGCACAAAAACAACAAACACCAGTACCAACCCACCTACAATTACAGGGGCCACCCCAAGGCCCAACTTTTAGTGCAAGGATCGCTCTAAGTATACGTCGCTACCCATGTGACCCTCTGAACTACTAGAGAAACTCCTCATAACCAGGAAAATCCAATACAAACAAGTAGTGGAGAATGCTCATCGAAGACATGACAGGTACTATGAGCTACTGAGGAACCCCACCTTAGTATCACCAAATGAGCCCCCAGTCCCACGACACTTCAAATCAGATCAATTTTGTCACTACCACCAGATGTCTGGTCACAATACCGATAATTTTCGTGCCTTACAGGATGATCTTCAGACAATGTTAGAATGGGGCCAACTCAACATCAACACCCTGAGTCAATCTAGCACAGACGATGCCTCCTATGTCATAAACTCCATTGGCATAGATAGTAAGCCTAAACCTGTGTGGAAACATTTTGTGATCCATGTGCCTCCTAGCAAGGCAACGATCCCCTCCACCTCTATGAGCAGGAGGCCTCCCTTCATCATCAAGGTGCCACCTAGAGCACTAACAACACCTTTCGTGGTCAAAGTACCATCACCTCACATGTCCGCTAAGATGTTAAATTGGCAAGATTCAACACAATCCCAAGCACCGAAGACACCCTTCGTGGTCAAAGTACCACCACAGTTATCTACTAAGACATTAAACTGGCATGATGCACCGACCACAACCGCAAAGAAACCTTTCATCATCAAGGTGCCACAACAAGCTAGTCAAACACCAACGACTCCTCCCAAACTACCATTTTTCATAAAGGTGCCACCGCGCAATAGCCCCTCAACTACCCTGAGCCCAACCATAGGCAATTTCTCAACCTCTTCTCCCTCAAGAGTCAACCTTTCCAAAAGCCTACCAAATGGCAGCAGAAGAAGAAAAATGAACAACAAACAACATCCATAGCAAAAGCAAAGGCCACACCTAGTACATAGTAACCAAATGTTGGGGGCCATACCCCTAATCCCAAACAAACCAAGCCCAAGCCCTCGACCCATACAGAGACAACCAACACAACAGCAAACAACACGGACTTTGTAGCGACACTAGCCCAGGTGAAACAAATGCTCAAACAAAAGAACACAACCATGAGCTTATACGACTTGGTCATGATATCATCGACTCATCAAAAAACCTTAGTGCAAAAGTTAGCATCCATTTCTATTACAGAGGACATCCCTATTAACATGGAATCCATATGTACAACGATTTTACAACACACACCACAAGGATTGGGTTCAAACACCTTAGCCTTCCGCAATGATGTAGTTAAATGCAACCCTGAATAAGGGGAGGTCACAATAGCTCCATTGTCAATTAGCATACATGTTGGCCAATGTACCATTCACAAAGTGCACATTAATGATGGTGTAGCAACAAACGTAGTTCTATACTCTATCATCAACAAACTAGGCATGGCAGATGAGATCATGCCAACAGAAACCACGTGTCTAAAATCCTTCAACGGATCATGTGTCATAGTCAGGGGCACAATTAACCTAGCCTTCGTGTCAGGTGAACAGTTCCCCACCAGTGTAGAGTTCACTGTCATAGAAGAGATGCCCAGTTTCAACATGATTCTTAGTAGACCTTGGCTAGTACAACAACGAGTCGTTTTCTCACCGATACATCAAGAAATCTGCCTTCCATATGAAGGTGTACAAGTCATCATACATGGCAATAACACTCCCTTTCAAGCCATCCACAACATAGACATGTCACAAGTCTTGAAAGAAGAGTCTCTTGATGGAACACCCACGGCAAAAAATGCAACACCTAAAGCTAAAACACCTGAAGGAGTGGTAAAAATCGAAAGCCTCCCAGAGCAACCAAAACCTAGCATGCCTCCTAGACCATGTCTGGCTAGGAAACAACCACACGATCAAGGCTCCCTTGCAATCAAAAACATGTTTGATCCTTGACCACTCTTCACCTTTGTTCGTTGTGCATACGCCACCTTTTTTTCATTATACTAGCTTACACGTTTACATGTGGCCCGAAAATGCATTAAACTAAACCATGGCCCAAAAAGGCCTTAAACTACCACCATTTCGCATTGTTTTCTATTGACTTGTGCATTTCAGTTCATGTTTTTTGCAGTTGCTATTTAACATTTTTTTCTCTAGTTTCTTTAGTTTACAAGGTCATATAGATGCACACGCATGCATCCACATCAACAGTCCTAGCATCATGAATTAAAACTGATACCACACATCATCCTAGCGTCATGACGGTAAAATGACATCATTGGTCACACTCATAACCCACACATCATCCTGGCATCATGACAGTAAACTGATACCACTGAATATCCTAGGTTATGACTCAAAACTAACACCACAAAGCGGTCCTGGCATCATGACCTAAAACTGATACCACAAAATAGTCCTGGAGCTATGACTTAACAAACTAGCATCACAGAATGTCCTAGCATTATGACGATAAACCGACACCATAGAGTTTTGTCCAACATGACACTAAATTGTCACACTCATTCACTAGAGTCCACTAAGACTATAAACTGGCTAGTCTCTTCATAGTCTGCCACGACTATAAACTAGCATCACACCATTCACTACAACAATAAACTAGCAACGTCCAACGACTTATGACATTAACTAACCCACAACAATCCACTAAGACTACAAATTGGCAAGATCATCTCTAGCACATTCATTTTCTACTGTAATTCATGACATTTCCTCATCAATGCTTGTCGCATCATTCATCACATTGGCTCTGACAACACTATTGCTGCTCATTTTATTTGCCTTAAGTTTCACATGGTGCCTCCATTTTCATCGGCCACATTCGTGTCTAAAGTGTTTGCTAACTCATTCACTTGTGATTTTCTTGTCTTCTTGGAGTTGTGTTTGCAGGATGACATCCATTGGTGCTCGTACATGGATACACTTCATCACGGTGACAAGGTGCCACATTGTTTCTGATGCATGCAACTAGGTTAATCAATCTGTTCAAAAGTACATTCCCAGTTCCTGATACATTCTCCATTTTCCAAACACTTTCGTTTCCTTTCCTACCTAGTTATAGCTCCTAGATACACCCAGTAAACCCCAAAATTTTAAGCACACTATTGCACGCTGCGACACTCTCGAGCAGTTGCAACACACAACACAGCACATGAGCATGATTGTAAAATTGAAAGAAAGCTCTTTCCAAAAACAAACAAACAAATAAAAAGGAAAAGAAAAGATCAAATAGCAAAGAGAAAAATGAACCAAAAGAGCCTTGGCACTTCCCATACAAGCCCAGGTGGGAAGACAGTTGTCTTGGAAATAATCGTTCGTGTCTCACACCATCATGTTTCACCTCACTGCATGGCTTTGGCTATTGGACAATGGATTCCCTTAAACCTAACACAAGGGTTCTATTTCTCCAAAGAATGCATCACCTCATTGCGTGACTTTGGTTGTGACAATGAGTTCTCTTAAACATGATATAAGAGTCTCGTTCCTCCAAAGGACATACTCCTCATGCCTTGGTTCCAAGTCTGCCAAATATTGGCCATCGACAAGGAACAACATGACTTGTTTGCACAAGATGAACACTCCTCTCCCACACCAGCACAATCCCTTGATCAATTTCCAATCCCACAGTTGCAAAGATCTCCACTAGACATCATCTCAAAACTTCATTTCTCAATCCCAGGTACTTCTGAACATGGTGCAATGACATCTAGCCAAGTGCTAAAGGATAATGCTTGCTACCAGTTTGCTTGTGGTGTTTTGTACTTCTTTGTTGATGCCTCTCAGGTTGATTCCTCTAGGTTTCAACAAAGAGGGGCCAATGAAACACCACAAAAATTTTAGCTAACACTTGTAGACAGAAATTGAGCTAAGTCATGTTGGTCCCCAGCATGACCAAGCTTGAAAGCCTCAAAAACAGCATCAAACGGAGCATAATTGAACAAGAAAGAGTACCCCAGGACCCATAGGTGACTACATCACCATCCAGCATTAGGAATTTCATGTTTTGGATTCAAAATAGTTGGGTTTTGACCAAGTATACTCTGTTCACACTGGGCTGTATGTTGGCCAGCGTACAGACTAGCGTATGGCAACTTTTGGGCCCCAAAAATGAGTCAAAACATGCTAGAATTGAGCCTATGGACCTCCCATGACCTTCCCCAAGGTCCCCAAAAGCTCTCAGTCTTCTAAAAATCAAATTTTGGGTCCTAAATGATGCATTTTCAAGTGTATACGTTGGGCACACCTTGGTATACGCTGGCCAGCGTATACCACCAAAAACTTCCCAAAACATGCACCAAAGAGTAATATTTTTACCTAAAATTGACTCTTCAAGGTAGGGAAACTATTGGGAATCATCACAGGCACCTAAAAATCAAGTTTTAACCTTGAAATGATGCATTTTCAAGTGTATACGTTGGGGATAGTCTTGTATACGTTGGCCAACGTATAGCCTAGCGTATACCATCAAAAACGGCCCAAAACAAGCACCAAGGGCAAGATTTTCACTTGAAATTGACTCCTGGAGGTAGGGAAACTATTGGGCATCATCACAAGCACCTAAAAATCAATTTTTAACCTTGAAATGATGCATTTTCAAGTGTATAAGCTAGGGATAGTCTTGTATACGCTGGCCAGCATATAGCCCAGCGTATACTACCAAAACATGCCCAAAAATGCATCAAAATGAAGTCAAAATTGGCATCCTAACACCCTGGAGGATCAATAGCACTTAGGAATCAAGGGACAAGAACCAGTGTATAGACTTAGACATCCAACATGGCAGCTCATGAGGTTGATGCTAAGGTTGACGCTGAGGTTGATGCTGAGGTGTACGTTGAGGTTGATGCCCAATCTCATACGCTGAACGCTGTACGCGAATGCCAACACATGCCAGAGAATTTCAATACATGTTGAGGCCAAAAATAGTAGGCCAGAGCATGGATCCAGAAGATAGAGACATCATTCTTATTGTAACTTACAAATTATTTTTTAAACTTTAAGTTGTTTGAGCGTTCCAAGCCTATACGTTGGGCATTCATATGCCAGTGTGTACGCTACATGCTATACAGTTGTAACATATCCTACACTTGGTCAATGCACCCCCTGTCTCCTGATCCAAATTTTGCTCACCTGACAGCCACTCATCTCCTTCCAAATCCGAATCTAACACTCAAGATCTTATAAAAACCTCAATTTTTCACTAGATCGAGGTTGGCAAGGAGGACAAATAGACACAAAAACTAGAATCTGGGACATTTACAAGATCAAGGCATCAACCTCTATATGTTAGGCATTACACTTGGATGCTGCATTTCCTTGCAATCCAAAACCTGCATCTTCCAGCACCCGTCATCACCCACCGGGGCTAAACATCCACCTTGTGATTAATCCACAATTGTGTTCTAACCGGTGCACACTGTAATCATTTTTCAATACAAAATAGTTTACATTTTGCCCAGATTTATTATAGTTTTCTTTGTTTTTCTAGTTTATGTTTACATTTCTATTTACGTTATTGTGTCTATTTACGTTACAATTTACATTTAACGTGCATCATTTATGTATAACCCAATGCATTGCAAAGTGCGTTGGGGAAGTCCTCATTTGATCTGCATGCGGACCATTCAAGGAACTCTACTTTCATCCATTTCAGCTTGCCCTCAAGCAAAGGTAGGGTCTTCTATATTTCTTCCAAGGATCTCTTGGTGTTTGTTTCATTCCAGCCTTGCACCGATGATTTCGAATGGTACAGACCAAGAAAAAAACTTGAAAAGATGTGTTGCTGCAATTGGCTATACATGTTTCTCAAAGACTTGCTACTTGATTTGTCTCATGGACACTAATGAAGCTGATGTTGTTCATAATTCTATTTGCTTTGGAAATTGCACATGGTGACTCCATCTCCTTATTTAAAGTGCTTAGCTAACCATTCCATTTGTGGTTTTCTTGTCTTCTTCAAGTTGTGTTTGCAAGATGACACTCCTGAGACGTTCATGCATAAATGCACTTAATCATGATGACAAGGTATCACATTCTTTCTGACACACGTAACTGGGTTAATCAATCCATTCATAAGTACATTTCTGACTCCTGATACATTCCCCATTTCCCCATCATGTCCCAATTATCCTATTGAATTACACCCCTGGATACATTCCACTCAGCTCAAAACTCTTGATACACTATTGCATACTATGACTCTCCAAGCAGTTGGGACGCAAAACACAGAACACAGTACATGATGCAAAAATGCAAACGCTCAAACAACAGCACGACACAAAAGGCAAGCTCTTCCAAAAAGACCAAGAAAAGAAAAAATAAAAGAAAAGAAAAAGACAAAAGAAAACAAAAATAAAGGAAAAGAAGAAACAAACAAAAAGAAAAAGAATAAAAAGGTCAAAGAAAAAAATGCACGGAAAAGGTCTTCATGACCCTGTTGACATCATAAACCATAGAGTATTGGCTATTTTCATATAAGCCTCAGGTCAGAAGGAAATTATCTTGAAAAAAAACTACACTTGTGTCTCAAAGAGACCATGTTGCACACCATTCCATGGCTTTGGCTGTTTACAACAGGCCCCGCAAATACTCTATAAGAGTCCTATTTTTTCAAAGAACGCACCTCCTATGTCTTGGTTTTGAGTCTGCTAAAAACCTAGCTATTGACAAGGACCAATGACATAACTTTTTCACGCAAGAGCATTCCTCTCCCATAATTCCAATAGCAATTATCACCCTTGACCAACTCCTGGCTTCCCCTAGTTACAACCAATCCCCTCCCCTTACATCTCAAACTGCATTTCCCCGATCCCATGTACTTTTGGACATGGTGCGATGACATCCAGCCAAGGGCCAACAAATAATGCTTGATACTTGGTTGTTCATGATGTTTTTCACTTCTTTGTTAATGTCTCTCAGGTGGATTCCTCCAAACGTCCACAAAGAGGAGCCAATGAAACACCACTAATTTTGGCCTAGCACTTTGAAATGAGGACGACCCAAGCCCTCCATGGCATTCAAGAGGAAAAATTGGACTAAGGCATGGAACTCATGCTCAACTTATTTAATCTAGCTTGCTCATGCTATCAAGGTAGCCTACCCTTAGTGTGAGCAACTCTAAATAGTGTCAAAATCAAGTTCAAACTGTAGGGCATGTTGTGGTCACGCTGCATGAGTCTAGCATGACCAACTTTCACATCCTACAAACTGAGTCGAAATGACTTGGTTTCAAATGTGTAGGCCATCCTCGAGCTCAGCATCAACAATCTTCAACTTTAGACTCTAGCCTCGAGAAAATTTAGTTTCAATGTTCAGACATTGCAGTTTCTGCATGTCATGCTGTGGTCACGCTGCAGCGTGACCTTCAGTGTGACCTACTCCAAGTGACTCAAAACTAGATACATTCAAGCTCAAAATTCCACATTCCAAATCACCCTCAAGGTCACAAGGTAGGAAACAACCACACTTCAAGAATCAAGCTTCAAAATTCAAATTTGGTGTCAAAAGATCTCATTTTCCTCACTCACGCTGAAGGTCATGTTTAGCATGAGTGCAGCATACACACGCTGCAACGTACACAAGCTGGAGGTCATGTTGGGCGTGAGTGCAGTGTAAACACAAATGAACTCACATTGAAGCTTAACTCAGCTCATGCTAGAGGCACATCCACTCACGCTAGAGGCTCTGGCAAAAAATAAACACCTCAAATAGCCATGAAACCCCTCAAATTGACATCCTATAGTAGTCGATTTAGGGACCAAGAGGTTTCAAGCAAGCTGGTGTCAATCCCTTTGATTTTCTTTGTAAATTTTCTTCATTTGTGGGCATATTAAGCCCTCATGATCTAGATTGTATGTACTCCCCTGGGTTTGAGTAATCCACAAGTTGTAAAATGCAATGCACCTAGTCCAGAATGTAGCTTGCCCACACATGTCCAACTCATATATAGCTATCCATTGGACACGTGTCACGAGATCCGCTTTCCTCTCATCTCCTAGCCATTGATTCCATTCTTGAATTCTAAACCCAAGTCTGGCCCAGCCCTATAAATACCCTATCAATTCACATAAACTAGGGTTGGCAATTGGAGACATTGGTAATTCTAAAAACATACAGCAAACCAACAATCCTTGGGTGCTAGGCACACTTGACTCTTGGCATCCAATTACTTCTCACATACATCACATCATCACGTCACATCACCCCGAGGCTAGGCATTTTTCCTGCCATCCACACATGCAGCTATGCTTTGACCGATGCACACCTTTTCTAAGGAATACAATACAGTTCATTTTTGCCAACCATTATTTCTATTTACTCTGTTCTATATTTAGTTTACGTTCGGTTTATGTTCTGCTTACATTCTATTTACGATTACATTTACGTTCCGTTTGCAATATACTACATATATTTCTATTTACATTTTATGCACATTGTTCACATTTTAAGACATCAGTTACGATAACCCCAGTGTGAGCCATAGTTTACACTTGAGGAAGACCTTGGTTGATTTGCATGTAGACCATCCAAGGCACTTTGCCTTCATTCCCTTTTCCAGCTTGCCCTCAAGTGAAGGCAGGGTAAGCTGTGCCTACTGATGATCTTTCAGTGTCTGTTTTCATTCCAGACATACACCGATGATTTAGGTTAGTACAGTGGGCATGGTGTGCACATATGGTAGTGTGGGCATCATAGATGTTGGGTGTGGGACTTAAACAGACTGAGAAGGATGATTAATGGGAAATGAGGTTGAAGGGCCTACATGCTAATGTGTTGATAGCATTTGATGACTACCCATCACCAAAAAGGGTCTAGGTTGCAGTAGTGCCATGGCAGTAGCAAAAGAGGCAGGAAATTATGATTGGTATGAATGAACAACAGAGGTGGAAGGGACAGTTGTCTCATAGATTAGACCTCCACCTTCAGAATGGGAGTCTAACTCCTCTTGGCCATCAGGAAAAGGTTCATCGTGGTGAGATGTTGTATCCTGTTCTCTTGACCTACTTAATTACACAAGTTGGCTTAAAAGCCATTGGCATGTGTTGATGAGTGGGATAGTGGTATCAGATGTAGGGATGAACTCCCTTTCATTCTGATGAATGATCTCAAAGTTACATCTTTCCTCAAGCTCATGATGATCCAATGGTATATTTTCTTATATTTTTGCCCACAAAAAGTTATATCACTTTTCATCTTGAGGTAGATGTTCGAGCGATTGATGCTACAATCTAAGAGACTATCGTGGTACCCACATTGGGTTGGGTGGTTGCTCGGGATCCACCATATGTGCAAAAAAGTGAGACACCTCCAAACTCATGGTACAAATCGAAGTGGTAACTGTTGGCACATTTTGGCCATTTCATGGAACAGCAAAAGTAGAGATACTGGCAAAAAGAAATTTGTAAAACAACTGCATAAACAATCAATTTGTTTTGAAACTACTAGAAAAATATGAATAATGCTTGGATAAATCACTGGACAAGTCCATAAACTACAAAGGATACTAATGTTTTACTTCCAGCCACATATTGGTTGGAAGAATTCATTGCAACAAAACACAAATTCTAGAGAAGACTCTGGGTGGAATTCCTAAATGTCTCACAATTTGGAATAGTCTCAGAATTTTGAAGGATGTTGGAACCCTTGAAATTAGGAACTCCAATGAAAGAAGTGTTTTGAAATTGCAGATAGCAAAGATCCATCCAGACTTTACCTCCCAGATATCTTTCGCTTAAAATCATTTTGAAGAGCGTTGTGTGCATCTATGGTGCAATTTTTTCAACTGCAATGAATAAGTGCAAGGTATTTACACTTGCTATGTTAGATCTCAAATCATCCATCAACATTGGAATATTTAAATGAAGGTACTGGTACAGAATCTACAGACAAAAATGTTGATGTGACAAAAATTGCTTCCTTGCGGCATGCTCAAATGTTTAAGCATGGGGATCCTTGGAACTCCTTAGAAGGCATGCGCAATAGTAGCATGGCACGCTTCCTCGTAACAGAATCACACTCCATTTGCAGCACCAAAACCAATTTCGTGAGCGCACCGCACGCCAGCATCTCTTGCAGAACCTTCAATCTCTACCTAGACTTACATAGCTTCCAAAGAACACCCACAGCCACAGTTGTTCCCACCACCGAAACATGTCCAATCTTCTTACACAGTAACAACATAGCCAACGCATGCTCCGCCACTACCGAGCAACTCTCAGGTATCTACATGAGTAGATGCAAAATGCACAGAGCCCTTTCCAACACCGTCATGCTCTCTAACCTTGCCAGAAGCTCTATCATCGTCGACACAGCTCCGACGGACACTGTCTTTGCCAAGTTCCTACATGAGTACTCACATGCGTAGGACAGCACCTTCAAGGCCTTTGAGGATGTGGACACTCCAGCAATGCCACCAAGGAGGTCAAAAAGACCACAAAACTCTGCCACGCTCAAGAAATCCCACTTTTAGATCGATGATGCAAATGATGCCAAAATGGCCACAGCGACTGTGTCTCCCGAGCCAGAAAGCTGCATGGCTATGGTCTGCAGTGACTTTGGTGAAGATGAAGTACTAAGTCTAGCAGGTCCAGACCTAGAGTCTTCGTTTCTGCTGGTCCAGACTGGTTCTGGCTATGGATTGGAATTGGAATTAGAATTGGAATTTGTAGTAGTGTTTTGATTGATCCAGGCATGGATCATTTGCAGCAGTGTGTGGTTGGGTGTGAGATGAAGCAAGGGAAGCAACTTGTTTGTGACTGGGCATGTGCGTTGGTTGTAGGGATGCAACCATGTGTGGATGCTGCTTCTATCGTAGGTGATGCCGGTGCACAGCATCACTGGATCCCTCATTATTTCCATTAATATGGGACATCCAAACCACATTCATACGTATATATTTATCCATCCATGTATGCCTCAACTCCATTGTTACTATTACTATTAGGATAAAAAAATAATTGAAAAATGTTAAAAATATATGCATGGGATATTTATTCAACAAAAGGACACTTTTCAACTGTAGCTTCTTTATCTCTATGGTGGTTATAACCACCCAAAATAAGTTACAACTTGCTAACTTGTTAGGCAAGTAAGATCTCCTAACTTGTTGGGCAAGTTATAACTTCCTTACTTGGGAGAGAAGTTAGCTAGGATATTTTGGAGATATGTAACTACCTTTTGAACCCTATAAAAAGGCTTCAGGGGTAAGAATAAATAAGACTCGAGCACACACTTGGGGAAACTACTAGCTCACACTTGGGATCACTCAATTTGGCTCTAGGAAGAGCATTTGTAAAGAAAAAATCGTGAAAGATTGCTTGTAAGATGATTGGCTAAAGAAAATATTTTAGCCTCTTTTTCATAGTCCTATGAGTTATTTTTTATTTTTATTTTGTTTAAATTGTTTAGCTAGTGGTTTAGATAGTATCATCCTTGGCAAGTAATTTTGGGATTTTTAGATTGCTCATATTGTTCTTGTTGCATAATTGAAAATTTCTATTAAAAGTTTGCCATAGAAAAGCTTGTGTTTGAAAGCCTTAAGAGAATTTTAGTAGTGAATTTGATTATTGTGCAACATATAAGAACTGCTATTGGAATTATTGTAAGAAAGCCTCTACTTGTAGTCATGCCGTTGAACGATTCAATAGTCAAGAGGGTTCAGAAAATCTTTGGTATTTTGATGGGACCAGAATAGCTTCTTTTATCTTTAAAGTGAATCTCTGTGGTATTTCAATCAGAAATTATCAAGTCTTTTGAAGGTTCTATTAAACACAATTGTTTACATCCATTATATAGCCAAAATGGAGTCTCGTACGTGATAGTTTACGCAAAAAATTTTTTGTAGCATAATAGGATTGTCTTGATGAAATTGCTTGTTTTAGCCTTGGAAGTTTGAACAATTCGTAGTTATTGAATTTGGGATAGCTTTATTACAAAGTGTTTAATTTTATGATTTTACCTTGTTTAAACATTAGANGATAAGTCATTTGTAGTTTACATACAACGCAATCATTTCATTTTTGACAACCGCACGCCGCAATAGCACACACACATACTCACATTAACTA
>MNCI01005255.1:826831-843233 GCA_015680685.1 Gnetum montanum | reverse complement strand
ATAATGAGTTATCTAGTGTTCATTATGCAAGTAAATCTTCTAGCAATGGATCTAGCGATACTTCTTCTCTATCACATTCTGAAGAAGATATGTCTTCAAATGAAGAATGTAATAATAATGAGGAAAATGGATATAATCTCTGATCTAAAGAAAGATTAACTACTTCTATACCCCCAAATGTTATTACTAATCCATCTACTAAGAGAAAAGCTTTTGAGCCAAGTAGAAGATATAATAATAAAGGTAAAGACAATCAAGTAGAGCAAAGCACTCCAAATAAGTCTTTTAATAAATGGATAAAGAGAGCAAGCTCTATTGGTGATGGAGAATATGATTTGATTGAAGACCTTAAACATGTCAAGGCCAATATTAGCTTTCATCAGTTGCTTCAAATAGAAGATCAGCAAAGAAAGGCTTTAGAGTTTATTAAAGGTAAAAGGAGAGCTAGAGAATCAAAGTTAAGTTATGTGTCTAATAATGATGAGAAATTAAAGACCTCGTATGATAAGGAAGCTCCTCCTTTTCTTTTGACAATGAAATTAAAGGATAAATACTTACAAAATTGTTTGGTTGATTCTAGAGCTATGTCTACTATAATGTCATTGTCTATAAGTAAGAAACTCAGTTTGATTCCTGAAAAATCAAATAGAAAGATTGTTCAAGTGGATAAAAGTAGAGTTAAGATTGTGGATCAATTGCCAAATTTCCTATTGGAAATTTCTTCTAAACCCCACGTCAGAAGTAGAGTAACTATTCAAGTGGAAGATATACCAAATTCACATAGTCTCTTATTGAGTAGAAGTTGGAGCAAGAATTTCTCAGGTTACATATCAACAGATTATTCTCACATGCAGCTACCTTGGAAATGAGAACCAAATCAAATATACATCTATAGTAAACCTTTGATGATTGATCACATTACTTCAAATGGAAAAAGTAAAATGGTTAAAAAAGGAGGTGTTGAAAACAAAATTTGTACACTCCAAGAAAATTAGTTCTGAAAAAGAATACTCAAAGAATGAGGATAAATGGGAGTTATACTTTGATGGTTCATGTAATTCAAAAGGTGCAGGAGTCGGTATAGTTATATTAAGAAATGATTCATCTGAAGTTCTCAAAGCAATTCATCTATCTTTCCCTTGTACTAACAATAAGGTTGAGTATGAAGCTTTATGTATTGCTATAAGAATAGCTCTAGATAAAAAGATCAGAGTAATCACTATAAAGTGAGACTCAAGATTAGTTTGTGAACAAGTAAAGGGTAACTGTGTAGTAAAGAGCTCATTCTTAAGACCTTCTAAGCAACTTTCTTGTAAGATGTTAGATTAATTTCAACATTGCCAAATAGAGCAGAGAATCTTATAGTAGATGATTTGGCAAAGGCAGCTTCAACATTGGATATGCAAGAAATAGAAAGTTACAAAGATGTAATGATTAAAGAAGAACATCAACCATTAGTACCAGATAATATAAGACATTTACAAGTATTTGAAGATGTTGATCAAGTACTAAGATTTATGAAAAACAAACAAGAATTTGAGGGTCAAGTGATACATGAAACGTTATCAAGCTCTAAAGCTAATTTCATTCTAAAAAGGATGATTGACTTGGAACATGAGTTCAAGAACAATTTGCTTACTGGAAAGGATATAAAAAGCCCAGATAGTCAAGCTTTCAAGGTAGTGAATTTTGGATTAGACATGATGCCAAAGATGTTGAATGTTACAAAGGAAAGAGATTCGAGTTTCAAGAAAAACTTGTTAGCATGTCTAAGAAATAATTTGGACAATTTTGCTTGGCCTTATGATGATCTTAAAGCATTTAGGAAAGATGTGATGACACATAAAGTTCCTTTAATAGAATGTTGCAAAATAGTCAAGCAAAAACAAAGGAAATTCAATCCATCATTTGAACCAGCTATGGAAATCAAAATCAAGAAGTTGTTACAAGCCCGAATCATATATCCAGTACGAGATTCAACATGGCTTGCTAACCTTGTTCCAGTGAGAAAGAAAAATGGTGATATAAGGCTTTGTGTAGACTTTAGAAATTTGAATGATGCCTCAAAAAAGGATAAGTATCCACTTCCAAGAATTGATGAGATACTGATTAAAGTCTCAAGTTGTCAAGTATATTCTTTCTTAGATGGTTTCTTAGGTTATAATCAAATCGTGGTACATAAGAATGATAGATACAAAACAACATTCATCATTTCATAGATTGCTTATGAGAAGGTTAGAGATATGAGGATTCCTACCAGAGTAATCCTCACCATTCTCTTCCCATATCAAGAATAGGTCATGAATAAAGGACTTGATAATGTATAGTTTGTTATTTTTTTTTTAGGAATGAGGTTTCTATACCATCAAACCTTATGTTTGATGGGAATTATCCTCCAAAAAGATTTATTAGTTCAGCTATAAAAATTCAATAAAAGCTTCAGTATAGTTCAGTTTTAAAGGGCTTGCATAAATTTCTTTAAGACTTTAAAGGGGGCAGAAATGTTGGCACATTTTGGCCATTTCATGGAATAGCAAAAGTAGAGATACTGGAAAAAAGAAATTTGTAAAACAACTACATAAACAACCAATCTATTTTGAAATTACTTGAAAAATATGAATAATGCTTGCATAAATCACTGGACAAGTCCATAAAGTATAGAGGATACTGATGTATTACTTCCAGCCACATATTGACTAGAAGAATTCATTGTAACAAAAGATAAATTCTAGAAAAGACTCTGGGTGGCATTCCTAAATGTCTCACAATTTGGAACAGTCTCAAAATTTTGAAGGATGTTGGAACCCTTGAAATCAGGAACTCTAATGAAAGAAGTGTTTTCAAAGCGCAGATAGCAAAGATCCATCCATACTTTACCTCCCAGCAATCTTTGGCATAAAAATCATTTTGAAGAGCGTTGTGTGCATCCATGGTGAAATTTTTTCAACTGTAATGAATAAATACAAGGTATTTACACTTGCTGTGTCAGATCTCAAATCATCCATCAACATTGGAAGATTTAAATGAAGGTACTGGTATAGAATCTATAGACAAAAATGTTGATGTGACAAAAATTGCTTCCTTGCGGCATGCTCAAATTTTTAAGCATGGGGATCTCTAGAACTCCTTAGAAAGCATGAGCAGTAGCAACATGGCATGCTTCCTCATAACAAAATCACACTCCATTTGTAGTGCCAACACCAATATCGTGACTGCACCAAATGCCAGCATCTCCTGCAAAACCTTCAATCTCTGCCCAGACTTACACATCCATCGAAGAACGTCCATAGCCGCAGCCCTTCCCACCACCGACATGTGCCCAATCTCCCTACACAGTAACGACACAGCCAACGCATGATCCACCACTGCTGAACAACCCTTCGGTATCTGCACAAGTAGATGTAGAAGGCACAGAGCCCTTTCCGACACCACCATGCTCTCTGCCCCTTCCAGGAGCTCCGTCATCGCCGACACAGCTGCGATGGACACCATGTCCATCAAGTTCCTGCGTGAGTACTCACACGTGTAGGAGAGCACTTTCAGGGCCACTGAGGATGTGGACGCTCCGACGGTGCTGCTGAGGAGGTCAACAAGGCCACGGAACTCCACCATGCTCAAGAAATCCCACTTTTGGACCCATGATGCAGATGATGCCAAAGCGGCCATGACAACCATGGCTCCGGGGCTAGAAAGCTGCATGGCTACGGTATGTAGTGACCCTAGCGAAGATGAAGCACTGGGCCTAGAAAGTCTAGAACTGGAGTCTTCATTTCCGCTGCTCCGGACTAGTTCTGGTTGTGGACAGAAATTGGAATTGGAATTGGAATTTGCAGTAGTGTTTTGATTGATCCACGTCTAGATCATTCGTAGCAGTGTGTGGTTGGACGTGAGATGAAGTGAGGGAAGAAACTCATTTGTGACTAGGCATGTGCGTTGGTTGTAGTGGTGTAGCCATGTGTGGATGTTGCTTCTGTCATAGGTGATGCTGGTGCACAACATCACTAGATCCCTCATTATTTCCATTGATATGGGACATCCAAACCACATTCATACGTATATATTTATCCATCCATGTATGCCTTAACTCCATTGTTACTATGACTATTAGGATAAAAAAATAATTGAAAAATTTTAAAAATATATGCATGGGATATTTATTCAACAAAAGGACACTTGTCAACTATAGATTTTTTATCTCTATGATGGTTATAACCACCCAAAATAAGTTAAAACTTCCTAACTTGTTGGGCAAGTAAGATCTCCTAACTTGTTGGGCAAGTTATAACTTCCTTACTTGGGAGAGAAGTTGGCTAGGATATTTTGGAAATATGTAACTACCTTTTGAACCCTATAAAAAGGCTTCAAGGGTAAGAAGAAATAAGACTCGAGCACACACTTGGGGGGACTACTAGCTCATACTTGGGGTCACTCACTTTGGCTCTAGGAAGAGCATTTGTAAAGAAGAAATCGTGAAAGATTGCTTGTAAGATGACTGGCTAAAGAAAATATTTCAGCCTCTTTTTCATAGTCCTATGAGTTATGTTTTATTTTTATTTTGTTTAAATTGTTTAGCTAGTGGTTTAGATAGTATCATCCTTGGCAAGTAATTTTTGGATTATTAGATTACTCTTATTATTCTTGTTGCATAATTGAAAATTTCTATTAAAATTTTGCCATAGAAGCGCTTTTGTTTGAAAGCCTTAAGAGCATTTTAGTAGTGAATTTGATTGTTATGCAACATATAAGAACTGTTATTGGAATTGTTGTAAGAGAGCCTCTGCTTGTAGTCATGTCGTTGAACAATTCAATAGTCAAGAGGGTTCAAAAAATCTTTGGTATTTTGATGGGACCAGAATAACTTCTTTTATCTTTAAAGTGAATCTCTGTGGTATTTCAATCAGAAATTGTCAAGTCTTTTGAAGGTTCTATTGAATGCAATTGTTTACATCCATTATCTAGCCAAAATGGAGTCTTGTATGTGATAGTTTACGTAGCAATTTTTTGGTAGCATAATAGGATTGTCTTGAAGAAATTGCTTATTTAAGCCTTGGAATTTTGAACAATTCATAGTTATTGAATTTGGGATAGATTTATTGCAAAGTTTTTACTCGTATGATTTTACCTTGTTTAAACATTAGAGGTCTTAACACAAATCTGCTTTATTTTCTGTCTATTTCCATTGAATCTTGCTCTATTTCTAGTTTTCTTATGGAACTATCTCTTTCTCTGGGGAAAATTAGAAGTAGATTCGTGGAGTTGTGCTCAAATTTTTTTTCAAAATTGTATTTGTTACAAATAGGTATTATAAGGACCACATAGACTACGCAATTGAACAAAATAGGAACTCTCAACAACTCATAGTACTTGGCAAAGTTGGATGAATCTCTTTAAGATAAGTCATTTGTAGTTTACATACAATGCAATCATTTCATTTTTCACAACTGCATACCGCAACAGCACACACACATACTCACATTAACTACTGAGTCTATTTGGAGGTATCTGGGCCTTGGTGTTGCCAGAGACCAGCAAGTGCCTAAATCCTATTCGAGGACACTCGTTGGCGGTCGCATCCTAAATGGCTGCCAAAAGTAACAGGATTCATTTTTTCATATGAAAATAGTACATTTTTCATTAATCAATTAAGTTCTAAAGTTGCAAAGAAAATAGACTGAAACTTGGGGCATCTGAAAACGTTGAAAAGCTAGTTTTCTTCACTATTGCTCTTGCTATGTTGAGAGAAGCCACTACATCTATAGGGCCACTACACTACATAGAACACAGGCAGCGTAACGTAGTAGATAGGCAACATAAAATAGTAGACAGTTTGGGAACTGCTACACTGTCAGGGTCACTACGCTACATGGGACACAAGTAACATAATGCAGTAGATAGGTAGCATAGTATAGTAGACAGTTTGAGAACCACTACATTGATAGGGTCGCTACGCTACACGGGATGTAGGTAGTGTAACAAAGTAGATAGGTAGCATAGTACAATAGACAGTTTGAGAACTACTACACTGACAGGGTCCCTATGATACATGAGACATAGGTAGCATAACACGGTAGACAAGCAACGTAACATAGTAAACAGTTTAGGGCTTTCGTCCTACAGGGTTCCAAAGGAACCATCGTGGTGATCAATCTGCACCACCTAGTGCATAGACAACCATAGTGGAATCATGTCTATGCTAGCAGGCTACCAGTGATGGGGTATAGACAGCGTGCAGGATTACTTATGACACACAGAAGAGATGTGGAGGAATGACTCTTCTTCTAGCACCAAAAATTATCATGTCTAAAAATGTTGATGGCTGGAACACTAAGAGGTTATCAGGCGTATAGCCTAACCTTGGATCCATGTGAGGGTCATGCTGGAGAAAATGGAAGAGGGATGCCCTGAATGGTTTGGTCAATCAGTTAGGGACTTACATGGTGTACAATAACCATATGCAAATAGTAATTTTAAAAAGTAACATGCTGAGGTTAAATTGGAAGAAAAAGTGGGGTGCATAATAATGGAAACACATTAAAGTATGTAACCATGAAAATAAGCATGAAAAAGTACACAAAGATGCAACATATATGTTATAGAAAAAAATGGAATGAGATTTTAGGTGAGGGAATGCACCACCCCAAAATTGGGGAATCTGATCTTTGTTTCGCTGATGAATGTGAACAACTAGCATGCAGTATTGAAAAGGAATAAGTGATAATAGAACGATATGATCATAGCTCCTAAATTACTACCAATGGGATGCTAAAAGAAACCATTAATCTGATGCTTGCTCGGTTAAGAGCTACTACATTGCGTTGAAGAAAGATCCGAGAAGTGCTACTTTTGGGATTTGTTGTTCACCAAATTTCTGCTTGCCAATCTATTTGTTAAAGCTTATTTCCAGAAGAGAAATACAAAAAGCCAACCTCTAGAACCAACCCCTAGAATGTTGTTTTCTGGGGTATTTATAGAGCCAAGAGCGAGAGGAAGGAGTGGTTTGGATGCCACGTGTCTTGGGTCCCACAAGGCACCAACATGAATGTGCTACGCTGACGTGTGGTGCTACGCTGATGTGCTACACTAAGTGGAACAATGTTGGAAGTGAAACATATTGAGATGTGACCATATCATTCAAACTGCATGTACCCAAGGGATTGCAATATTTTTACAAAAAAATGCTTATGACAAGTGTAAAGTGAATCTTACGCTTTGGAACTACATCTTCCCCTCTCTTATGAGTAGGGTAAAGCATAGAGACAATTTTGGGACTTGATAAAGGATGCAACAAGCAAGGAAAACTACTAATCTTGGTTGTCAAGTAGATGCTGGGGTAGAAATGATCATCAACAATGAGTCTTGGAGCTTCCGAAGATGTCCTACAGCTTCTTCTCAACTGCTACACTGGCTATGTTGTTCAGTGTAATGGAGTAGTGTGAATACCTGCTTGCTACGTTGTCCTATGCTACATAGTGTAGCATAGCATAGCCGCCACCTTTAAGGAAAATCTTTCTTGAAAACTGAAAATAATCCTCTAAGGCCTAGCAAGGCAAGCTATTTTAGCAACCAGCCATTGCACTTTTCATGTTAAAGGAGGTTGAGACTTCCTGGTTTCATCCCTGGGACACCTTTTATTTTTTTGGTCCGTGCTACACTACACAACGTAGCACAGTGTATTAATTAGTCTAGGATGAATTTGAATCTTAACCTGTAATATTTTGTCATGAGAATTTGATTAGGACCTAAGGGTGAGGTGGGATAGGTAATCATGGAGGTCAAAGCATGGCCAAATGCAATTCTTTTGTCAAAGCAATGTGAGAGAAGACTTTTTTAGTGCTGGCATCCTGCTACACTGTGTAGTGCAGCGTAGCATAGCACCTAGATTGGGGTGGCCTTTGCAAAATTTTCCTATGTCACGTTGATCACACTTCAAGGGTAGAGCAAGGCAAGCATCCTCAAAGATCAAAGAATGATCAAGTGCATTTTCTCTGTCAACACAATTTTAGGGAAGATTGTGTTACGGTTGGCACCCTGCTACACTGTGCTACATAGTGCAATGTAGCACAGTGTAGTGCCCAAAATGGGATGAATTTTATGATATTTGCCATATTTTTTTTCATGCTATGCTGATCATATTCCAAGGATGAAGCAAGGTAGGCATCCTTGAGGACTGAATATTTAACAACTGTACCTTCTGCATCTGATCTAGCACTTGAAATATTTTTAACACCACATGGCCTACTATGCTATGCAACATAGTGTAGCATAGTAGGCCTCACAGTTATAAGATTTTCCAAACTATTTAACCCATCCTCAGTGCCTTTTTCATGCAAATTGGCCTCATGACTAGGTGCCGCATTGACTATGCTACAGAGGATGGTAGGCAGGCCTGGAAGTAGCTTCGTAGGCATTAGGACTTCTAGGATGCCATGTTGTCTGCACGGTCCAATGTGACACCGTGCTTGCAGAGATCCTTGCCCAAATTTTTGGACTATGCTGAATCATGAGAGTCCCAAAATTGATGGTGTTTCACTAGGTACGACAAGGGGGAAAAGAAGGAGGGTGAGATGATGAGAATCTCATACCTTCTAATCCAATGTTGATGGAGGGAAGGTTAAAAATTAAAGATGCAAAAAATGGCTTAAAACAAGTTACAAATGGTAATAATAGAGGTGGATCCCAACTAGTGAAATTTAAAAATGATCTAAGAAAGAAAAATTAGCTAAAAATGAAGCACTTAGTAAAGTAGGGAGGGTTAGTAAGGGGGTTTTACCCCTTTTACCAAAAATGAAAAATAGGCAATGATAATGTTAAACATCCTTTATGTTGACCTCCTAGCTACCTCTATATTGGGTATGATAAGAAGGGAAAGAAGGGAAATGAGATAATGAAAATATCATACCTTATTTCAATGCTAGAGAGAGGGCAAATTTTGAAGGCTAAAATGAAAACCTAGCAGTTTTCAAAGATAGTTTCGACAAGCTACCAACTTTTATCATAAAAGAGGGAAAAGTAGGTTTGGTTTGTGTTGAACCCAACACTAGTTTTTTGGTAAAAAATGTGGTAACAAAAATTAAATGGTTGTTAAGGCTTCCATACTAGTTTTTTTTTTTTTTTTTTTTTTTGAAAATTCATAGCAAATGTTGTGAAATTTTAGCACCCAAACCACCTACAACTTCCACAAGAGATTTCTACTACAGGGGGCGGTGGGAGGGTGTGTTGGGGGGGGGGGGGGGGGGGGGGGTGTGGGTGTGTTAAGAATAGCATTTGATTTCCAAGGTCTTGGATAAAAAATGTAAATTTACTACTAGGAAATAATGTTGGCAATATGGCTAATAGATTTTGGCATAGAAATTGGGTAGAGGCCCTCCTTCTATCACCAAGAAAATTATTGTGATTAGAAAAATCAATCGTTGGAAAGAACAATGGATCTAGTGCACAACAGTCCTCAACCCATAAATCCCCAGGGCTCCATGAAAAATGAGATTCATAGCACCCTGGCTAGTCTGGTAGATTAACCAAGGACTTATGAAATGCAAAACTGGATAAATAATATGATTGCAGATCAAGGTAATATAAATGCACTAAAATAAATGACAAATTTAATCTGAACAAAAAGTAAAACTGTAAACTTTATTTTATAAAGAATAAAATAAAGGAGACTTAAGATATTATGTACAAAGTATACTTGGAAGGGCAACAGGAGGGTTCACTTGAGTGGGGGTTCAAGGTTTGTTGAAGTTAATGTGTTGAACTACATGATCCAGATGTCTTGCCACTCGCAATGCTATTAAACCTCCTTTACTGCTACTCCAAATCTACAATGTTGGTCACTACTAGGGGTGAGAAAAGTGGAAAATTTGGATGCTAGATTACTCCATGTTGGGGTTTGGAAATCCTAGAAGGGCCGTATTGACACCAAAAATCCACAAGTCCTAGGGTGATAATGCTTTCAAGTGGGGGGTTCAAGAGAATGAAAATGTGGGAAATTGCAAGCACACTTGAATGCTTGAGAATGCCCCAAGTGTGGAATTATTATTTTAAAAAATGTATGTATGCTCAATGTATTCAAGTGTCAAAAATATAGAACCTATCAATTGTGTTTGAGGCTAGTTTTTATAGGTCTTGGGCCATGAATGGGACTACAAAATAGCTATGATTGGGCTATAATCTAATTGCACAATGGCTGCAAATTGGCTACCAAATTGCTGCAAATTTCTACCTTGTTTAGGTAAGATGGGTATCCAAATTTGGGGTATTATCATATATAGTAAGCGCCTCCGTCCATGGCCATTCTATTTACTATAAATAGTAATAGGAGCACACCTTCTATTCTAGAGATGAATCTTCCATGCTAAGCCTTCCTCCATCCTTGCTAAAGTAGTTAGCTAATGTTGGAGTGCATGGAGTGATGAAATATGGCTATTGTGGCTTCCATGTTGGGGGGATGCAATTTCCACATTGGGGAGGAAGTCTCCACACTAGGGGTGAAGTCTCCACATTGGAGGGAAACTTTCATGCTAAAGGGGAAAGGTTTCCAAGTTGAGCATGCAGTCTCAACTTTGGGGAAAAAGTTTCCAAGTTGATGGAAAACTCCCCACATCTTCATGCTAGGGGTAGGTGAGATATACACCCTATAAAGCCCATCAAATTGAAATTTTTGGCAATCTAAAAGGCAATTTTAACCCCACCAAGCCTAAATATAGTTACTAGGTAACTTTTTTCACTTGGGTAATGAGGCTTTGACTACTTATGATGCATTTTCAACCCCAAAAGTATGGAATATGTGAGATTGCCCCTCATGAATTACAATCTTCACATTTACAATGAATTTTTACCTTAGGTTTCATGGGGTGAAAGCTACATGATGAAAATGATCTATATCATACAAAATTCTGTGGTGTTTCAATTAATTTAATGAAGGCCAAGAAAATTATTATCTAAACTCTAAATTTTCAATGTAGTCCAAATTTTGGGCTAAGCTATAAAAATATATCTTTTTTAAAATAATAATTCAATAAAAATTTTGACATTCATACTATACAACTATATAAGCCATCCCACAAATGTAGGCACCATATCTAATAACCCGTTATAACCATAGTGGTAAGTCTCCTAAAATCATTGGAACTTTTCTTTGGACTCTCTATTTGATGATCTAATGCCCTTAAATTTTTTTAATATTATAATTAATTTTTTTGGAGCCTGACACCCTTCACCCCACTTGATTTGGAAATTCTAAGTCATGGATTTGATTCTGGTAAAAAATGTTGAGTTATAAAGTTCTATGTGGATTATATATCATGGGGATGTACCTATGCTTCAATTATTTTGGGTTTCAACACCTCCTTACATATAATATAATTGCCAAGTCATCATAAAGTAAGTGCATAGTCTTGAAAATAAAACTATGTACTAGTACCATATAATAATCATTTGTGCATAAAGGATCATCACCTAGAGGCTCAATACTCATCCCACCAAGATAGGATACTAAGAAGCTTAATGAATAAGTTCAAGCCTAACTTCTTTTGTGTGGCTAAGTCATGTTCAAATCCATATCTTATGACTTGAGAAATAAGCACTTTATCATCCATCAAAGTTGTGATCCTTGATAATAATTAGTGTATATAATATTAAAATATAGTTACTACAATGTTATATGATGATACATAAATTGCTTGAACATAGAACCTATAATAGTAATAGTAGTAGCTCATTGTGTTTTAAGGTAAGAGGTTCCAAATTCATGTAGGATTTCAGGTATTGTTATATTTCTATATAACTTTTCTAAAGTATCATGTTGGTTATATGTTAGGTGTATACTTATAGTCATTCTTTCTAATTTTAAAACATAGGTTTTTTTAGTAGATCTAATTTTTTCAGTGGATCTTATGTTTTTTCTATAGATTTGATCTTAGTGATTCTCATTTTTTAGTGAACCTAATATTTCTCTAGTGAATCTATTTGGAATCACATGCAATGCCACCAAATTTAGTAGGTGATCCTTTAAGAAGATCCATTGCTTCTTTGCCATTCTATGAGTTACCTGATGATTTATATGAATATATTACTTAGGAAATTTTTGAAAGGTATGTTTTTGTATAAATTCTTGGTTATTTATCTTGTTTTTCAAGTTTTTTAAGTCATTGAAATTTGGTTTGGAAAGATCAAGGGTTGGATATTATCCATGCATGTTTTTTAAATAGTCATTTTTAGTAGAATTTGTTGATTTAGTGATGGTTTCTAAGATCCTTGATTTTGATGTTTTCAATCATCACCATGCTTTATTAATTATTCAAAAGTATAGTTTCTCTTTTAATTTAGCATCTCTTTAATTTCAAAGGGTTACTTATTTTGTTAAATTATTGAATCTTCCATTGATTTCTAAAAAGGTTGAAAGGGATATTATCTCTCAAATTGGGACAATAAAGCAATTTGAAATCCTAGCTATAGCTAGTAGTTTTCATAGAATTTGATATATGTTTGTGGATATTGATTTGCTTAAGCAAAAAAGTCTTCTAAATGCTAGTAGAATTGATTGTGTAGAAGGTTATTTATTATAATCTTCTAAAATCATGTCACTATTATCATCAGTAGGGTCATATGTTTGATTGATGTCCTTTTATGCTATGAAAAAAAGGCTATACAAGCATGTTAGCACCACACTACTACAAACAATACCAAGGTGTCTTCTATAAATGTTTTTGCATCCTACTAAAGTATTTTTTACAAATGCTATAGATCCTACAATAATTACTTTTGTTGCTACATCAATAGTTAGCACACCCTTTTTGTTTACTACTATTTAATAACATATACCTTTGAGGAAGGTTCTAGTCAAATCAATTTCAAAGAAATATTTATTAACTAAGGAGAAAGAAATATTTATTTCTAAGGTCTCCTAGAATCTTATTATTGATTTAGATTATTTCCAAATGGTTCTTCATAAGAAAAAACATGAAAGAAGTCTATCTATCAGTGATTACATACTAAATACGTAGAATGGATAACATGTTCAAGATATTTTAACTACTAATAATTCATTTACAGCTGTTGGTCAATATATAAAGATAACATCTTTTGATAATGTTGATTCTATTGATAGGATGGGAGCCTCCTTCCCCTCCATCTAATGATAATATTTTTAGCGAATATCCAATTTCCTACCCTAGAGGGAAGGTTTTTTAGGATTTATTGTAAGGATGGAAACTTAAAAAGACATTTCCAAAACCATTAGGCCTTTTCTTTTTATTAATTTATATTTTCTCCTCTCTATAGTACTCCTTTACTTTTGTATTCTAATTATATATATATAGGGATTTGACACCCTCATTCATTGTAATTCCAAGTCATGGGTTCAAAATTAGTAGGCAATGCTAAGTTATAAAGTTCTAATTGGACTATATATATTGGGGTGTATCAAGGAACCATCATTTGGAGTGATGGTAAGATGCTCATTTCTAAAGTTGAAGACTTGGGTTCAAGCCTGGGCATAGCCACTTAAACAAGTTAGGCTTTCTCTCATCTACTAACCTTTTTAGAACCCCACTTAGTGGGATGAGTATTATGACTCTAGGTGATGATGATTCTTTTATAGACCTATTAGAACTTTATAACTTAGCATTGTCCATTATAATCAAAGCCATGACTTGGAGCTTTCAAATAAAGGCTTACCATTAGGATAACAACTCATTATTCTTACCTTCTAATAATAGTAATGGCATCATCTAAGTATAAGAATTTCATATAAAAGGATCATCATCTAGAAGGTTAATGTTCATCCCACCACAGTGGGTTATTAGGAGAATCAATGGATGAATAAAAGCCTAACCTCTTTTGAGTAGTTGTACTAAGCTCAACCTAACCCTTATAGCTTAAGAAATAAATACCTTATCATCACTCCAAGTGGTGATCTCTATAAGAATTTATATACTAAACTAATATTATTGAGAGGGGGGGGGGGGGTTGGAACCATGAAATTATTGTAACCTTAGTACATCCTCAAGATATATAGTTCAAATAAGACTTTATAACTTAGCATTGCCTACTAGAATTAAACCCATGGCTTGAAGCTTTCAAATTAAGAGTCGTAACATTAGGCTAACACCCCATTGTTGAACTAAAATTATTTTATAATCTATTAGAATATAATGAAATGAAATGAAATGAAAATTTATTATATCTAAAGACCCATAGGATTTATTGGATAGATATTACATTTTCATGAAAAATAAAGATAAACTCTACAAATTGACCAAGGACTAGTGGGAACATAAAAAAAATTATACAAGCTTTTTGCTCTAACATTATAATACCATCTTAAATGGGTAGTCATAGCACAAGAAAGAAACACATATAACTCATCTTCAAGGACTCCTAGTCTACATAACCTACAAATATGCTTTTCTTGAGATAGTTAAATCCATCTTCCACTGTCAATTCTATGATGATAAGGACTTAAGTGAGGCTTACTGATACCATCCCAATATTTGATGAGAATTAGAGCTGAGAGATAGTAAGCATCTACATCTATTTTATTTAGCTCTAATGTGGTGTAAATAAAATTTTCTCTTACCTTCCACATTAGTCCACATTTGTGCTAAAACCTTATACTTGACTAGTTGGTGAATATGCTTAGGATTTTGCTACACATCTTCCCAAGAGATATTCTATTTTTTTAACTATTTCATCCCCTAAAAATACCAACCATTATCTTACAAATCTTCAAGAACTAGTTTAGAAAATTTTTCTTATCTTGAAATATGTAAGCTATAAGTGTATGTAATGAATTGGCACAAGGCTTCTAGTTCTAAAGGTAATAAATCACATTCACATAATAACATTGAGTAAGGTATTTACATCTTCACCTTTAACTCATTGAGAAGAAAATTATTTTTGCATTGTTTTAATATCTTTCCAAAGTTTAGCATTGAGTCCAAGTCCCCAAATATCACATCCATATAATACTATAGGATAGATGATAGTATGAAAAATTTATTTTCTAAACTTCCAAGCCTAAAGGCCTAAATCCTTGCACTTGCTTTTGAAAGCATACAAAGATTTGAAACCTCCTACAATTTCTTCTTCGATGCACTTCTCCCACATGCAATTATTCATATAAAAGAATCTACTATTTCCATGTTGGTTCCTCCAAGATAAAATTTATAATAGTTATTTCTTGTATCTTAGATCATTGATGAGTGGCGAGGTACCCCTACACTCAACCATACGAATACGAGCGTGCACGCGTGATCCGGTCGAACTCCGCAGACTAAATACCTTAACACCACAAGAAACACTTTGGGGTTAATCATTCGTTGTCTTCCCAGGCTTGCTTGTAAGTGTCACGGTGTATGGTTAAGCAAGTCTGAGGTATGTGATTTTTTTGGTATTTTTCGGTTTATCTTCTATGCTATCAGAGGAAAGGGTTGAGAAACTAACTAACTCTAACTAATGATCTAAGTCTAAATTAACTAGCATCAGCATCCGTTCACACTTACCGAACACACCCTGAACTATGCAACTATGGCTTACCAAATGCAAATCGTTACTGGGATCACCACACGTAAGGAAAGTGCTCAAAGTGGTCATACTGAGGCACCTATTTAGCTTAAGTGTGATAAGCAGCCGATTCCTTAGCTAGCCGTACACACCCGTGGGTGCTCATAACTAAGTCGTACTTATCACACGTTCTAGCCTAGCAATGAGTAGCCGATTCCTTGACTGGCCGTACACATTGGACTACCACTGGGATTACCAAGCACAGAATCCTGGAATACGCTACTAGGTTACCAAGCAGCCAATGCTCGTAATCAAGTCGTACTCATGCGTTGCGACAAGCAACCGATTCCTTGATTAGCCGTACACATCCGTAGACGCTCGTAATTAAGTCGTACTTGTGCGCACTAGGAAAGCAGTAAATAAACAACAATAAAACCATGTACTGCAAGGATTATCCAATCAAGTTCGTCTTTATTACCGTACACAACTTGGGTTCAGGTTACAAGCTGCTCGAATACTCCTACTGCGGGCACAACTCTTGAGTGATCAATCTGCCAGAGCTTTGCTACTTCTAGCCAAGATTGGGAAATGAAGGGAGTGCCGCCTCTTATTTATAGATATGGCAATGGACCACGATATCATGTACGCGATATCACAGGAGAAGATGCGATATCGCGGCGGCTGCAATATCGCGGCACAGTGCATGTCGCGTCTCATCATACCCCCATGACTGAATGAAAACTCGTCCTCGAGTTCCTTACAATGATATCAGGTAGGTATGGGATTATTAGGGGAAATGGAACTAATGGGATGACATCTGAACGGTCTTTATTACAAGACTTGACAAAACTGGTGTTCATGTCAACAAGGGTAAACACCTTATTACAATGACATCAGGACA
>MNCI01005255.1:743176-822315 GCA_015680685.1 Gnetum montanum | reverse complement strand
AAATTGGACACTCTGGAGTACGTCTGATATTTGTTGTTGAATAATTCAAGCATCGTACTCCACCTCCTGATGGTTTCCGGTTCTAAGGACTGGTACCTGCTTTCTTCTTCTTTAGTGAGTGTCCTAGGAAACAACTTGAGTTTCTGCCACTCATTGTCTATGTTCTGCAAGGCACAGGCATCATGGAATGCCTGTAAATGATGCTGAGGATCAGCGTTGTATCCCCCTTCAAAACATGGGACATTATTTATGTCCAAACGCTTGATCCTACTATCCTTTAAATGCCTTGTGGGAATCCTAACTACCTCTCTAATATCAAGCATGCTTTGGGTTGCGAATAAGGGTTCATCATGATCATCTCTTTCATGATGTCTGTGATGTCTACGTGGTGGTTCCCTATTCTCCCTACGTCCTTGCCCTTGTCCTAACTCCTCTCGACCTTCCTGTCAAGGCATTTCATCTATTTTACCTTCACTCTCCGCATTATGCTCATGGTGGTTGTGCCCAGATGTGGAAGGAGAGGGTGAATGATGAGATGAAGGAGAAGAAGAAGGGGATCCATCACCATGGTGATGTTTCTTGCCTTCTCTTTGGCTGCTTCAGCCTCGATCGTTGTGACGATCAATGAGTCCGTCATTAGTGTGAGTAGTTGTTCCTGCCGTGAATAGCTGGTGCTCACGGGGATCAGAGCCTGGAATATGTATCGTTGATCTAAGGCCCTGATGCCTAACCTCTTCACTAGAGTGAGGGGGAGAAACATCATTTCCTAAGAAACCCATCGTGAGGGGTTCCTCGGCTCCTATTTCCCTAATGACGTGGGGAACCTTGCCCTTCAATAGTGAATGTTGGCTCTCCTGCCTTTCATCCTGAATACGTTGGGCATTTGTGGAATGGTAATCCCTTATACGATATATTCCAGCAACGTATTCAGCGAATAAGTCCTGCATGCCAATCTGTGCCAATTCACGGAGAAGCATGTTCGGAACGGATCGATCTGGTGGTAAAACTATATTACCAAGCGAATCTCTCTAGCACAACTGTTCATCCTGATGGAGAGTAAAAGTGTAATCAGGGGTATACTCATCGGGATGAGTATAAGTTATTGAATACTGTCCCCCCCTTGGCTGATATGGGTTATGTGTATGATCCTGACTTTCTCCTGTATTGTCCTTAGGTGAGTTGATTGCATGAGAATAAGCCATTTCTAATCGTGTGCTAATTTTCACCGTTATTTATGTTCTGAATTAACTGATTAACCCTAAGGTTCGTTTTAGGCTCACAACGATGTGAGTGATATCCCTTATGTTCAATTGGCGTGAAAACACTTAGTCCCCGGCAACGGCGCCAATGATGAGTGGCGAGGTACCCCTACACTCAACCATACGAATACGAGCGTGCACGCGCGATCCGGTCGAACTCCGCAGACTAAATGCCTTAACACCACAAGAAACACTTGGGGTTAATCGTTCGTTGTCTTCCCAGGCTTGCTTGTAAGTGTCACGGTGTATGGTTAAGCAAGTCTGAGGTATGTGATTTTTTTGGTATTTTCGGCTTATCTCCTATGCTATCAGAGGAAAGGGTTGAGAAACTAAACTAACTCTAACTAAAGATCTAAGTCTAAATTAACTAGCGTCAGCATCCGTTCCCACTTACCGGACACACCCTGAACTATGCAACTGCAGCTTACCAAACGCTAATCGTTACTGGGATCGCCACACGTAACGCAAGTGCTCGAAGTGGTCGTACTGAGGCACCTATTTAGCCTACGTGTGATAAGCAGCCGATTCCTTAGCCAGCCGTACACACCCGTGGGTGCTCGTAACTAAGTCGTACTTATCACACGATCTAGCCTAGCAATGAGCAGCCGATTCCTCAACTAGCCGTACACATCAGACCCGGGAGTTACCAAGCGCAGAATCCTGGAATACGCTACTGGGTTACCAAGCATCCAATGCTCGTAATTGAGTCGTACTCATGCATTGCGTCAAGCAGCCGATTCCTTGACTAGCCGTACACGTCCGTAGACGCTCGTAATCAAGTCGTACTTGTGCGCACTAGGAAAGCAGTAAATAAACAACAATAAAACCATGTACTGCAAGGTTTATCCAATCAAGTTCGTCTTTATTGCCGTACACAACTTGGGTTCAGGTTACAAGCTACTCGAATAAAGAGCCGTTCACTCTAGGACTCCTACTGCGGGCACAACTCTGGAGTGATCAATCTGCCAGAGCTTCGCTACTTCTAGCTAGGATTGGGAAATGAAGGGAGTGCCACCTCTTATTTATAGATATCGCAGTGGACTGCGATATCATGTACGCAATATTGCAGGGGAAGACGCGAAATCGCGGCACAGTGCATGTCGCATCTCATCAATCATTAATTTGGTTTTATCTACATTCACTTGAAGATGATATGAATGATAATAATTTAATAAAATTTTCAACATATTTTTCATACCATCTAGAGTAGTGAAAATCAAGGTAACATCATTTTCATATAAAAGAAGATTCACTACTTGGGATCCAATCTTGATATGATGACCATCTTGCCTGTTGCATAACCATTCTTGCATTTCATCAATAAATATACTAAAGAGAGTTGGAAAAAGTGAACAACCTTGCTTAACTCCATATGAATTATTGTATGATAAGGTGTCAAAGCTCTTACATCTCAAAGCCTTTAAATGTGTATGCTATGTAAAGATCCCAAATGCTCTTGTAGGAAAGCTCGATGATAGATATATGAGTTATGTATTTCATGGATATGATTTTAAGATAAGTGGCTACAAGTGTTTAATCCACTTAAAAAGAAGTGACATGTATCAAGAAGTGTAATCTTTGATGAGTAAACCTTAGGGTTTGACTCATTCTACAACCATGAAGAAGATAAGAAGAAGGAGAAAGACATGTTCGATCCAAGATCATGGATGGAGAAGACCACACCTCATCTTAAAGCCTTGACACTAACTTCTAAATAAGATACACAAGAAGCCAAAAAAAGATTTAATGTTTCTTACTCAGCCTTAATTAATGAATCATAAAGTGTGAAAAAATCCTTCAAAATCAAATTATGAAAGGATGTAATGAAAAATGAGTATGATGTAATAATAAAAAACAACACATGGTTCTTAGCAAAAAAATCAAAATATAAGAAGGTGATTGATACCAAGTGGGTGCTCAAAAAAATTCTAATTAACAAGGTAATATTTCTACTCATAAGATAGAAGCACATTAATTATGAAGAAATATTTATCCATGCTTCTATACCGCGTGAAATCGTCGGTCTCCGGCTGGAAGGAAAAACAGAGGCCGCGGGATCGTAGGATACGTACAGAAGACCCTGCCTATGCCTGAGGGCATGCTGGAATGCAGCGGAGGCAAAGTACCTTGGGTGGTCCACACGCGGATCAGACAAGGATTTCCCCGCGCGTACGCAAATGCTAATACGCTGGGTTATGCGTAAATGGCGTGCAGGTGTAAACGAAGCAAAAATAGCGTAAAACGTAAAGAGATGCAAACGAAGCACGAGCGAGGCGTGGGCCAAATTGACGTAAAACTGTAAAAGAACTTGCAGCGAATGAAACGATGGAATTACAGAGTCAGAGTATAGTGCACCGGTCTAACACAGTTGTGGGAACACAAGGCGGCCAAAAAGCCCCAGCGTACACACAGGTGACTCAGACGGTTTGCAGAGCGGGCGGAGCATAAGAGACTGGATCTGCAGTGTGCAGGACTTCTCAGCGTAAGAAGGTTTACTGCTCTTTTGCGCAGCGTAAATGTTCTCTAGTATGCTCCGAGATTTTGCAAAACCTTTGGCGGGAGTGGAAAAATGGGGGTTTTATACAGGTTGTTACGCTAGACTCGGGATGGGCGACACATGGCACGTTGACCGGGTGCATACGCTTTACAAATATACAAAATGTTATAACTGTTGGGCGTATACGCTGGAATGCTGGGCGTGAACTGGGTGATTGAGCGCTGGGCGTATACGCTGACGGATGCTGGACGTACACGCCGGGCACATACGCTGAGGGATGCTGGGCATGCATGCCGTGCGCATACGCCGAAGGGTGCCACTTGCTTCAATTCTTGCTCTTCGGTGTTATCTTCATGTTGTCATTGAAGATCCTGTCGTCGAGCGTGCGCATCTGCAGTGCCTGGGCGTATACGCCGGAGAGCTGGGCATATACGCTGAAGTGCCGGGCGTATACGCGAAAATGCTAGGCGTATACGCCGAGGTGAATGTTGGGCGTACACGCGAAAATGCTGGGCGTATACACCAGGCGTATACGCTTGTGTGTGTATACGCTGGCCCCATATACTTAGCAAAAAAAACTAAGTGTTGCTATCATGCAGCCTGCGTCGTTTGTGAGTTCCAGGGCCTTGTTTGGGGTCGGACAAGTACTAAGCTCCGAACTTTGTGGTGTTTTAGCTTCAAGGCTTGAAACCATCAAGCTAATGATCTCCATTGCAAACCATATCAAAGTAAAAATATACCAAATAGATCTCAATTTAACCTTCTTAAATGATGTGCTAGAAGAAGAAGTGTATATTCTCCAATTGGAAGGGTTTAAAATTCAAGGCCAAGAAGATAATGTACATAAGCTCAAAAAGGCTTTCTATGAACTCAAGCAATCTCCAAGATCTTGATTCCATAGGCCTTCAAAAGTGACTTTAAAATTCAAATGTTTAAGCCTAATCTCTACATCAAGCATGTATGCATTGATATAATCTTAATCTCATTGTATGTTGATGACTAAGTCTTCCTATCAAGTTCTAAAAAATTGATTTCAAACTTTAGGAAAGACATGATAAAAAAACTTAATATGAAGGATCTAGAAGTACTAATATACTTCCTAGGAATCCAAGTAGAGCAAGAATAAATATGCATCAAACTAAATAAGCTAAAAGCATCATAGGAAATATGGCCTAAAATGTAAGAATAGCTACCACTCCACTCCTTTCAAACCTCAAGCTCTAAGTTAAATGTCCCTTAGTTGATGCTTATCTCTATAGAACCATGATAGGATCCTTGAGATTTCTTTATCACTCAAGGTATGATATTAAGTTTGCTACATTCTATCTTTCAAGATTCATGAAAAAACCTAGACTAAGCCATATGCATGCATTTTCATAAAAATTATCAAAGGAAATGGTAATTTCCATGCATTTTTTGATGTTTATTGAGAAGGATATATTCAACAGAGGAAATATACTTTGGGCTTACTCATCTTCCATGGGGCCAATTCCATCTATTGGTGTAGCAACAAGTAAAATTCCTTAGCTCTATCTTCATGTGAGGCTAAATTCATTATGATGGTAAATTACATCTTACACATCTTGTGTCTTGAGAATCTATTCACTTAATTAGTCTTTGAATTCTTTTTGTTCATTGAACTCATGATGGATAACACTTCAAAAATTTAACTTTTATAGAAGCATGTCCTTAATAAGAAGTCCAGGCATGTTACATCAAGTACTACTTCATCTAAAAATAAGTTAAGAAGGACAACATCTTTCCCAAATATATGCCTATTTAAGATAAATTAGCTAGCATTCTCACAAAGCCACTTCAAGCCTATAAACTATACTACCTATTAAAGATCATTTTCATCTCAAAAGTTAAAGAAGCAAGCAATAGATATCCTCAAGGCTACAACTCCATGATTCTTACACATTACATAATAAAGGAGAGTGTGTTAGAAAAAGTATGAGTGTATGCCTCCTAAGTTCTTCATATCTATTTTATTTTATGTTTAGTATATTAGAAAGTAGTAGTAGTCTTTACTTTGATGTTGGTATGTTTACTTTAATATATTAGGAGTTATAATTATCTTTTTTTGAACAAAAAAAAGGATCTTAGAAGTTTAGGAATTAAATAAAATGCTAAAAAAAGCAAGGGATCAAGAGCCTTTATGTATGATCCATATTCCAACAGGCAAATTCCTCCATAAAAAAGCATAAATTGGGGTGAAGCCTTTTGATTGTAACTTTCTTTTCATTATGATTTAAAGTAAATAGAGGCTCTTCCTTCCTTCAATTTTTGAGTATTCTTGTGTAATATTTGTATGCTTGGAAAAGTTCTTTTAGCTTCTCCACTTTTTCTTTCTTACATTATTATAGCATGATTCTTACATCTTGAGGAGTAAATCCCTCTTTTATGGATTCTTCTCTTAAGTTCTCACATGCACTTATCTTATAGTTTTATTTTTCATTTTACGCATTTTCACATTTTTCTTACCTGCATGTTCAAATTTCACTCGTTTACGTTTTTTATGTAATTACATGTTTTCTCATGTTTTTAATAAATTCCTAAAGTTTTTAGAAGTGGTTTAATGCTCTATTGTAAGGGATTCACTCCCAAATTTTAGATTCAAGCTAATCTCTCTTATTTCATGTTTATGTTGAAGGATTTCATCTTATTTCATGTAAATACTTATAAATATTTTACATGAGTTTGTTCCAAGATTCTTTAGATGATGAGACTATTTTCTCATGTTTATGTCAAGGTTATAAAGGCATTTGAAGTCATTTGAGTGAGGATTCAAGAATTTATGCATGTTTATGTGGATTTTGTACACCTAGCAATCATATGTCAAATTGAAGGTACATTTGATGTTTATTTCTTAATTAAAGCTTGCCTCAACATGTATAGAGTTTGTAGAACATGTTTTTAGTCCATGTTGTCAATTTTAAGTCCTCATATTTGCCCAAATTGCTCCCAAAATTTATTTCATCACCTATATTTTCTACAAAACCATAACTTTCCCATGACTCATGGTAAAGATAGTAAAATTTCTAGATGGCCATGACCTTACCACAACCTTACATGATCCATGATTAGTTAACATAACTCATGGTTCATTCATGATTTAAAGTTTCAATAGCTCTATAAGTCATGGTCAACTTGTAAGACCCAATTTGAATTATAAGAGGTACTACAAAGTCTAGAACATTTACCATGACCTAATGATAACTTGTGGTTAAATTGTAACTCAGATAATTTTATTTTATTTTTTATTTTTAATAGATCATAATCTATGGTGGTCTCATGATATCATAGCATGACTGATGAGACGCGATATGCACAAGCCACGATATCGCAGTCCACCGCCAAATCTATAAATAAGAGGTGGCACTCCCCTCATTTGATCCTAGGCTAGAAGTAGCGAAGCTCTGGTGGATTGATCACCCCAGAGATAGAATATTTTCCATGTGCCCGCAGTAGGAGTCCCCCAAGTGAATGGTTCTTTATTCGAGCATCTTTGTACCTAAACACAAGTTGTGTATGGCAATAAAGACGAGCTTTGTGGATAAACCTTGTAGTGCATGGATAGGTTTATTTAATGTTATTTATTGCTTTCCTAGTAACGTGGCATGAGTACGACTTGGTTACGAGCGTTGACAAACGTGTACAGCTAGCCAAGGAATCGGCTACTCATCGCGATTAGATTCTCTCACCCTTACCTCCTAGAATGTGGGACAAGTACGACTTCATTACGAGCATCTATGGATGTGTACGGCTAGTCAAGGAATCGGCTGCTTGTCACACTTAGGCTAGTTAGATGCCTCAGTACGACCACTTCGAGCACGTACGTTACGTGTGGTAATCCCAGTAACGATTAGCATTTGGTAGCCACAGTTGCACAGTTCAGGGTGTGTATGGCAAGTGGGAACGGATGCTGACGCTAGTTAATTTAGACTTAGAACATTAGTTAGAGTTAGTTAGTTTTCTCAATCCTTCACCCCTTATCATAGGAGATAAATCTAAAAAGACCAAAAAAATCATATACCTTGAACTTACTTAACCATACACTGTGACAACAACAAGTAAGTCTGGGAAGACAACGAACAATTAACCCCAAGTGTTCCTTGCGGCGTTAGGCATTTAGTCTATGGAGTTCGACCGGATCGTGCATGCTACGCTCATTTCGTATGGTTGAGTGGAGGGGTACCTCACCACTCATCATTGGCACCGTTGCTGGGGACTAAGTGTTTTTACACCAATTAGAACATTAGGAAACCTTTCACATCGTTGTGAGCCTTAACGAACCTTTGGGTTAATTAGTTAAACAAGAACATATATAACGGTGAATGGCACACCAATAAAATGGCTTCTTCTCATAAGGTTAACTCACCTAAGGATAACACAGAAGACAGTCAGCAACATACACATAACCAAAATTAGCCATGTCCTCCGCAATCTAAGGTGACATATACTCATCCCGATGAGTATGTGCCTAATTTTACTTTTATTCTCCATCAAGAAGAACAATTGCGGTGGAGAGATTTGCAAGGTAACATTGTGTTAAGCCCAGATCGATCAGTCCCTAACATGCTCTTCCATGCCTTGGCACAAATTGGCATGCAAGAACTATTTGCGGAATACGTTATGGATGACTTTGACACAAGGGATTGTCATCCCACAAATGCCCAACATATTCGGGATGAAAGGCAGAAGAGCCAACATTCATTGTTGAAGGGCAAGGTCCCCCATGTCCTTAGTGAAATAGGAGATGAGGAACCCCTCACATGGATTTCTTAGAAAATGATGTTCCTCCTCCTCACAATGGTGAAGAGGTTAGGCATCAGGGCCTCTAATCAACTGTACATGCTATAGGCTCTGATCCCCATGAACACCAACTGTTCATGGCAGGAACAACCACTCACACTAAGGACAGACACTTAGATCGTTACAACGATCGGGGCCGAAGCAGCCGAAGAGAAGATAAGAAACATCGCCATAGTGATGGATCACCTTCCTTTTCTCCTTCATCTCATCATTCACACTCTCCTTCCACATTTGGGCGCGACCACCGTGAGCACAACGGAGAGGGTAAAAGTTAAGTAGATGAAAGACCTCGACAGGAAAGTCAAGAGGAGTTAGGACAAGGGCAAGGACATAGGAAGAGTAGGGAACCACCACGTAGGCATCACAGATGTCATGAAAGAGATGATCATGAAAAACCCCTACTCGCAACCCAAAGCATGCTAGATATCATAGAGGTAGTTAGGATCCCCACAAGGCACTTAAAAGATAGCAGGATCAAGCGTTTGGACATAAATAATATTCCACATTTTGAAGGGGGATACAACGCTGATTCTCAACATCATTTATAGGCATTCCACGATGCTTGTTCCTTGAAAAATATAGATAATGAGTGGCAGAAGCTCAAGTTGTTCCCAAGGACACTCACTAAAGAAGTAGAGAGCTGGTACCGATCCTTAGAACCAGAAACCATCAGGAGGTGGAGTACGATGCTTGAACTGTTCACCAACAAATATCAAACGTACTCCAGAGTGTCCAATTTGCATAAGCAGATCCAAGGCTGGAAACAAGGTGCTTATGAATCCTTGGATGCTGCCATGGCCCGTTACTATACATTGCTACATCGTTGCCCGAGCCATGGGTACGCTAAGCAGGATCAACTTCGCCACATCGTGGATGGGCTAAGAAATGAAACAAGAAGAACTCTTAAGACATACGCCCAAGGGAGACATTTCCAACTGAGAGCCCATGAAGTTGAAAGATTGTTGGAACAAGTAGCGTAAGAAGAGGGTGAGCTACGTAAGAGGGAAAGTATGAAAGAATACAACTGCGATCCCTCCCTTTGCAAGAAGGGAGTGAAATTCTGTGATGAGGAGGATGAGTCACCACTCGTAGAGTTGGTGAATCGAAAAACTGCGCCGATCCAAAAGTTAACAACCGAGGTATTGGCTAAAGTAGATCAAATGTGGAATTCCTTAGACTCAAGAATTGAAACAGTCTTGAAAATTGTAGAAGAGTGTAAGGTAGAACAAGGTAGTGACAAAGGCAAAAACAAGAGGAGAAACTTAAGCCCTGCACATAACAAGGGTAAGGGAAAAATTCCTATCTCCGATGAGGCTGTGAATTCTGATTTAGACAATGATAGTGGATGTGAGGTCTGCTACTATGACCATCCTAAGGGATGTTGCCCAATTATCTCACATCTATAGGAGTCTGGGGTGTATGCACTAAATCCAAGACTTAATCAATAGCAGACACCCCAAAGGTTACCTTATCCACAAGGTAACCCGAGGCAGTTCCACCAACCCTTAACATATTACCCAAGTGGAACACCTCCATAGCCTATTGGACAACATCAGTAGTGGCAATACCCATAGTCATGGGGGATGCCACCACCAACACATCAGTACCCTTACCGGCAGCCCGACCCTTATGGTTATTATGTGCAGCAACCAATTTCTCCAAGTGACTCTATGGGTCACGCAATCCCCAACCGTCACTACCACGCTCGGGAATACTTTCGAAGGACACCTTCTCCTCCAGGAGGCACTCCATACCCACATCATCTTCCTAATCCATCTGCACCTCTTCCACCTCAGGTAGTTCCCGTAACACAACCTGTTCCAACAATGCAAGGGGAATTACCTACTCAACCACAACAGCGTCACGCCACGAGAGCTGTAAATATTCAGCATGTAAATATCCAACCGGGTACTGGTCCTACCAATTGTACAAAGAAGAGATCCTTTTTTAGGACTAGGAGCCCAGACAAACTCTCGCAACAACAAGCGAATGGGTACATGTATAGGCCTCTAACCACTAACACTTTAGAGAACCCTTCAGTCCAACAGAGCGTAACACATACGATTATGTTAACACATACCGTAACTGACTGGATCAAGGTAGGCCACCTTTCCATGAAACTAACTAACCCTGGGAGTCCCTTTATTTATTTACAGATCATTGGAAATGCACCACATCGGGCTCTTATTGACTCAGGTTCCGGAGTCAACTTAATTTCGCAAAAGATGTATCACGCCTGGAACCTACCACAACTTAAGAAGAGCAATATCCAACTAGAGCTGGCAAACCAGTCCATCACCATTCCCTTAGGATTTGTGGAGGATGTTATTACCACTGTATGTGGTTGGTCCTACCCAACTGACTTTCTGGTGTTCGAAGTTAACAACAACGAAGGGGACTTCCCAATTATAATGGGAAGGACATGGCTAAGCACAGTAGACGCATGCCTTAGGATTCGCAATCTTTCCTTGGAAATCTCTAAGATAAACATATGTGGAAAGATCAAGAAGAGGATAGTTCCATGCATCACATATAGTGATTCATCAGGTGATGACATGGAGGAAATGTCTCCATGTCACAGGTGTGCCCAAGAAACTCTGCAATAAAGATGCCTGTATGTAGCAACCACACAAGAAGTAGTAGACACCCCGTGGTTGACAGCTACTCGTAGGAGCAGAAAAATATGCATGGAACGAACTGAGGAAACTCACGCCAACAACCGTGGCATAGACAAATTAGAACATGAGCATCGCCAACTTCCACCCCTCAACTTAAGATCATCAATTGGGAGAAGTTGGGCACTTTTACAAAATTCAAATAGATGCTCCATATTTCACAACTCAGTCATGGGGGAGATGGCCACCTATGCTAACCATATGGGGCCCCTAGTTCTTTTTCAGTTTTTGTTTTACAACATTTTTGTTTTACACATTTTTGTTTTACAAATTTCTTTAAAATTTCTTGTTTTTTTTAACACCATTGTTATACTTTTTCTATTTGTGTGTGTGTGTGTGTGTGTGTGTGTGTGTGTGTGTTTGTGCACCATCCACCATGTAAGTTCGCCACCCAATAAGTGTTCAAGCCGATGGGATGAACTATTTTTCATTGATTGCTAATGTTTGGTTTTTACCTTTAAGTTACAATGTTGATACTAAGGTATGTTTCTTTTGATATGGCAGGCAATGAGATCACTTCATCCATCCATTCACCAATTTCTATGGGTTCTCTTGGCTTGGAAATGTACATTCCCCTTTTTAATCAGAACTTTAATGAATCAGTGACTGGGTATTTCTCAAACTAAGGAAGGACTCAAGGATTGCAAAGGGTGTGACTTCAAGGGAACTTGGTGCTTTTGTGTTAGTCATTCTCTTCGGTGCTTGGATGTTCCCTTCTTGAGTTGTCTTACCATTCCGATGTTACTTAATTATCAGAAGCTGAGACAATAAAAATAAAAAGTCTTTGCATGGTGTGGTCCTCACGCATAAAAACGAAAAATAGAAAAAAAAAACACCAAAGTGAGGATTCAAAGCACACCCCTTAGACGAAATAAAAGTTGGGCTACAAGCACTGGTTATGGAACAAAAGTGTTTCCTATAACTAAGGCCCTTATCACTTCCTGTTCTCTTTTTTGTTTCATCAGAATGGTGGTGGCTCTTCGAAGATGCATCCTCGTTGTCCAAGTGGATGGTTTAACCGAATGCATTGATGCGACATCACTGGAAGTGGTTGGTTTGAGCTGGAGTTGGAATGAGAATTACCAAGTCACATTAATCATATAATACACAAGGGGCTGTACACCACCTTGTCCTTGGGATTCCATTCCATCCTCTTCTTTCCACTCTTCTCTCCATTATTCACCTCATTGCCGATTGTATCATTAGTGTATATTTTTGTAGATACATTTTTTTCTTTTTGGTAAATTCTTACAGTTAAAACTTTAACTCTTGTTCCAAAGGACATTCCCAGAGCCTATGGACTCTTTGAATGTGGGATTGTCAGGGCACTAACGGCATGAGGCTACTTTGGGGAGGACCCACTAGCATTCCTATTTGGAACATTAGTTAACTTCTTTTTCTTAACATTTTGCAATTGATTTTATTTTGTTCATTTTCATCTTGACATCTCTTTTAATCGATGTCCTAGTTGTCCCTTTTTACCTATCTTTCTTACTTCTTTTCTTTCTCCATTCTCATGCTACCAGAGGTTCGCGATTAGTCATGGGGGTACGGGGCCTGATTTTTCAATTTTTCTCCTAAGCCTCAAATTTTTTTGTTTTTCTTCCTAACCCCTACACCTTCGGTAGTCATCATTACTACATCTTCCCAGGTCCATATCAGCCATACCACAACCTAGCCAATGGACTTACACCGAAGCAAGGTATTAATTACTTAATGATTCAATTACCCTTGCTAATATATGATTGTGTTGTGTGTGTAGATGGCAATCATACAACAACGAAGTGGATCTGGAGCAAACACTTGGAATGGAGCGATGCTGAAGCAACTATGCAAGGAGCATGATTGATGATGCGCTTACAGATGGACAACGGAAGGCACAATCTAGGCATTGGCAATAGCAAGACCTTTCTTATTTCTTCTCTTCTCTTGTCTCTCTCTTTCTCTCCCAGTTGCCAACAAAGGCCTGATGTCATTGTAATAAGGTGTTCACCCTTGTTGTCATGAACACCAATCTTGTCAAGTCTTGTAATAATGATTCGTTCACATGTCATCCCATTAGTTCCATTCCCCTCAATAATTCCATACCTACCTGATATTATTGTAAGGAACTCAAGGACGAGTTTTTATTCAGTCATGGGGGTATGATGAGACGCGATATGCACAAGCTGCGATATTGCATCCCTTGCAATATTGCGTACGCGATATCGCGTCATTCCCTATGATATCGCGTACACGATATCACAGTCCGCCGCCAAATCTATAAATAAGAGGCGGCACTCCCCTCATTTGATCCTAGGCTAGAAGTAGCGAAGCTTTGGTGGATTGATCACCCCAAAGATAGAATATTTTCCATGTGCCCGCAGTAGGAGTCCCCCAAGTGAATGGTTCTTTATTCGAGCAGCTTTGTACCTAAACGCAAGTTGTGTATGACAATAAAGACGAGCTTTGTGAATAAACCTTGTAGTGCATGGATAGGTTTATTTAATGTTATTTATTGCTGTCCTAGTAATGCGACATGAGTACGACTTGGTTACGAGCGTTGATGAACGTGTACGGCTAGCCAAGGAATCGACTACTCATCGTGATTAGATTCTCTCACCCTTACCTTCTAGAACGTGGGACAAGTACGACTTCATTACGGGCATCTACGGATGTGTACGGCTAGTCAAGGAATTGGCTGCTTGTCACACTTAGGCTAGTTAGGTGCCTCAGTATGACTGCTTCGAGCACGTGCGTTATGTGTGGCAATCCCAATAATGATTAGCGTTTGGTAGCCACAGTTGCACAATTCAGGGTGTGTATGGCAAGTGGGAATGGATGTTGACGCTAGTTAATTTAGACTTAGGACATTAGTTAGATTTAGTTAATTTTCTCAACCCTTCACCCCTTAGCATAGGAGATAAACCTGAAAAGACCAAAAAAATCATATACCTCGGACTTACTTAACCATACACCGTGATAACAACAAGTAAGTCTGGGAAGACAACGAACAATTAACCCCAAGTGTTCCTTGCGACGTTAGGCATTTAGTCTGCGGAGTTTGATCGGATCGCGCATGCTACGCTCATTTTGTATGGTTGAGTGTACAGGTACCTCGCCACTCATCAATGACCTAATCATAACCTATGATTAATCATCATAACCTATGGTAAAATACCACAACTTGTGGAATTACAAACCACAACTATCCTACAACTCATAGTTCACTTGTGATGGACAAAATCAAAATCAATGAAGTTGGAATTTCTATTACATTCTACTTAGAGGAACCTTATTGTACTATTGATCTCTAATAATTTTGATAATGGAGGAGCTATGGTGCAAGCTAAACCTAGATCATCAAAGTCATATAGTAGAGAAATTAATGTCGTTTAGGATGATCTTATATAGCACATGCATCTACTAATCAAGTGTTGCTTAAAGTGACTTGATATGATGTCCTAGGTGGAAATGCCCATAATTTCTTTCACATTGAGTGCTACAAACATGCATGAGCCAAAGCTACATGGACTAATGCTCAATGAGATCTTGTAGAGTTTGTAGAAGAGATGATTAAGAAGATAATCAAGTGCTTGCACAATATGTGCTACTTGATGTACATGAGATACTAGGAATTCTTCTAGTTTGTGCTATAAAGTAGATTTTAAATGGAGGATTATTGGGCAATATACAAATAGTAACATCATGATTTACCACACATGCACATATTCCTCTTTTTATCTAACAACCTTGACATAAATAACCTTTATTAGAATGATGTTACTATAGTGGATAGCATAAAGGAGTTCCTTAATAGCTTAATTTATGAAACTCCAAGTTTAATGGTGTTGGAAATACTATAATGTACAAAGATGTGGATTGTTACATGCTAATATGCAATTCTATAGCATTTGACAACAATTCATTTCATAGATTGACCATCTCAACTTTATCATCCACCCACACATATTATTTGAATAAATGATTAGTATTGTAGGCCTTAATCATGACTTTGAAAAGCTGATAAATTGTGTTTAGTAGCATACCAAGTATGAAAGGAGTGACTACCTATGAAGGAGTCCTAGAAGAAAATTAAGTAGGTACTTGATGTTGAAGTTACCAAGTTTTCTTAATCTTTTGAATGTATGTCTTACATTGTTTCTAGTTCTAGTTATAACACCCCCTGGTCACTATAGGTTAATGCCTCTACCCTATACATTGATGATAATAATGAATTCAAGTTAGAGCCATGATGGAACAATCCCTTGCTAAATGATCATAATCATCTAATATCATAAGTGTGAAGGCTAAACACTGATAGACAACCTATGCTAAATAAGTATGTTGTGATCTAGTACATAGAGAAGTATACTAGAAGATCAAGGTAGAGGTTGGAATCCTTTCACATTATGTTGTAGGAGATAGCTAGTGATTGAGATAGTAATGAGCTTATGCTTCCAATGTACATAAGCTCATCATGAACTCCATCATGGAATAGGACATTAATGCCATGAAGATCTACCACATGTTATCAGAATTCCTTTTGGTGATGTGTCATAACAAAAATGTGCTCTTGAATGTATCCATGTAGGTGTCCAAGAAGGTGTGAAGCTTAGACATCAATGTGGAGGATGATGAATAAGGTGAAAACTTTATGATGATCATAAAAGCATACATGCTCCAACCTTTAGCACTAGATCATCTAATGCTACTTTTCTATACTTAAAACTATACATGTAATCCAAAACATGCAAGGAAAATATAAAAATAAATGGAGGTTCTAATAATTATTTGACCATTTCAAAGGTTCTCTATCACACATGCATAAGATGAAGATAAATACATTTATTACTATTGATCATGGTTGTTGTTGCCTATATGTTTTTGTGATTTTTTATTGAGCTCAAACTCTTTGATGAAGAAATATAGTAGAAGTTACTATCCATGTAGATTGATGTTACCAGTAACTTCTTAGTGGACTTCAATGAGGAACTATTACGTGCTAGAGAAGAGGCTGTAATGGAGGAACTAGTATTCATAGTAGAACAAGCTGGAGTAGAGCACAACCTCAAAGTATTATTACAAAATAGGCTATTTGGAAGGTCAACTCTATCCATCAATCAGTACATGAAGTTGGGCACATGAGATATGACTTTTAATACCAATGATCTACAACATATCCAAGTGATAATAGTATGAAGCATGTAATGTCATTTCTTTCAATTTTCAAAACATGGTAGTAGCCATAACCTCCATTGTAATTTTTTTCCATGATCACATTGACAATGCTTGGAAAGAGGTAGAGACAAGTGCACTACTTGATATCTAGGAATTATCATTGATAGTAGCACACTTGTTAGCCATTTTCTCCTATCATAAAAGGTATAGCTAGGATAGGACATTCATATTTAATAAAGAACATCAAGGAGGGCTTTCAACTACGAAGTAAGGATCAAAAGAATCCTTTGCTACTTTTAGTACTTACATGTGCAACAACATTCAACATAGGGACTGTTATGATTCATTCAGAGCTAAATATCTTAGTAGGTCGATTTATGCAACTATTTTCTAATAAGAAGATTAGGCTATAGAAATTACTACAATACATGAAATACATTCCAAAAGATAAGATGAAACTCATAAACAACTGGCTGGTTCAAAACATTATTTACCATAGGTGGATAGTAATATTTCCAAAATTAATCAACAAACCATTTTGTAACTGATTAATAATAATCATATTTGATCTTGTCTTATTGTATCCAATTAAGTATTGTCCATTGTATAGGAATAAAAGACTTCTAGGACAATTGTGGAAAATTTTCCAGGCCACCATCACACTTGACATCATGTATAGGAAAGATGTGAGCAACCTAGAATAGCATTGGTTCAAGTAGTTACACATGAATGTCTAAAATTATATTGCAAAAAACAACCACTAGGATATATTCATGATGATAGCTAATTTTCCCAACAATTCAAGTAAATGGAATGGGTTTGGAGATGTGTTCCATCTCTACTTGACCAATGAAAGATGAGAGTTCATAACATGATTAAGTTAGAGATCCTTGATGAGCTATTGTGAGGCACATCACTAAATCTACAATGTTGATCTTAATATAGCTCAATGACAATGATGATTTGAAACAAGAGGTAATCATTTCCAAGGATGTGAAGGTTATGCTGACATGCAACATATGGATGAAGGTAGGGCTAGGTAATGGTAGCATGGGAATGATTGTAAGGATTATCTATGCTAGAAGCATAGCACCACCCTAGCTCTTTAGTACATGGACATCAACTTCTGAGAATACTAAGGTTTACTATTCAAGAAGCTTAATCCATGACATATACCCATAATGTCCATCACTAGGGATGCAAAGAGGTAGTTGCTCCTCTAGCTTACATGGACACTAATGATTCAAAAATCACAAGGGCTAACATTTCCTAGAGAAATTTTGGACATAGAAATAACATAGAATGTAAGTCTTACATTTCATGCCTTTTCTTTGAGTTAGGTCCTTATGATGTTTAGAGACATTTTTTCCCTTCCACAAGAAAAGGTATAGGACAATAGGATAGGAAGCTAATGTGAAAGCCATGATTGATGAAGAGTAAAGGTTAACATCATTCAAACTATTGGTAGAATCAACCCCATGGAATCTAGCAAATAAATATTACAATGCTAAATTTATCACCAACAATGACTTGAGAAAACTGTCAATGTAAGGAGCACCTTCGGCATAATGAGCATCATTGAACCTATCTCTAACAACACATGTGACCATAGAGAATGGTTTAGTAAAGAGTTCCAAAGACATTATAAACCTCTTAATAATGAATCCCTTGACTATTGATGAGCTATTCTTTAATTAAATATTTTTTTTTGTATCATGATATGTACAAACTCACATATAATTTCTATACAAAATTACCTATTTCTTGTCTAAACTTTGAATAAGACCATTAACCCATCATGTATGTTCTTACATATGTGCTTTAAATAGATGTTAATATGATGCTTTTCAAATGGGTCTTAATTTTCCTAGCATTCAATGTCATCTCAAACATAATTTTCTATCTCCCAAACCAAACTAGCAAATCTTTTATCTTCAATGTTAACATCTACTTTGAGTTGATGTTTATGGTTCATTCTTACAAAACAAAATCTTCAAAAATTCAATATTAGCATTGATGTTGATATACCTGACATCAAACATAAACTATATCATTAATGTTAGCATTTGTTATAAGATGATATTGACATTTATTTCTCACTTTCAATGATGCTTCACCACTTATCAAAATGCCTGCATCACATACATGCAACATAACACATCATTGCCATCATATATATACACTTATCAACATGTTGCACATTATCACAAGCATTGGATGGCTTTGGCATTCCTTTCCTTTAACAATGATCAAATATGTATGAAAGTAATCTAATGATGTCAAAAGGAATGATATGTGAATCTCCATTTCTATTAATAACATTACTCCTCAATGCATGCCATAGATAGGTCTAACCAAGATGGTGACATCAACAAGTACCAATATACATTATTTAAGCAATAATGAAATGGCCACCTAATCCTTATTACTGATGAAGAATGATGTATGCAATATGTAAGAATACTATATCACAAAGGCCATGATGTAGCTTTCTAATTTGAATATCTACAAATACAAATGCAAATACTACTACAAAGTGTTTCAATTGTTATTAGCTTTTGGTTGGCATTACTCAATCTATCACATACTTGGTATGCATAAGTCCATACTCTCTGATCCATAGTAGAAATGATAATTGTTATCTCTTTATGACCGATGAGCAGTAAGGTTTTTCTACACCCAACCATATGAATCACAAGCATTCATGTGCAATTCGGTTAAATTCCATAGACTATAGTTACTAAGTGCACTAGAGCTAAATAGTGTGTGTGTGCTGTTTTTTCATTGTCTTCCCAATCCCACTTGTGAAATGCAATTGTATGGTTAAGTGTGACTGAGGCATAAAATTTTTATTATTTGTGTTTTTATGAAATTACTCCCCTAGAACAAGAATAAAAGTAAGAGAGAATAAAAGAGTGATTAATTGCTAAGAAAACTATAGTCTAATCTAGCCTAAGATAAGTAATTGTTCCCACTTTTTAAACACATCCTGAACTTTGTGCAAACACTACTAGGTTGTCAAACACTAACCATTTTTGAGCTACCAGTTGTCACACATATGTTCAAAAGGGTTGTGCTTGTGTATCTTAATAAGTTTCTTGAGTAATCAAAATTAATTACTACATAAATAACATTAATGTAAATTGCATGAAATAACAATATGTAAATGCATAAGAAAGAAAATCTCAAGTGCTGCAAGAAATGGATCAAAGAGCTCACCTTTATTTCCAACACAATGGTGTGCTCAGGTACATCAATGCTTGAATAAAGATCCGTTCACACTTAGACCTTCTATTGCGAGCACTTGGAAAATATTATAACTTTCAAATGGAAAAATTGGAAGAGCTTTGCTACTAACTGCTAAAAACCTACTCCTAATTGTGTGCCTGGACAGGGTATTTATAGACTCGCGAGTAACCCTGCCATATCGAATGTATGATATTGCATCTTAGGCTGTGATATCGCGTACCTAATATCATGTACCTGATATTGTGGCCACCCTGATATTAGAGTGATGAAAAACATGATTTATCATACCCCCACGACTAAATGAAAACTCATCCTCAAGTATAGAAGAAGAGGAACAAGTCCTTTACAAAATATAATTGGGGGTGTAGACTTATTTGACTAACATTCATAGTGACACAAAGAAAATAGATAAATATAAGAGTGCCCTAGCATACAATATTACAATGATGTACAACATTGAGTGTTCATGACAATAGGAAGGAACACCAATGGATCCAAAAAGCATCCAAACCCTCTTGGCAATAGAAGTATGAGGGAGAGATAAAAGAGATCTAGTGGTCAGGAAAAATCTCCCACGAGTGATATGGTTGCACCCTCCTTGGTGATGGCAGTCCCACTTCCAATCCACACTTCCCATTATAATCACAAAAATACCAAGGATTAATATTTATAGTGCAATGGATAATGGCTGAGCACCTTGTCTCGTCGGTGATTTTATCTAGCCAGGTTGTGATTGTGATAGATTGGTTGCTTAATGTTATTAGTGGAAAGACTGATGAATGGGTTAAATAAGAGAAGCGATCCACATAATTTAGAAAAAGTTCAACACGAGTACTAGAAATAGGGTATTCACAAAAATAAAAGAAAGTTCATTACAAATAGCTGTGAAGGTGTATACAATTGGATGACATGGATGGAATAAATAAAAAGAATTTGATTGTAACCATGTCTAAGGGTAAAGAACATAACTTAACCGAACCAAAAGATATGCAAGTGGGTCCTCCCCAAAGCAAGCACAAGCCTTTTATGCCATTGCATAACTTCAAACCAAGGAGTCCATGGGCACCATGGATGATTAATGGTTTCAGAAAGTAAAGTATAAAAATCCAAAAGTAACTAACTAAGAATCCTGACATGTAAAACCAAAACATTGAATCAAAACATGAAACCGGTAGTGAGGTGAGGTATGAAAAGCATAGATGGATGATAGAGAGAGTGAAATGGAGTTTCTAATTATGGTCACATATAGTCCCTTGTGGAGTTTGTAATTAATTGACTTGGTAGGATCCTTTCTCAGTCCAGATCAAAACCAACCACTTTTAGTGACTTCGCATCAACATTCTAAGGCAAGTCCATCCCCTGAGACACAAGAATGCTCCCACAAAACAACCACCATTCCAAATTGGAGTGAAGGTAGGAAGTGAGAAAGGGCCTTAGTTAGAGGAGACAAGACAAGTCTCATAACCAATGATTATAGCCCTCTTAGTTGGTCTAAGGGGTGTGCTTTGAATTTCCATATGTTTTTGTTTTGTTTTGTTTTTTTTTATTTTATTTTATTTTATTTTTTAAAAAAATGGGAACCATACCATGCAAAGATCCATGTGTTTTTCACATTTATTTTTTGCAAGGGTTGTGATTTGAATCCTCATCTCTCTTCTTTTTTTTCTTTTTTTTGTGATGAGGACCACACCATGTAATGACTTATTTGACTTCCTATTATGAAATGATGCGAAATGGTGAGAAGCTTCCGAGAACATCCCTGCACATAGGAAAATAGAAAAGCACAAAGAATATCACATCCCTTTGAAGCCACACCCTGTCTAAACCTTTGATTCCTTCCCAATTTCGAAAACTACACAAGTCATGAATTTATTAAAGTTGTATTAATGAAGAAGAGACTGCACACTTCCAAAATAAGGAAAAACCATAGAGTATGTGGATGGGTGGATGATGTGGACTCACTACTTGTTACATAAAAAGAAACCATGTCCTAGTCGTCAGTAATGACATTCAAAGTTAGAAACTAGACATCAATAATCAAATTACAAATAAAGCATACCACCATTGAGAAGTGCATTACCATTTTACCTACCACCTTATTAGTAGAAAAGTATAGAAACACATCAAACATAAGAAAACATAACCACAAAAGAAAGTAAAAGAGTAGACAATAATTATTGAATATATTAACAATGGTGTAAAGCAAAAACTAAGGGAAAACCAAGAACCTTAAAAATACAAAGATATAAAATGAAGAAGATGAAAACAAAAAGTTGTAAAATCAAAAATGTGTAAAACAAAAAGGTCAAAAATTGAGGATCCACCAAAGGTGTTAGTATGGATATCCATCTCCCCCATGACTAAGTTGGAAGGGAGAGATTCAAAATATTGGGCATGGTTGTCCATCTGGCGAGGTGTTTGTTGCGTTGGTTGGCTTCAGCTCATGAAAAGGTTTTATTTGTTGAATGTTTAACTAGTTTATTTTTGTCTAGGCTATCAATTTTGTAGATGATCATGGCTCTAGATGGAAAAGTCTCATCAATAATGTAAGGTCCTTCCCACAATGTTTGGAATTTTCTTCATTGGGGTACATGTGCAGGATTCCAATAAAAAATCTTATCTCGTGGTTTAAACTTTACTTTTCTTATTCTGAGGTCATAGCATTTCTTGTTGAATGCCTTATGCATCTCGTTGGATGATAGGGCCATTAACTGATTTTCTTCTAGCAAGTTGAGACTCATTAATCATTCTTTCTATGCTAGACTTAGATCTAGGTCAAGGTCATAAGTTGTGGAGAGTGTATGGAGCTTGGATTGGATGGGCAATGTTGGTAGTTTTTTATGCACAAGTTCATAGGAGAAATAACCTATGAGAATCATCCATGTGGAGTGATAGGCCCAAAGGGCATCATTTAATTTAGTGTTCCAATCCCTTCGGTATTTGCTAATTGTACATGTTAAAATTTTTGTAATCTCCCTATTAGTGAGCTTACCTTAGCCATTGGCTTAGGGGTAATATGGTGTTGTGAATTTATGTTCAACCCCCAAGTGTTGCATAAACTTTCGAAAAGTGGCACCTATAAAATTATTTCCATTATCAAAAATTAATGCATGAGGTACACTAAACCTATTTACAATGTTTTGTTGTACAAATCGAGCAACAGTGGTGGATGTACAGTCAGTGACAGCTGCTGCTTCTACCCACTTGGTACAATAGTTAACTACGACTATTACATATGCCTTTTCATTAGATAAAGATGCGAAGGGACCCATAAAGTTAATGTCGCAAATGTCGAATGGTTCGAGAGGTTGTATACATTGTTGTGGTCCCTCCATACAAGCTATAATTCCACCATCCATCTGGCAATGATCACAAGCATGGATGAATTAGTGTGTGTCCCTAAAGATTGTTGGCCAATAATACCTCGTGATGAGGATTTTTATGGTTGTGTGTCTCCCAACATAATGGCTTCCACAATGACCTTCGTGAGCATCTTGAAGAATGCAAAGTTAATATGTATCAAGGACACACCAATGTACCAGGCCATTGGGATAAACCTTGTAAAGGTTTTCATTAATCTCCATGAAGTATTTAACTTGATGAATAAACTGTTGTTTCTTTCTAGTATCCAGCCCTTACAGCAGTTCTTTCTTGAGTAGATAAGTAAGGATGGTGTCATACCATTTTGGTTCATCGGGCATTTGTGCATTAATACTACCTACAATGAGAGATTCGTCAAGGAATTGATTAGATAAAGAACTCTATTTCTTCTTGTCATCCCATCTTAGCTGCGATAAGTGATCCGTGACCACATTTTCCACACCTTTATGATCTACCATTGTGAGATCAAATTTCTACAAAATCAAAAGCCACCATATGACACAGGGGCTCACCATTGGTTTGTTCATTAGAAATCTGATGGCACTATGATTTATGTGCACAAAAAATTTGTAGCTAAGCACACAGTGCTTGAACTCTTTAAAGCAAACACCACTACCATCAACTCCTTTTTTGTGGTGGTGTAGTTTAGTTGTGAACTTGTAATGCTCTAGCTTGCACAATGAATGTAATATGGACATTTTTGATCATCCATCTACATAAGCATTACCTCCAAAGCATAATTCGATGCATCAGTCATCACATGAAATGGTTTGGACCAATCTGGTGCTTGAAGAATGGGAGTCTCAACAAGCTTTCGCTTCAATTGTTAAAATGTTGATTCACATGCAAGGGTCTAGATGAATGATGCATCCTTCTTTGTTAATTCTACCAATGGCTTGGTGATTTTGGAAAAATTCTCGATGAATCATCAATAGTAGCCAGTTTGACCAAGGAATGATTGAACTTCTTTGACTATTTTAGGTCGATGGGTTATTTTTTGGATGACCCTTATTTTTTCAAGGTCCACCTTGATTCCATCTTTTCAGATCTGATGCCCCAATATTATGCCTTCCTGGACCATAAGATGACTCTTTTTCCAATTGAGTTGGAGGTTTGTTTCAACACATCTCTTCAACACGTGCTCAAGATGATTTAGGGATTACTCGAACATAGCTTCATAGGTAAAAAGGTCATCCATAAAAACTTCTACCCCACTACCGATCTATTGTTGGAAAATGTTGAAAACTAATCATTGAAATGTGGCTGGGACATTGCATAGACCAAATGGCATCTATTGGTAGGCAAAAGTCCCCCAACAACTTGTGAAAGTTGTCTTTGCCTATTCCTCTGGTGCAATCTGGATTTGGTTATAACCACTATAACCATCCAGAAATCTATAAAAGCTATGCCTCAAAATGGTGTCTAGCACTTGGTCGATGAAAGGTAATGGAAAATGATGTTTGAAAGTTGCCATGTTGAGCAGCTGGAAATCAATGCACATCCATCATTTTCCTTCTTCCTTTGGCACGATCATGAGAGGGCTAATCCACTCACTATCTATAACTAGGTAGATGAATCCTGCTTTGAGGAATTGTTCAATCCCCTCTTTGACATTCTATTTTAACCTGTGATTCAAACATCACTGCAACTATCATTTCAGCTGACGAAAGGGTCAATGTATATCCTATGCTGGCATATTCTTAGATATATCCCATTGAGCTTAGAATATAACCAAGTAGAAGTTGTTGACCACTTTTCCACAACTTTTATTAACTTTTTCTTCTATTTTATAGCAAGCTTGGAATTAATGATAATCGACCTCCCATTTTTCAAAAATACATACCCCATTCTAGCCGATAGTGTCTTCAATTCAATGGGCTCTTGTTTAAAACTATCAAGAATTTCTGCTCATCCCAACTGACATAATCATTTGCTCCTTTGAAAAGCTGGTGATGAACTTGCTCAAATTTATCCATACTTGTAACATATTTGTACATTAGGCCCTCAATCAGTTCCATGCATAATGTACTATTGATAAAATTAGCTATTAGCCACTGGGTGTCTTTTTGTTTTGTGGCTATTGTGTACAAATATCTCTGGATATCAGCTTTTGGTGCACACTGCTTACATGCAAAGATAGATGTTTGCTTTACTAACCATAACTTTTGTACACAATGGCATCTTGACTCATTGTACGTGATACATGGAACTCTCTTCTTCTCGATCTTTTCAAATTCATTTTCTTTTGATACCTTCAAGGAAAGATCTCTAATGCCCATTTTGTCATCCATAGTACTTAGCCATGCCTTCCCATAATGATTGGAAAATCCCCCTTGCAATTTTCCACTTTGATTACTAGGAAATTAGTGGGATATGACCACCCAAAAATGGTGGTAACAATGTTCTCAACCAGTTCTAGCTGGATGTTGCTCTTCTTCAAAGGAGGAAGATTCCACATTGTGTACATCTCATGGGAGATCAGATTAACACTAGAACCAAAGTCAAGAAGAGCATTACAAGGTTCATTCCCAACAATTTTCAAGTAAACCAAAGGACTTCCAGGATCAACTAATTTTCTAGGTTACCAGCTCGAATCCAATTAAATACAACATGTGTCAACATTATAGTATGAATTCAAGAAGGATTTTGGTTTGAAGAGGACCTGGATAGAGAGGAAACAGAGGAAGGTGGAGGAGCAGGGTTACCAACCACTGATGTGTCCAAGGGCTTTGGTGGACTATAAGGTTGGAAGAAAGGTTTTTTCTTTGTTCATGGTTCTGACCCACTAGATGAGTTAACCGATTGCAGATTAACTACCCTCATAGCGTTCCTTTGTTATGGTTATGCAAGCAATTCACCCTGCATGGACAAAGTAGGTGGTAGTTGTGTAGGAGGTGGAGGAGTAGGTGCAGGGATAGAAGGTACATGAGGGTAGTATGTGGTATCCCTCCTTGGATAGGATAATTGGTATGTTTTAGGAGGGTTTTGGTGAGATTGGTAAATAACAATATGACCAAAGGAGTCCTTTGTAGATGAAGGTTGCTGAACATAGTAACCGTAGGGATCTAGTTGCCAATAAGGGTATTTCTATCTTGGAGGTGGCAATGCCCATGATTGTGGTTGCTGCCACTGCTAGTACAATTCATAGAGGAGTTCGATTGGGGTAGTACTACTATGGTTGGTGGAAGGATCGAGGATTTCCTTGTGGATAAGGCAATCTTTTGGGAGTTTGCCTTTGTGCAAGTTGTGGATGTAAGGCATACACCCCAGATTCTTGCAAGTGTGATACAACTGGGCAACATTTAGCTTAGATTTGGCACATTTAGCTTCCTTACGTCTCTGACACTCTTGCTCACCACCTTACTCCTTGGACTCTTTCACAATTTTTAGAATAGCTTGAAACCTATTGTCCATGAAGTTCCATAACTGATCAACCTTGGCCATGATTTCTAATTGTAATTTTTGGAATGACAAGGTTTTCTAATTCACCACCTCATCTCTGGTTAATTTATCCTCACTGTCACAAAATCAAACCCCCTTTTTCTGAATAGAAGGATCTTTATTATATTCTTCTTCTCTTTCATGTTTTCTTAGCTCTCCCTCGTCCTTGGCTACTTACTCAATTAATTTTTGAATCTGACGGGTGCTTAACTCTATCAATCTCCATTGGGCATAGAAACCAAGGGTTTTCCTAGTTTTAGACTGCAACCTGTCTACGATATGGAAAAGTTGATCAAGCTAAGAGTATCCATGATTAGGACAACTATGCAACATAGAGTAGTATTAGCCAATAGTATCATCCAAGGGCTCATGATTCCCTTGTTTCCACCCTTGAATTTGTTTTCTTCTATTGGATACTCGGGAGTCCATTTGATATTTTTCATTGAATAATTCCAACATCATACTCCACCACCTAATTGATTCTAGTTTCTAGGATCAATACCAACTTTTGCTTCCTTTATAAGTGTCCTTGGAAATAATTTCAGCTTTTGCCAGTCATTTTCAATGTTATGCAAGGCACATGCATCTTGGAAGGCTTGAAGATGATTTTTTGGATTAGCATTATATCCTCCCTCAAACCAAGGAATGTTGTTCATATCAAGCCTCTTTATTCTACTATCCTTCGCATGCCTTGTTGGAATCCTCACAACCTCTACAATGCTTAACATACCTTGAGTAGCAACTAGAGGTTCATCAAGGCCATGATGGTAGTGCCTACAATGTTCCCTACTATCCCTTCTTTCTTCATGGATTACCCACATCCTCGTTCATAACTATCCTAATGGTCCCTTTTGTTGTTCTGGTCCTATCAGTCACCTCCATCACAGTTATTTCATTTGCGGCCATGATCTGAACCTGATGAAGAAGAAGATGATGATGAAGGGGAAGAAGAAGGAGAACTTGCTTCGTGATGATGCCTATCATCCTTCCTTTGATGCTTGCAACCACGATCACGATCATGATCTCCTTTTTTCCCGTTTTCTTGACTTGCTTCTTTGGATCTTATTTTTTCATTGGATCCATTTTGACTGGAACCTAGATTATGGATTGTAGATTGTACAGTCTAGTTGAGGGCTCCTTGAACAAAGTCAAAGAGATAAGAATCACTAAAGAAATGGTCACCTTCGTCAATTGGGCCAAGTGGAGGTGGAAAGATGTTTGATCCCTTACCCTTCATAAGCTTGTGTTGGTTCTCTAGTTGTCAATCACTTAATCTTTGCACTTTAGTGGGATGATAGTCCTTTGAGTCAAGATCTCTCATCTCATATTCTCCATGGAGATGTTGAAGCCCATGTCGTGCGAGCATTAGTTGGAGCATTGCTGGAACAGATTGGTCAAGTGGGAACACAATGTTGCCTTCCATATCGCCCCACTGCATCAGTTCATCTTGATGTACGATGAAGGTAAAGTCTACTACATACTCATTAGGATGAGCATATACCACCCAGTATTGTTGAGGTACTTGAACTACGTTGGGCGGAGATGGGCTCCCGTGAGAAGAAGAAATTTTATGTTAATAAACAGTGTGTAATTGAGGTTTAATTTAATGATAATAATTTTAATTTTTTTAGGATTTTGACTCTAAAGGTTTGAACAATGAAGTTACTAAATTTCACTAGACTTAGATAGTGCACGAAGAACTATAGTCCCTAGCAATGGTGCCAATGATGAGCGGCAAGGTTTCCCTATGCCTAACCATACAAATTACAAGTGTTCACGAGCAATCTGGTCAAATTATATAGACTATAGTTACTAAGTTCACTAGAGCTAAATAGTGTGTATGTGTTGTTCATTCTTTGTCTTCCTAGTTCCACTTGTGGAATGCAATTGTATGGTTAAGTGTGACTGAGGCATAAAATTTTTATTATTTGTGTTTTTATGAAATTACTCGCCTAGAACAAGAATAAAAGTAAGAGTGAATAAAAGAGCGATTAATTGCTAAGCAAACTATAGTCTAATCTAGCCTAACACAAGTAACTGTTCCCACTTTCTGAACACATCGTGAACTTTGTACAAACATTGCTAGGTTGTCAAATGCTAATCATTTGTAAGCTACCAATTGTCACACGTATGTTCAAAGGGGTTGTGCTTGTGTATCTTAATAAGTTACTTAATTAATCAAAATTAATTACTGCATAAATAACATTAATGTAAATTGCATGAAATAACAATATGTAAATGCATAAAAAAGAAAATCTTAATTGCTACAAGGAATGGATCAAAGAGCTCATCTTTATTGCCAACACAATGGTGTGCTTAGGTACATCAATGCTTGAATAAAGATCAGTTTACACATAGACCTCATGCTACAGGCACTTGGAAAATATTCTAACTTTCAAATGAACAAACTGCAAGAGCTTTGCTACTGACTGCTAAAAACTTACTTCTAATTGTGCACTTGGGTGTGGTATTTATAGACGCAGGAGTAACCTTGCAATATTGAATGTACGATATCACATCTTGGGCTGCGATATCGCGTACTCGATATCGTGGCCACCCTGATATCAGAGTGATGAAAAACACAATTTATCACTGACCTTGTACCAAACAATCTCGTAAATATAATAATAATCCTGTAAAGTATTTCTTTTTCTATAAAGTCTCTTTACAATCAACGTCATTGCTACTAACTTAACTACCATTATCTATAAGGTTGAGAGAACATGTCACACATCTATGTCACTAGGAGAGAAATGAAAGCATGAGGAAATGGTGACATACTCATAGTTGTATATTTTCATCATGTCTTGAATACTATCAAGGTAACATTCTTGCATTTTCATCACATGTTTAATACTATCAAGGTAACATTCTTGCAAACCATGGCTAAGAGTAGATCATAATGTCATGACATTGATTCCTTGTGTAGTGACATAGATGTTTCATAGGATATACTCTTGGACATTATAGATAATGATTAGTGTTTTGCAGGAGCTCACTCCCACAAAAATTTTCTTGTTCCCCATGTTCTAGGTACTTAAACTCGTTCCCAATTGAATGGGAACTCCAAACAGACTTTAGTTACTTATAAATTCAAAACATTTTGTTCTAAAATGATATGAAGCTGTAGTGAACAAAAATATGTTTATACAAATAAATAATAATCATAAAAATTTTATAAATAATAAATTGAACACTTTGACTAACATTTTTTCTATTTGTATACCAATATCTTATTTTGATAGATATGATTTAATTAAATTCTAGTTTTAACATTACAATATTTATAGATTTCTTAACAAATCTTGACTAAGTTTAGAAAATGATTTTTTTTATTTTATTAATTGATTCCTTTAGTCACGTTTCACATGCATCTGGCTTTGCTCCCATGAAATAGCCCTTGTTCCTAAACTTGTTTGGGTACATGCTCTCGTGCTCCCAGGGTGCTCCCACGTTCCCGCTCGGGTGCTCCCACGTTCCCGCATTTCGAACCAATGTGAAACATAGATAATGATAGGCAATTTAGTTAAGGAAATACTTTAAACCACCGCACATAGAAGTTAAGGAAATACTTTAACCTACTGTACATAGAAGTTTGAAGCTAGTCCTCGTGTTGACCTCTTTACGGTGAAAGCTACCAACGACCCTCAAAATTATAAATAGAAGTCATGTTTATAATGCGTTCTAACAAAAATAAAGAGAGAGAGGGGAGCGAGAAAACAAAATCAAAACAAAAAATAGTCTAAACGTTTCTGTTACCCTCGTGTACTTTCGGCATCACAGATTCCGCTGCCATTATCGAGCGGTCTCAAACCCATTAAATGGTACTGATTACGGTTGGCGTACCTGTAATCTGATACCCTGCTGCAATTCTGCGATGATGCAGTATAAAAAACAGCTGCAAAAAGCCTTACTTAATATGACTTTTTGACGCTTTTTGGCTGATTCCAGTAGACACGAAGTGCTAATCATGTGACCGGCGTTCCTTCCCAGGATATTGGGTTCATCGCGAGTCAGGCACTCAAGAGACATTCAGAGACTTTCAGTGAAGTCGCAAAATCGCAACTGCAAAGACGAAGGGCCACAGATTTTGTTCACCAATCCATTTACCTTATTCGCGCTCTAGTGCTCTACTACTCTTTTCTGTGTGTCGTGCAATCGGCGGATTCCTTCTGCACGGCTCTTCACTACAGCAAAAGAAAGGAAGAGATTTAGCGTCAGCTCAAGAATCCCAAATGGGAAAGATCAAGAGTTTGCATCAGGTACGCTGTGTCTGCAATAATTCATTTCATCTCATACTCTTTGCATATAATTTTGCGACCTCAAAACCCATGAAGTTTAAGTTTGATCACTGGATGCAGCGGCTGAGGCGATTGCGATTATTCGAAACCGTGGCGCTAAGGATAGTTGCAAGAATCAGCAGCATTTATAAATGCGCCAAGAACAGCGTTGGGCCCTTCAGTGCAGCTGTTTCTTTGCTCGAGGGAATCGCGGTGGCCTGTTTTTTACCGTCACTCTTCTTCATCTACATCTCTGCTTATCATCTCATATCCTACGCCGATGACAAGGTAATAACAAAGCCGACACACTGAGCAAGAAATTAATTACAAATATTGCAATTTTCATAGTAGATTCATCCTCGGTTACATTTCAAGGTTTCCATACTAGATTCATCATCGGTTACATTTTGAGGGTTCTCTGGGAGTCTAGGTATACTAGATTTATCATCGGTTACGTTTCGAGGGTTCTGTAGGTAGATAAAACCATGAATTGCATGGAGATGTACGTGCCATTGAACTTAAAGTCTTCTGTAAGGCGAGCATACAAAGCAGTGGAGGAGCAGGGACTGGTCCGGGTGGCAAAAAATGCAGCTAGGCGGTCCGTCATGTGGGGGCTGGAATCCTTACTGAAACAGCCCGAGGGAAGCACCATTGCAGGAGCCATGCTGCGCTGGGCTGATAAGTACAACTCCTCGGTTGTTAAAAGGAAGGTGGGTTTTCTGCCGCTGGCACCGGTGCACAGGTTGGCGCTCATTTTGAATTATCGACAGTCATTCAACGCTGCGCAGAAAGCTGTGGATGCAGCCATCCTCCACAGAATCAACAGTATCGCACATGATATTGTCGACAGCTTCGGCGAGAAAGCAAGATAGTGGCCTGCTTTAGGAGACCTTTTCGTGTGCTTGTTTGATTGATAATTAACTTCTTTGCTGCTTTTTTTAACTTTTTTATGTCTTTGCTTTAGTCTGCAGTTTCTTTGCTACATAAAATGAATCGGATGTTCACGGCACAGTAAACTTTAGAAGAAAACATCACAGTTTATTCATAGTTACTTTAGAAGGATTATACATGTCGATTTTTTAGTGCACACGCACCGCATACTTTAAGCAAAATGTAAAGGTGTTTCAGGCTTTCAGCATACCTTTTGGGATAAAACTTTTGTTATGCAATTTTGCCCCATGAGCCCCATAGTATCCCGAATGCGATATTAATTCAATGTGATGCATAAAGAGTGCAATGGTCGAGACCCTAGTCCCTTAGTAAGGCTGTGGGTGGTGGGAGGTTACGGGCACACTAACCAAGGAGCCTTTTAACTTGACACTTTTTTGCATGGAGCATAATAATGTCCCACAATAATCCCTTTCACTATACTTATTGTGACTTACATAAATACAAGCTAACATTATAGATTTAAACCAAATTATAGTTCCCAATGAAAGTTCCTGTTGGAAGATGGGCAAGCAAATTACTATTATATAAAAGTTCTTTTAATAAACTTCGAGTGATGATCTTTTATGATAAGTCTTATAATAAATATTTATAGAGCTAATATAAAAAACTTTAGCTTTAATTTCAATAAACTAATAGCTTATGAAGCTATAGACACTCAAAATAGAATTCACTAATTATTAAAAAAGTAAATATATTTTGCAAAAACATATATTTTGAAATAGAAGAGGATATTAAATATATATTAGAGAAAAAAAGAAAAGTGCAAACATGAGAGGATAGGTTTTCAAAAAATAATTGGGCCTACAAAGGGCATTAGATTTTAGCCACACTTAACAAATAAGCATAAAAGACACTATTAAATAGTATAGACCAAAGAGAAATAAGTAGAAAGTAACTAAAAATTACCTAAGAAAACCATCACAAAAGAGAAATCAGTAAAGGAAGAGGCCAACTTGCATTGGTGATCTATGTCTGATGAGTGGCGAGATACCCCTACACTCAACCATATGAATACGAGCGTTTTCACGCACGATCTGGTTGAACTCCGTAGACAGACTAGTTGTGGCACCTAGACAGTTATCCTTAGGTCACAGTTCACTGTCTTCCCACCTGCACTAGTATTATATTTGTCACGTATGGTTTAGTCCAGAGTGAGGTGTATGATATGTTCCTAATCTAACGCTACTCCTAAAGGTAGTGTAAAGTAATATTAACTAAGCTAAGCTAGGAGGAAAAGGGCAAGAGAATATAATCTAGCCTAAGTGCGATGAGCATCCGTTCCTTGATCATCTGTACACATCTTGGACCTCGTGCACGACTACCACTGGGATTACCAAGTGCAGATCCTAGGTACGCCACTGGCTTACCAAGTAGTCACACTTAAATGCTCGTAATCAAGTCGTACTCATTCCACATTCTAGGAGTTTAAGGATGAGAGAGAGTAGTAACTAGGAAAGCAGTAAATAACAATTAAATAAATAAATAACAAAGTGAATGCTACAATGATGAAGCAATCTTGATCTTTATTGTCGGTCATGTGTGTGTCCAAGTATGTCACACTCGAATAAAGGATGTCGTACAATTACATTCACCACACTATGGGCAGACACTGGAAAATAATCTATCTCTGGAGGGATCAAACTACCAGAGCTTCGCTATGATCTAACCTATTGATGTGAAACAAGGGAGAGCCACTTCTTATTTATAGACATTGTGGCGGACTGCGATATCGTGGCCCATGCAATATCACGTCCCATCATACCTCCACGACTAAATAAAAACTCATCCTCGAGTTACAGTGATTACACAGTGGATAGGTATGGGATTATTGATGGAAGAAAGAAATGGGATGATGTCGTAGTGTGGGAAGAAAACACGACACACAAAATATGCTACAACTACAAAAACTTGAAACTCATGTAGTTCCTAGTGGCGGTGGCTCCTCCATAGTTTTCTTTCCCTTTTCCTACGCTCCAGGTCTTGGGATTTGATGACGTTAAAGTATGGCTTGGAGTTTCTCCTCTTGTAAGGCCTTGAGTGCCTTAACATGTGTGTAAGTTCACACTTGTGCCATAGAGGCAGCCCAGTCAGCCTTCTCTTTTTCTTTAGCCACCCTTTTATTCTCTATCAACATTTTATTAAGTTGCTCGATTTTGAAAGTGTCCAGCTGGTCCTGAGTAACCTTTGGCCTTGTATTCAAAAGGTTTAATACTTCCAAAATGGCTTGAACAGAGAAATCAATAGTCACACCACAAATGTTAACCATGGTGCCTTCTTCTTTATTGTGCCAAAATTAGTACGTTTCCCCTAAGTACCAAGCACTGCTTTCAGAGAGGGTATCTCTTGCTTCTGCCTACCCGGACTGTACGGTAGGAGGATCTTCTTGATGAACATTAAATGATTGTTCCTCCTGTTCTACATGGTATCTAGCAGGACCTTGTCTTCCACCTCTCCAAGCTCGTTTGCTTCCACCTTGGGCAGGACTTTCCTACTATCCACGTTTCGGAGTCATTTGCAATCACATAGGCCAAGCGTTAGTAAGGTTGTTTTTAAAGTTAAGTTATACCTTACTTCTTGTCTTAATTAGAGATCTTATGTTATCACATGTGATAGTACCCGAAAGTTTGTAATAATGGGTCCTGTGACTTAGGTGGTTTCCATTTTAGTTTCCCGGTATACCTAGGGGTTAAATGATTTTTAGGCACAATTATTCTAAGTATTACAGTTAATTACCCTAATTGATGTCCTTTGGGCGATGATAAATTTCAAAAAAGTTAGGCACTTTTCGGCAAGTGTCCCTTCCCCACGACTAAGCTGAACACTCCAGGTTCAAACAAGTTCAAACAGAGTTAAAATCAGAGTACCAACGAGCGAGATATAGTGAGAAAAGAAAGGGTCATGCAATCGCAAGTTGTAGAGAAAAATTTGAAAAACTCCCCTCGTATGAATGACAAAATGACACTAAGTGTTGCGGCGGGGGTACCTATTTATAGGAAGATGGGGACACGATATCGTGTATGCGATATCTCCTCCCTAGTGATGTGAGCCACTATAAAAAGACCAAATTTTTTAATGATTTTCTTGAAATTAACGATGGAATGAACGACATTGACTATGATCAAGATGTTCTAGGGTAATTTCATTAAGTCAAAAGGCACAATTAATGATAATGGTGTGGATTTTATCAATAAAACCTTGGGTGATAAGAAAAAAGGGTATGTAATGGTGCATTGGAACGTTAAAATTTAGAGGGATAATAGTAGGGAAAGAAAATTATTAGGAAATAAGCTGAAGGTAAGAAATGGTGTGTGTGAGCGATGTCATAAGTGAGAATTACAAAAGATTACACAAGTGGGTCCTCCCCAAAGCAGGTGTCAACCTATAATGCCCTTGTGTAACCACACTTAAAGTGTCCATGGGCACTAGAAGGGTTAAATGTAATTCACACTAACTCCACAAAACACACACATGTAAATATCACCAGAATGAGATGTAAATTCTATGCTACATGGGACATAAGCTACAATTACCCAAATAGTGAGATGAGACAGAGTATAGAAGGGATCGTAGAGATTGGGACATGAGGTAACTAACCTAGGGCACAATGAATCCTACGTGTAAGCATGATTAGGGTGTCATTAACCCATCATTCCAAGATCAAGACCAAGTCCATTCCTCCTAATTAGTGACATCGCATTGTTTCATCCCATGATGAGCAACTATGAGAGTACCATAACAACAAGGCGTACGATCACTTGGCATTTTATTCAAGGGAGGAGTGATTTTTTTTATGGCACGTTGTTTTTCTTTTTCCCTTTTTTTTCTTTCTTCTTCTTTCTTTTTGAATACTGAATCTAGAGAAGCTTCCAACCTTCACGCATGGGTGCATGTCTTTCTAGTGGGACCCCCTAGAATAGCATTTGATCTTTGAGTGCCTTTTTGATTACTCTTACTCCCATTTTTCATTAGATCTACAAGGATCTTAGTAGAACCATGTTGCATGATAACTCCCACAGAGGTCACAAAAGAGAATCCACAAGTCCCCTTGATGTCACATCCTAATTGTAACGACAGAAAATGTCAGTCACTAGAAATACAGAATGAAAGTCCGTGTACATAGTTCTAACCCCGAATCCATGCGAGGATCGTGCTGGAGAGAAAATGAATCCGAGGTGCCCTGAACGGTCTTGTCGATCAGACAAGGACTTACTTAATCAGTAAAATTTTTGTAATAATTTGATGGCAAAATGAAGATTCTTTATAAGGTAATGCAATATTTTTTAATCCCAAAAGCGATTGAAAACAATGTAAAACGATTTAGATGAGATTGCCAAATCCGTATAACTAAGATGCAAGGGATCAGATTTTGTAGGGAACACGATCATAAGATCTGGAATTTAATTTATGAAAACAATATGTTTGATACAATGATTTTAGGCAAGCTTCGGTTTGGACGAAGCACATGCCCGTAACAAGAAAGTTACCTAAAGATGAAACAAGCAAGGATCAATCTACCTTGTTCTGGTCAATCTGGGTGCAAGGAAATCAGACCTAGGAGAGAATATTCGGTAGCTGATTATTTCTGATCAAGAGTTCTTGTCAATCACCTCCGATGTTCTCACGATCACTAATTCTTTTTTGCTCTTTTTCCAATCTTCAAAGAAAGAAAATTTTTGCCCCCCTCTTTGATCTTCGTCAACTGGAGCATTTATAAGTTTAGGGTCAGGAGGAAAATGCGGTTTGAGTGACGTGTGGCCTAAACTCATAAGATGCCATTGACTCAATGTGTTGTCATTGAAGCTTGCGACACTATACTGTGTAGCGTGTCATAAACTACCCTCATGTGGGATTTGGCAACAGACTGTCCTTTGATTGCACTATAATACGCTAGAGAGCGTATTGTAGCGTATGAACTACTAATGTCTAAATTGTGCTTGTTGTTACTTGCATTACGCTGTATTACACTATATTACACATCATAGCATAATTTAGCATAAAATAACAAAATAGCAAAATTTGAAGTATTGTTGCCACGTTTCTTCTGTTTCTAATCAATCCCTTTTGGGGTTTCATTATGCCGCACTGCATAACATAGCATAATGGCCCTCCTTAGCCATTTTTCGATGCCGTGGTAGATTGTCTTTGATATTATGCTGCGTATCGCGGCATTATGCTATGTCATGCAATGCAGCGTAATGTGCTAAATGTTGAAATTTTGGAACATAGAAAACTCGCAAACTGGAAGGCTTGCTATCATGCACCCATCGTTTTGTTTTGTCTCCTGGAGTTCATCTATACTATGCTATGCCTTGTCGTGACTCCCTGCCTGGGTCGCTAAATTTCGCCGAACCGTCGAGGCTTCGAAAATTTTATGGTGTTTCAATGACCCCTCTTTGTTGACATTTAGAGGGCTTGCCCGAAAGACATCGACAAAGAATGCGAAACACCAGAGAGGTAAAGGCACCAACAGCGTTCGTCGAAGATTGCTCAAATGTCTCTTTATCAAACCTGGGAGTGCTAAGGTAGGGTAGGGAAGAAGGCATAGAAGGGATGTTATAGGAGTAAAAGGAGGGAGGTTCGGGGAAGACTCAAGCATGTGAACATGAAACTTTTGCAAACAAGTTATAGTGTCCTTCCACGAATGTATGTGCGAGAGGTTGCGCCATCATAGTGTATATGGAGGACTTGCGCAGATGAGTTGTGTTACACCCGTGTGGCCTGGATGAGCTGTTTTACATCCATTTTGCCAAACTTTGCCCCCTCTTTTTTTTTTCTTTTTTTTTGAAAACATTCCATTTAGGCGAGTTGCGTTATGCCAGCTCATGGACACGAAGATGCAAAAGAGTGTTGCTTTAATATTCACGCTCTATATAAGCAAAGCAAGAGGTAACAGTGGTCATGAGGACAAAGGAAGAGGAAAAATGAAACAATGGATTGAATGGAGGGAGAGGTAGGGTTTGCACTCCTAGGTGGCCAGGCTAGTCTAAGCAATTGCTTCGGGATGTCACAACATCTTACCTGCTAAAGAATGCACTCTCAATCAACACTTTCATAGTAAGTAACCTGCAAAACATAACAAAGAGTAGAGCGTAGAAGCAATCATCCTAATTGCTAACGAGGGAGGCTGTTGAAACAAGCACCATCCAAAGCGAAAAGGAGAGCACAGACTATGAAAAAGGTACCCTAACGAGGAGCAAGCATCCTAATGTTGGTGCCGCGGTTTGTGCAGCTGCCGTTGAGAGTCAGATTCATGTTACTCAAATGATTGGGCAAAGAACAAGTCAGATGAATCTACTAAGCCGGAGCTTGGTGACGGTAATGGATGGAGGTCGCTGAGACTATGGATGACCACAGTTTCTTCATGGCCCCAAGCGGCGAAGTTGATCCTAGGAGGTGCAACTACAGATTGGTCGTTGTAGCAACATCTCCGAGGGATCAGTAGTATGCCTTTTGGCATGTCTGAGGAATCAGTAGAATGCCGGAGGGGTAACGACATTGTGTCTGTCCCAACGTCTTACCTGTTCCATCTCGTAGGGATGCTGTGCAAGAATGATCACGCTCTCTTGCTTCATGGATTTCCTATTGATAGATTCTAGTTTTGGGTCTTGGTTGACCACTGGTTTTAAGCCTCAACAGGCTGAGGTCTCGGTTTCACTTTTGGGTAAACTGAAATCTGCTAGTTTTACGTCGTAGTGGACGGTGGAAGAGCTAGTTTATGATCCTAGCAGACCATGCTGTGGGTGTTAGTTTTATGTCGTGACCCAGGGACAAGTCTGTTTTGGTTTAACATCTCAGCAGACGTGTGCTTACCTTGCTAGTTTCTCATCATGGCGAATGGTCGAAAATTTTGCCAGTTTAGAGTCTTGGCAGACACGTGCAAGAAGTGCCAGTTTTACGTCATAGCAGACATGTACAACTTTGCTAGTTTTACATCGTAGTGGATGTTTGATAACTGATTTTGAGCCAAGTTGATGTTTAGATGTAATACTGCTTTAGATACAGATGATTCACTGGATTTGGTAGTTCATTGTTATCGGTATCTACTACCTTGAATGCTCTGTTGCCATATGCATCGATGACCAGGAAAGGGCCTTCCCAGTTTGCAGAGAACTTGCCTACTGGTTCACAAATGACCTTGAGAACTAAGTCTTCTTTCTTGATCGGTCGTTGATGTAGGTTGTGTCAATGCTTCTGTCTCTGTTTATCCTGATATCTCTCGATGGTGTCGAGCGTCTGGATGCGTTTCTCCTCCACTGAATCTAAATCCATGATTCTAGACTCATTGTGCTGAGTCTCATTTATAACCATGGATAGGACCATCCGTAATGAGCGAACCTGTAATTCCAAGGGTAGCACTGCTTCGAACCCATAGACTAGGCTGTAGGGCGTCCTGTATGTAGCTATTCTACATGTTTTATGATACGCCCATAGCACGTAGAGGATTTTTTCATGCCATCGTCTTTTGTTAATACTGAGCATCTTCTTAAGTAAATTGATAATCACCTTGTTTGTCGCTTCTGCTTGACCATTTGCTTGCGGGTAATAAGGTGAAGAAAAAGATTGCTTGATACCAAGATTATAGCAAAAAGATTTGGTTTCTGTGCTACTAAATTGTGGTCCATTGTCAGTCACAATAGTCATAGGGAGCCCAAATCTAGTTACAATATTATCTAGGATGAAATGGCAAACCTGTTGAGATGTGATCTTTCATAGGGGGGTAGCTTCAACCCCCTTCGTAAAATACTCAGTGGCAGTGATGAAGCTATGTCCTGTGGAAGATTTAGGAGTGATGGGACCTATGATATCTAGTTGCCATCGTTGGAATGGCCAAGTAATCTGAGTAGTATGTAATTCGGTTGGCGACACGTGTATTAGATTTGCATATCGTTGGCATGTACCACATGTCTTGACTTTGGTAAGTCAATCTCTTTCCATGTACGGCCAGTAGTACCCTAGGCGTCTGATTTTAGCAGCCATGGCTCGGGAGGCTACGTGTCCTCCACATAGCCCCTCGTGGACCTCACTAACTATTCACCGTGCTTGATCATTATCGATGTAGGTCAGCAATATCCCATCAAAGGAGTGTCTATAGAGAGTACTGTCTCCAATGATTACGTATTGCCTGGCACATTTTCCCACTGCGTGCTTTTGTGGATGTGTTAGCTCATGTGGTGGTTCACCATGCAAAAGGTATGTCTTAATGTTGTCATACCATTCTGGCATTCCTCCTGTGTTTAATGAAGAAATATGCATCACTTGGATGATAGGATCTGTACATTCCATCATCAAAGTGGGCCAAGTGGCAAACAAGCGTGGTGGCACATTCAATGCTAGGGTGGCTAATGCATCGGCCACACCATTTTCATTACGTGGCACGTGATAGGCATCGACTGTGGCAAATTGTTTCAGGAGATCCTTAGCCATATCACAGTAGGACTGTAATTGTACAGCCTTGCAGGCGTAGACCCCCATGATTTGATTGATGACTAGCATCGAATCGCCTCGGATCGCCAGGTGTCGAACATTGAGTTCTCTGGTTGCCAGCAATCCCCTGAGGAGTCCCTCATACTCAGCCACGTTGTTCGTACAAGGGAAGACTAGGCGGTAAGCCAATGGATGCACATCTTCAGGGGTAAGTGTAATGATAGTGGCAGCATTGCCGCCTTTAGTAGTCAAAGCTCCGTTGAAGTATAACGTCAGTTCAAGGCCTGTTGATACAGGGCTTAAACTATGTACATGCTCATCTGGGAATTCTAGCTCTATCGTAGCTTGATCTTTAATCGACGATGTTTCTAATTGGTCAACTATGGCCTAGCCTTTGGTGAATGACTAGCCAACATAATGTAAATCAAATTCTACTATGATAGCCTTCCAACGAGCTATCCTGCTACTCTCATATAAGTTGTTTGAGATAGTTCGCGGAACATTACTTTTACAGATTATGTTGACCTGACTACGGAAAATATAATGCCTACATTTTCTAAGTGTGAAGAATAATGCCAAACAGTTATGCTCTACTTCATTGTACCTTGTCTCGTATGCAAATAGGGTGTGACTGAGGTAATAGATAGGGGCTTCAGACCCATCATTCCTTTTTTCACACAGTAACACAGCTATGGACACGTATGAACTGGCTAGATAGATGTAAAAAGGTTGATCCCTTTGTGGTAGGAATACCATTGGCAAATTTTTTAGCTCCTTTTTTAAATCATCAAATGCACGCTGGCAGTCATTAGTCCATTTAAAATTAACACCCTTCTTAAGAAGGTATTGCATGGGATGTAATTTATCTGTTAATTTCGAGATGAACTGCCTAATGAACTGTAGTCTGCCTTGCAACCCACGTAGTTCTTTGAGGTTTGTAGGTGGAGTTAGATAAAAAATGGCTTTAACTTTATCGAGGTCGACTCAAATGCCAGTCTCTAATACCACAAACCCCAACATGCATCCGGTTTTGACTTTGAATACGCATTTCTTTGGGTTAAGCCGTAAGTCATGCTTAAGGCATCATTTAAGGACTAACTCTAGGTCTTCTGAATGATCTTTAGACTTTATAGAATTGACAGCTATGTCATCTACGTAGTCATTCAATCTCCCCAAAAGGTAGTTACTAAAGATGTATGTTATGGCCCGTTGATACATCGCCCCAACGTTTTTTAGCCCGAAAGGCATCATAGTGTAACAGAAGGTCCCCCAGGGTGTCATGAATGTTGTGGTCAACTAATGCTCTGGGTTGATGCGAATTTGATTATAACCTGGGAAACCATCCATGAAGGATAGAAGTGCATGACCAGCTGTTGTGTCGATCAGTTGGTCGATACTAGCTAACAGAAAATTATCCTTAATCGTGGCTTTGTTCAGATCTCGGAAGTCTATGCATATGCGTATACCTCCTGTTTTCTTAGAGACAACTATGATGTTGGACACCCAGTCTGAGTAATCGACCGCGTGAATGAAACCAACCTGATACAACTTGGTGATTTCATTACGCACTACTAGCGCAATTTCTGGCTTAATCTTGTGTGCCTTTTGTCTAATTGGTTTGATGCATGGGTCCAAAATTATGTTATGCTGTATTAATCTTGGGTCTAATCCTGGAATGTCTTCATATGACCATGCAAATATAGAAACGTTGTTTTGGAGCACTTGCGTTATGCCATTCTATGTTCATTGGTCTAAAAGGGAACTAACTCTAAGAGTTTTATTCTCGCCTTTGTGTGTAACCACAGAGATCTCATCAAGAGGATCATCAATCACATCACCAGCCTCCAGGTCTAGAGTTTGGGCCAAATGTTCTGGCCAATTTGGTAATATTTCCGATGTTGCTATGGTTGTGTCACAAGGGGTAGGTTCTGTTTCTATCAGCATGTAGTTAGACTGTCTAATGGTCTCCCCGTATGGGCCTATTAAGGCTAATGGTGCGGATAAAGCTGCATCCATTTGCGAATCACCCTGCAAGAAACATCAAAAAAGGAAGTTATTACATTGTTTTTCTGCTAATCGGTTGAACGATAAGAGTTTGTTTTTATCTTTTTAGCGTTAAAGAGGCTCCTAGTTTAAGGTCTTAGTGGACCATTACAAATATGCCTGGTCTGTAAGATAATAATGAGCTCGGCTTCCTAGATGTTGGCGTATGAAATGAAATGAAAAGTGTAACGTGACGTGTCTAGCGTGTTGTGAAATTTGAATTTCTGTACAAACTATAGTTAATGCAACTGGATTATGAGATGATAAATGCATTAGTTTAAGGTCATTTCGGACCGCAGTCTACACGATATCAACGAAATTAATGCCCCGATCTTCGCATTTCATGTCATACTGACACTGGCATTTCAAGAAAGTTTCGCATCGATCGGACAGAAAGAAAAATTACCTTCAAGCATTTTGTTTATAAATCGATGGTTCATACTCGAGACGGGTTACAAATATCGCGAATTTGGATTTTGGCTATAGTAGAAGAGGAGCAGAAGCAAGGTGTAAACAGGAGATTTACGAAAACTCATTTGATTGCAGCCATGGCACCAAAGGTCAAGGGGAAGAACACTAAACTGGCTGGGATTGACGAAGTGTAGGAGAGTCTGTAATGGGCTTCGCTGGCTAGAGTCAAGGCACGGGAAGCTACTCTGCTTAACCAGTAAGTGGTCGTTTGTCCTTTTACACTATTGTCATATTGGTTGTAGCGTCATAGTTGTGTATTGTTTTCCTAAATGTATATGTTACGTTGAGTGTTAATATTTATTTACATGGGCTAAGCTGTTGTGGTTTGCGGTATTACCTTTGTCTTTGTTGTTGGAGACGAACCTTATATTGTTACAAGGGTTTAGGTGATGTTGGATAATACTGGACAAACATTGTGTATAATCAAAAGATCTCAGTATTATATCTTGTAGGTAGTGTAATTAGGGTTTTGTTTTCCTTTCCTTTATTCCCATAATGATTGCATGTTACGCTGGAATAATATGCAGCATTACCTTCATCGCTATTGTCAGAGATAGACCTTAAGCTATTACAAGGGTTTGGGCGATTCTGTCCATGCATTTCTAGCGAAATCTACAATTTTCTGGGAATCAGGCAAACCCTATTATAGCGTGATGAATGTTTATGTTCAAATGCTTTGTCTAATGGCAATATGTTTTCATTGTATAGTATCATGTTAAAGCCCTTCCTAATCGTTTTGGACATCGTGGGCATTCTGTGCTGCATGCATGTTCCCGTGGCCAATGTTCCTCCTCCTCATGCCCGTATAAAGGGGGAGGCGGTATGGTTCCAAAGAGGTGCGCGGGGATTCTTACAGTTTTTGCTTCGTAACTACAACGTAATTGTCTGGTTGCATCTACCAGGTGATGTAGTTGTCGCTATTTTAAAGACATTATTGGTCGGTTTGACGCAAGGCATCTTGGGGTTCTTGACTGATGGTAGGATAGAGACTGCGCGAGTGCAAGACCGCGAACAAAGAACCAAAGGTCTGAGGCATTTGAGTTGGATCTGGGAGGTATCTAGATTCAACTGCTATCACTCCTACAATACTCTATTCATGGCTCATCACCTCACAACCCATTTCCAAAACCCACTCGGTACTGCGTATTACGCTGGTGGGTAAGAATCTAAACTTGTGTCATTTCGATGTGTATCAATGTGCTAAATGTTGTCTGGATTTACGTCGAGTGTAAGGAATTTGTCCATTTTCTATGATGCATATTCCTTATCAATGATAGTGGTCTCCTAGGCGATAATGATACCTTGTCATTGACCGAAAGGGCTATTAGTGAATTTACTACTATTAGCAATGTACGGGCTGCTATCATGAAACAACTAGCGTTTGAGATTCCAGAGTACCCGACCCGCTATGCTGACTTCTTTGCTAGGTGTAAAAATTTTGGATGGCTGGATAGGGAATGGACCTTGGATCCTCCCCTCACTGTCGCTGACGTGCGAAGGAAAATCCCTCCATTTCCTTTGCCATTCGGACCTGGTAATCTTCATCATGATGATGAATTGAGTCAATGTTATTAGTTAGCGATGATGTGTGAAGTTATCTTAGTTTAATTTTTTGCAATCTTGGCTTAGCTATTATTTTATGTATGCAGTCAAGGAATTATGGGAAATCACGATCATGGCCTCTGATCATGACACAAGCAATATCTTTTTCCACTACAGTGACATAAAGGAGGCACAACGCTGGCTCGGCCATAGAGCGGCCCCTGTTGTTTTGACCAATAACCTTCGGGAGGCTAGACTAATGGACCTATTCTTGGCCATAACCCTTGATGTTACTGTGGGTGAATTGTGGACCTTAGTCAACTCCTTCAGTGAAGAAGCCGAGCATCTCTGCATACAAGTGTGTAACATGCACATAAATTTTGACATTGATGCTTAGCTATTCACTAATCTCTTCGGGGTCCCCTCCGACGGCTTTCCTATGGAGGAAAAGTCAAAGAGGAGCGCCAAATGCCAGGAAGGGATAGAGGAGTGGCTAGGGGTCAAGAAAGAGGCCAAAGGGATTCCTGCCGATGGGATTGAGTTGGCGGTGCCCAACACCATTTATCCCCTTTTTCGAGCTCGGACCTTCCCCAAGACACTCTCCTAAGGGAGATTCCTCACTATAGAACAAGCTCGCATTATGCAAGAGGTCATGGAGGAGGGGACACGATTGAATTGGGCCAGCTATTTCACCAAAGGCCTACGAGTTGAAATGGTCAAGCTTCAGAAGAAGCTTGAGTCCCATTTCAACGTGCATTTTACCTTTTTCATAGCTTGCTTCCGGTGCTTCGCCAAGTTTTTGATTGTCCAATGGGATGGAGTCTGGATGCAGCAAAACCGCGACCAGATTTCTAAACCATGGATTTCCCATATTTTTGGCACTATTCGATCGTAGGACCCTCCTGAAGGGATCAGGGAGTTGTTATCTGTAACGAGTAGGAACATGGCAGCACCTCGAATGCGGTGTCCAGACAACGTGGGTGGGGCACTCCCTTCCTATATTGGTGATGCGTTGAGGGGGAAGCACCTGGCTGCTGAGATAGTGGACTCATTGGTGCCTCGGAAGAAGCCTCGTTTGACCGAGGAGTTTGCTGAGCCAGCGGGTGGCATGGGGAAGAAACTGCACATCAGGTTTCAGAGGAGTAATCCTCTAGGCGGTAAGTGGTGAAATATACCAATGGTCATGATCTATGTAGAGACACCGTTGCCTAGCGTAATGTTCCTTGCTATATGTTGCATGATAGTGAAGGAAAGGGCTGTGGAACGATTGACCCCTGAAATAGGGGCTATAGTCTTACAATGTAGAGAAGGGGCCTCAGTTTTGGAAGAGGAGGCCCCTGTCAATAAGGCGAGGAGTGAACAACCTCCTACGCGGGAAGAGGAGGTAGCGGTCGAGGATGCCAAAGTTCTTTCGACTGGGACAGACAAGCCAAGTGGTTTGTTACTTGATAAAAATTAACTTTTACAGTATAGTAGACTTTAGAAAAATTATAAAGGTTGATGTTGGTCATCATAATGTCTCAGTCATGTCCTTATATGGAATATATTCTGCATAATAGGTGACTAGAGCGTACACTTCGTAGCAGTGGTGACTCGATCTTGGGGTGAATTTCCTGATAAATTTGTCTTCATGGAAGGGGTTTTCCAAGACATGATTACTCGCTTAGAGCAAATTGATCCTGAAGCTGGTATGTTATGCTCATTACACAGAAATTACTTTACTGTGACAGACCCTATTTAATCATGTCAAATTATCTTTTTATGTTATTAGGAGCTCACCTCAGATGGGATCTGTCAGATCCTATCGATCTAGACGCCACCGAACCCCCATTGGAAGTAACTATCATGCCACATAACATTTACAATGAGATGCGTAAATGTGTTGTGCGCTCAACTCGCTCCTTATGGGAATGTCAAAGCATAAACAAAGACCTTTGGAAGAGGTTGCAAAGGTCGGAGAAGGAGAGGGTGGCTCTACATGATGAAGTTGGGGATTTAAGATCGCGGAATGATTTCCTGCAAGCCCAGGGAATGGGGAGCGAGGACTGGAGGACAGCTATTGTTGATTACACCCGTTATTGGATGGTCATCCGAAACAGCATCCAGACTAGCCGTGAACTAGTTGAGCAGCGAATGCAAATGGACCTCCTAGCTCAAAAGAACCAAGACTGGAAGTATTATAACGTAGGTGTGAAAGAAAGGGGGTAGACGTAAAAAGATCATAAACATGTCTACAAGCGGGAGTGCGCTACCTACCGTCAACAGTATAGGGACGCGGCCATCGAGGCTCAGTCTCTTTGACTATTCCTCGACATTATTGGGGCTTCCAGTGCATTTGAAAAGTTTCAGGAGCAAGTGAGGTGAGTGCCTCTCCAGAAAGAGAAATGACTCTTCCTGGAGGAGAGACAACTTTCCCTTCCTTCTTCCCTGAACCACCTTGCTGGACTCCTGTGGAAAAAGGGAAGATGAAGGCCGAAACTAGTCTAGGAGATGGGGTTTGGTCCAAGCTTACCGAGGATGAGATTATGCAACATCTGTGGATTGGCTTAGAAAAAATTCCATTTGCTATTGATGCAGGACCGTTATAGGTGAGTTTTTGTTTTATTATGCCTTTTTTCATACCTAGTTTCGATCATGATGTCAGTATACATGTTATGTATGATTACAAGAACAACCTGAGGAGGTTCCTCAACGAGGTGAGCATAACGTGGATGACGGTCCTTATGAAGGGGGTTCGAAAGGGACAGAGCTTAATGGTGGTGATCAATACCATGGCAAACAACTTCATACAGAAGAGCCTGACAAGGAGGGCCACCTTCATGAAGAAATGCTACCTGAAAAAGGTGGCCCCTATGAGGATGATTTGCTCAGGATGGAGATTGAGCTGAGGGACATGGGTGATAGTGGGGAAAAAGGAGACGCATAACATGGCTGTATTGGCCACAGTCCATTTTTTTTTATGATGAAAAAGATAATATTTTTTATTTTTGACATTTTAATGCAAATTTGATCTAAGTTAATGTTCTTTTATTGTTACTGTTCTCGCTTTATGCAAAGTGTAAATTAGTAGATTCTAATGTTATGAAAAATGGCAAATAGTTTAGGCATATAGCGTAAATGAAGTTACTAGTTTAAAGTCATTGCAAGCTACTAGATAAATCAGGTGCAAAGTGTAAAGAAGGCCATTGGTCTTGAGCCATTTCGAGCCTTTGACCAATTCAAGCGTAAGCTGTAATTTAAATAGGTAGTTTAAGGCCATTGTGGGCCATGGGTAGTTTTAGGCCATTCCAGGATGTGTATAGTTTTAGGCCATTCCGGGCCATGTATATGTGGTAAAGGGATAGTGTAAATGTCACTAAGTCACCAATTTTAAGCCTTCGTAGGCTGTGATTAGTTTAAGGCCATTTCAGGCCTTGTATAGTTTTGAGCCATTCTAGGCCTTATATAGTTTTAGGCCATTTCGGGCCCTGGGTAGCACACATGATTAATTTTGGATAAAGTTAAGAGCGACAAAGATAACTAGTAGGGGCGTAAAAACATAAGCATAAACAAAAATCACAGGTGGAAGCGTAAAAATAACCCTAATTGTAAAACAAGTATAACTGGTGGATGTGTAAAAATAAGCCTAAGAATAAAACGAGTATAGCTGGTGGATGCGTAAAAATAAGCCTAAGCGTAAAACGAGTATAGCTAGTGGATGCATAAAAATAAGCCTAAGCATAAAACGAGTATAGCTAGTGGATGCATAAAAATAAGCCTAAGCGTAAAATGAGTATAGCTGGTGGATGCGTAAAAATAAGCCTAAGAGTAAAATGAGTATATTAGGTGGATGTGTAAGAATAAGCCTAAGCGTAAAACGAGTATAGCTGGTGGATGCGTAAAAATAAGCCTAAGCGTAAAACAAGTATAACTGGTGGATGCGTAAAAATAAGCCTAAGCGTAAAACGAGTATAGTTAGTGGATGCAAAGGTGGGATAGCATGATGAAGTAAAACATGCATAAAATATATGGCAATCAGATGACTCGGTTTACTAGCTAGCCCTGTAATTTTTTCTTGATCACTTTTATTTTTGGTAACATGTAAAGATGAGAGGATTTACCACTCTTTTCCTTCGCATCACGCTCCTCTTCTGGGAATGGTAGCTCGACCCAAGTTAGGCTGTCATCAGCCACTGTTTTGGCTTGTTCGAGTATTTGGATAGGGGACTGATCTTTAGACATTTCGATTTCTGACCCCTGCTTCGTTTCTATGTTATTAACAACCTGAGGGATTATTTCGTCATCGTGGATAACCACCTCTCCTCCTACGTAGGGTAGATGGATCTCCTGATGTATAGGTGATGACACTGCCCTTAGTTGAGCCAACCAAGACCTCCCCAGGATCAAGTTGAAGCCAGGCATCTCTTCGACAATAATGAAGGTTGCGTTTGTGGGGAATTGCTCCCCCACCACGAAGTTGATGTGCACAGTGCCTTTGACTTACACTCGTGCCTCGTTGAATGACTTTAAACATGACGTGGTGGTAGGACTGATCTGATCGATCAAACCTAGCTTATCCACTATGGGGTAGGGGATGACATTAGCGGTTGCCCCATCATCAACATGTACCATCTGAATTTGGTGTTGACCAACCCGAATGGTGATGAACATGGGCACCATCGTCACATGACCCTTTTCTGGGTCATCCTTAATGGATTCGTTGTGAAAGGTCAACAAGGAAGGCCCTGGTTTCTCAGCTGCGAGAGGAAGCATAATAGAATGAATTGCTTCTTCATCCATGGGTAGGCCTTCGTCCATAGGTATGGATGTTAGCATGCGAACCATAGCCTCACGATGTTTCTGTGATGTCATGAGTAAGTCATAAAGGCTCAAAGTTGTATTTTTTTGTTTTAGAGCCTGTTTGACTTGCGTAAAGGCGTCGAAGAGATCCCACCCATGATCTGGCTACTTGTCACCCTTTTCCTCTTCCATTCGCCCTTAGGAGATGAATTTTCTGGGGACGAGTGATATTCAGTCAAGGGCTGTGCTTCTTCCTGCCAGGAGTTGATGGTTGCATTTGCGTAACTTCACCATCTTTAGAAAATGGGGCCAACGGTACAGAGGTAAGGGGTTTAGGCTTGGGAAACCCCAACATAAGACGATCCTTGCCTGTACCGGTTGTCATACTTCCTTCTCCTTTTTTGTTAAATTAGGATCGAGATTTTGATTTGGAGGTTTGCCTTTATGTAGGAGGAGCTATCGATGGTTTTGGCACCCTGATGACAAAGGGGGCCTTAGGCGTAGGTGTGGGCTGGGCCGTGGCTTTACTGACAGTGGGATGTCGAGAATTTATCTAAGAAGGGGCTCGAAGGATAAAAGGTTATTGTGGAGCATCACTTGTCAATGTTGTTGAATCCATTGTTCAAGGAGAATGAGGACGCATTTGTAGCACGAAAGGTTATTTTGGCTATGTCTGATTATCGCCCTCTACTCCTACCACGTTAATTGCGTACCCTACATTATTTGTATTTAACGGGTCTTGGTACACATGTAGGGCTTGATTTTCTGGGTGAGCTAGACTACTGTTGTCCAAGATCAGGTCACCTTGATCAATCATGTGTTGATGTCATCTTTCAACACCCAGTAGTAATCCGTGTCATGACCGCACAATTGATGGTAGTCACAAAACCGATCTAACTTAAAGTTTTTGGGCATTGGCGGTTCATTAGGTTGGGCCAAGGAGGGATTCTTGAGTAATTCACAGTGGTGCCTATGACATTTTAGAGCCTCCTTGGACATCGCCTTGTGTCGGATATGATTGGTTCCCAATAATTGCTTCAAAATTTCTGAAGGCTTCATAGGTAGAGTTGCGTAATTTGAGTGATCTTTATGCTCAAATTTTGGCCTCGGTTGTAGAGCTGCTTCAGGGGTGGAAGGATTTTCTTGATAAATGGCGTTCAAGCTAGTTGTTGGTTCAATAGGCTCTGCAGGTGTTTTCTTGTTATTGTTCTTTTTGTTGGCCCCTTCAGCAACCGCCACAACTGTAGTCATCGTGGATTTGCCTTTGTCTTTGCCTTTGTTGTGAGCATTCTTGTAGACCACATACGCTAGGTCTTTGCTAGCCTCCACCATGTCTTAGATGCTCTTAGTTTGAGCAAAGGCTTGGCTGAGGCTACGGGGAGCGAGGTAATATAGTTTAGACTTGATAAAATCGTTAACTGCTTTCTTGAAAATTTCCAATAGATGGGCCTTTGCGATGGGTTCGCGGATCTCATTCAAGGTAGCGCTCCAATGCTATATAAACTTTTGGACTGACTCAAGTAGGTCTTGTTTAACTCCCATGAGCTGGTCCTATGTGACTTCTGGCCTCAGGTTGTATATGAAACAAGTCACAAACTGGGTTAATAGCTCTTCCAAGGTTGATATGGAAGCGCGTGGAAGTGCTTGATACCAGTCCAAAGATTTACCCATTAAGGACATAGCAAAGACACGGATTATAGTATGTGGCCATCGTTGCAGCAATAAGGACTTTGAACTGAAAGTGACAAGGTGGGCATTGGGATCACCTTCCCCATTGTATTTTGTGAAATGAGGAAGGGGCATCCCAGGTGGCAACGACAGGACTGGGACTGCTGGGCTAATAGGATCATCATGGTAGAAATCCATGACTTGTACCGTGTCAGAGCCAGCAGTTTTGAGATGCTTGACCTCTTCTATAAGGGTCTAGATAAGCTGGAAGGCTTGGTCTAGACCCATAGGCGACAAGGTTGTTTGTGGAAGGGAAGGAGGAGCCACACCAGGTGGCGGCATAGAGGCAACAGCTTGAACGATGGTTGGTGCTATTGGGATAGTCTCTGCAGGCAGTGTTACTTGTGGAATCCACCATCTGGTGGTTGGTGCAGATGGGGGAACCACCATCGGCTGCGCCATTGGGTACGCTGTTTGTGTAACCAGGGGCATGAGAAATGATCCCATAGCTAGGTTTAGCATTTGTTGGACTTGACTTTGATGGTCGTGATGGTGGTGCATTTGCACAGGATGGGCAACAAGAGACATGTTGGGGGTCCATCATGCGAGGGCGGCAAGCTCTATCATATGAGTTGGGAGCAAAGTTGGTGTTGTAGGTAATTGGGATGTAGGTACCGCATGTACATGCGGTGACATAGGCACAGGCACACGATGAGGTGGGTTAGGTAATTACACTCGTTGAGGAATGATCTGTGATGGACCTTCACCTGGCAGTGTGGTCGGAGAGAGAAAATGTAAACGTGGCGAATGCGGGATTCGATTGGTATTTAATAATGTCATAGGCATGGTAACCACGAACAATGGATTTATGCGGGATATCGTGGAAGGAGGGGCCATGGTGAAATCAGCATGACTGCCTCCTTCAGAGTGAGATTCTAGATCGTCTTATCCGTCGTGAAGCATTTCATCATGGAACAAGACCTCTAGCTGTTCTGGCGATGTTTTTTCCATCAAAATTTGATCTAAGATCCACTTTTGTTGATGTGTCAGGGGAACATTAGCGTTAGGTAAAGGAATAAATTCCTTCCTGTTGTAGTACATGAACTCATACTTTCATTTTTGCTCGAGTTCTTATGTGTAACGACAGAAAACGTCGGCAGCTGGAAATACCGACCGATATTCCGGCGTACACAGTTTTAGCCACGGATCCGTGCGAGGGCTATGCTGGAAAAACGAATCCGAGGTGCCCTAAACGGTCTTGTCGATCAGACAGGGACTTACGGGTCAGTAAAACAATGCAAAGTGCGTAAAAGAAAGCGATCTGATTCAAGGGACCGTAAAGCGAGGGGAAAACGATTGCAACGGTGATAATGCTAAACACGATGAAAGGAGGTTGACATAAGAGAAACTCGAAGCTTCAAGATCTGCGCTTTGACTTACAAATGTATATTTTGCATGAGAAATTACACTGGGGAATCCCCGATTACAGGATGTGAAACAAGCACAAAACAACAAGCAAAACGATCTAAACAGAAGTCCTATCTACCTCGTGGGCTAAGCTGAGATGCAAGGCAGGCCAAGCTTTGACGTCTACCGATCAACTGTTTCTGATTGATAGATGTCTTTTCAGCAGAAAGATTACTCCTGTCACTGGTGCTCAAATCGAACTGTACTCTGCTTCGGCTGTAAGGTGATGAGGTCCACGATTTGCCAAAGCGCTGTTCTCTGTATCTCTTCTCCAAAGTGCTAAGTGCTCTGGTGCTCAGAAATATGCTTTTTTTTGTTTCTCTGATTTTTGCCAACCGACCTCTTATCTTTGTCAACCGAGGTATTTATAGGCTGCGACGCTTCGTAGAAAAGGCGCAACCCTGATGATGTGGGTCTCGGTTATTGCGGGCCCTACTGGCATGATCCTTTTAAGTTAGGCTGTGACTACGCACAACACGCTTGTTTGCGTGTTGTGCGTGTGAAGAGTAGGCATATGCTGAGCGTGCTTTAGCTGCTTTCAGGCTATATTACACTCATTCGCATTGCATTGCATGTATGAGCGTAATCTAGTGTAAAAACAATAAGCTCAGAGTTGTTTTACGCTCACTACGCAGTTGTGCGTGTCAAAGCGTAAACAATGTACAACTTTACGCTCACCACGCAGCTGCGCGTGATGAAGCGTAAGCAATGTATAAGTTACGCTCACTACGCAGTTGCGCGTAATGAAGCGTAAACATTGTATGCCTTACGCTCACTACGCAGCTGTGCGTAGTAAAGCGTAAAACAATGTGCAACTTGAATGATAACATACGCAATGGTACGCACTGCCGCGTAACGAGCATAAAGACAAATGACCCATGCGCCACGAGGAAAAACAAAAAGTCAAACTGTTGGGCTTCTCTAGACTCTGCCTCTGACTATTTTGAAGCTTATTACATTCATTACGCTGCCATGCGTAATAGAGCGTAAACTTGTCCTGGCACCAAGCTGGAGCGCACTCTCGCTTTAATTGCGAATCTTTGCCTGAGGCCGACCCGTAATTTTTCACGGTGTTTTAATGGCCCCTCTTTGTTGACGGTTGGAGGGCTTACCCGAAAGACATCGACAAAGAATGCGAAACACCGAATTGGCAAAGCAAGAACAGCGTTCATCCATGGCTACTCAAGTATTGCCCTGTCAACATGGAAGAGCAAGCCTGGCAGGTATGGGATATAAGAGGGGTATAGCTGGAAGCAGGTTCGGAGAAGATGCGTAATGCGTTATGGATGGTAGGGGTCTAAAATACGCGGTCAACAGGAATGCTTTTAGACGAGCGTAGCGCGTCAGCCTGAGGTTTCTCTGTTACCAATTATAGCAGGAATGCGTGCAAAAGGAGCGTTGCGCATCACTTTCTGCGATGTCTCTGCCAGCGTGAGTGCGAAAAAATGAACACTTGCATATGTAGGTGTTGCGTATGGGAACCGGGTGGTGGGGATGAAGGAAAACCAGAGTTAAGGGTAAAATGATGCAAGGTATGGACGTGCAGAACTAAGTGGCCAGGCCAACCTGAGCAGCCATTTCAACACACTATTGTACTTTACCACTCAGATGGACGCACCTTTGGATGACATTCTTTAAGGCAGGTAACCTGCAACCACAAAAGAAAACAGAGGACACCATTGCTGCTGAACTGAAGGCAAGATTTTCTTGAAACCAATGCTGTCTGATGTTAGATAAATGAGCTGTAAAGAAGGAGCTGGGGCACGCGGGCGGAACCGCCAATCCTAATGATTCGGCGCTGCATATCTTCGCTAAGAGGCATCAGACATAGTGCAGCTAACTAGTTGCACTGGGAACCGGCCAGATGAATTTGCGAGGTCGGCGTCCGATAGCGATGATGGGCAAAGACACCCGGGGCCATTGTCGATGAGGATTTCGTCGGGGCTCCAACTGGCGAGGCTAAACTCTCAGAGGTGGCACCACTGTGGCGGGTGCGGTGGCGACATCTCCGAGGGATCAGTTAGATGCCTCGTTGCTTATCCGAGGAATCAGTAGGATGCCGGTGGGGTGGCGACACTGGGACTGTTTCAGTATCCCACCCCATCTGCTGTGCAACTGTACAAGAGTGATCACGCTCGCTTGAACATTATGGCGATCTGTACATCCCAGTTTTAAGTCTTGGAAGACTGCCGTTACTGGTTTTAAGTCTCAGTAGACCATGGTCCCAGTTTAAAGTCCGGGCAGACCGAGAAGTGCTAGTTTTACGTCGTAGCAGACGGTGGTAAGGCTGGTTTATGGTCTCAGCAGACCGTGCTATGGATGTCAGTTTCGCGTCATGACCCAGGGACAGAGCTGTGCTAGTTTTACGTCTCAGCAGACGGCTACGTACCTGTGCCAGTTTAGCGTCGTGGCGGACGCGTGCCGAAGATGCCAGTTTTTTGTCTTGGCGGACCTGTACAACAGTGCCAGTTTTACGTCGTAGCAGACGGTTACCACTTGCCAGTTTAGCTTCGTGGCGGACGCGTGCAAGACTTGCCAGTTTTACGTCATAGCAGACGATCAGTGCCAGTTTTACGTCGTAGCGGACGAGTGATGCCAGTTTTACGTCGTAGCGGACGAGTAATGCCATACCTTCTGTCGACACCGTAGATGCTGCTAGATGAAATACCGTTTCAAATATACATGATTTACAGGGTTTGCTAATTCGTTTCCATTGACGTCTGCTAATCTAAACGCTCCGTTGCCATATGCGTCGATCACCAAGAAAGGGCCTTCCCAGTTTGCAGAGAACCTGCCCACTGGTTCACGCACAGCCTTGAGAACCAGATCTCCTTGCTTGATCGGGCGCTGTTGAAGGTTGTGGCGATGTTTTTGGCGTTGTTTGTCTTGATATTTCTCAATCGCATCAAGAGCCTGTATCCGCTTCTCTTCCACTGAATCCAAATCCATTACCCGAGCCTCGGTGTGTTAAGCCTCATTTATAATGGTGGAGAGGACCATTCTCAAAGAAGGGATTTGTAATTTAAGAGGTAGCACTGCTTCAGATCCGTAAACTAGGCCATAGGGCGTACTACCTGTAGCTGTCCTACACGTAGTACGATATGCCCATAGCACATAGAGGATCTGTTCGTGCCACCGTCTTTTGTTGTCATCAAGCATTTTCTTGAGCAAATTGATGACTATTTTGTTGGATGCTTCAGCTTGACCATTCACCTGCGGGTAATAGGGAGAAGAAAAAGACTGTCTGATGCCTAGGTTGTCACAGAAGGATTTGGTATCCACGCTACTAGACTGTGGCCCATTGTCGATCACGATAGTCATCAGAAGGCCAAATCGGGTTACGATGTTGTCCAAGATAAAATGGCAAACCTGTTGGGATGTGATTTTCCGCAGGGGAATAGCTTCTACCCACTTCGTAAAATACTCAGTAGCGGTAATAATGAAGCTATGCCCTGCAGAAGATTTTGGTGTGATGGGTCCTATGATGTCCAGTCCCCATCGCTGAAATGGCCATGTTATTTGTGTCGTATGCAACTCTGTGGGTGACACGTGGATTAGGTTTGCGTGACGTTGGCACGTGTCACAGGTTTTGACCTTTGTCAGGCAGTCTCATTCCATGTGTGGCCAGTAGTACCCTAAGCGTCGGATTTTCAGGACCATAGCCCTTGGTGCTACGTGGCCACCACACAGTCCCTCGTGAACGTCGCCGACTATGTGTTGCGCTTGGTCTTTGTCAACGCAGGTAAGCAACACGCCATCAAAGGAGCGTCTACAAAGAGTGCTGTCTCTGATGATGACGTATTGCCTAGCCCTCTTACGGATTGCATCTTTCTGTGCGCGTGTTAATGTAGATGGCAGCTCACCTTGCAAAAGATAAGTTTTGATGTTATCGTACCATTCAGGCGTGCTTTCCTCGATAAGAGAGGAGATTTGCGCCATCTAAATGATAGGATCTATGCAATCTGTAATCAATGCAGGGCAGGTGTTAAGCAGGTGTGAAGGCACGTGTAAAGCCAGGGTGGCAAGCGCGTTGGCTAGCGTGTTGTCAGTCCTCGGGATGTGCTGGGTGTCGAAGGTCGTAAATCGCCTCAGAAGATCTTTAGCCTGATCGCAGTAGGGCTGCAAATGTATAGCCTTGCAGGGGTAGACTCCAGTGATTTGATTTATGACAAGCATCGAATCACCCCTAACCGCCAGGTGTTGCACATCGAGTTCACCTGCAGTTAGTAATCCCTTGAGGAGCCCCTCGTACTCTGCCACATTGTTCGTACAAGGGAAGGTCAATCGATAAGCGTGTAGATGCACATCCTCAGGCGATAGCGTAAGGACAGTGACAGCACTGCCGCCTCTGGTAGTTGAAGCTTTGTCGAAGTACAACGTTGCTTCGAGGCCTGTCGAGACAGGGCTTAGACTATGTACATATTCGTCTGGAAACTCTGGCTCTATGGTTGCGTAATTGTTAATCGGTGAAGTTGTTAACTGGTCAGCTATCACTTGGCCTTTCGTGGATGATTGGCCAATATAGTGCAGATCGAATTCTGCCGTGATAGCCTTCCAGCGAGCTATTTTACTACTCTCGTATAAGCTATGCGTAATGGCTCTAAGGATGTTTTTTTTACAGATGACGTTAACTTGACTACGAAACAGATAATGTCTACATTTCTTAAGCATAAAAACTAAAGCTAAGCAATTACGCTCAACGTCGTTGTATCTCGTCTCGTACGCGCATAGAGCGTGGCTCAAATAGTAGATGGGCGTTTCCGACCCATCATCCCTCTTTTGACATAGTAACGCTGCTATTGCTACGTCCGAGGTTGCGAGATAGATGAAAAAAGGCAAATCCCTTTGTGGCGGGAAAACCGTTGGCAAATGTTGCAGTTCTTGTTTTAAACTGTCAAACGCACGCTGGCAATCGTCGATCCATTCGAAATTAACCCCCTTTTTCAGAAAGTGTTGCATAGGGTGTAACTTGTCGATTAACCTCGAAATGAACCGGCGTATAAACTGTAAGCGTCCTTGCAACCCACGTAGTTGCTTGAGGTCTGTGGGAGGTGTTAACTCGATAATGGCTTTGACTTTATCAAGGTCAACTCGTATACCGGTTTCCGATACCACAAACCCCAGCATGCGTCCAGTTTTGACTCCGAATACGCACTTCTTTGGGTTAAGCTGGAGCTCGTGTGTGGAACATATTTTAAGAACTAACTCTAGGTCCTCTGAATGATCTTCCGACTTCAAAGATTTCACAGCTATGTCGTCTACATAATCATTCAGCCTTCCTAGGAGGTAATCATTAAAGATGTATGTCATGGCCCGTTGGTACGTTGCTCCGGCGTTCTTCAGGCCAAAAGGCATCATGGTATAGCAAAAGGTGCCCCAGGGTGTCATGAACGTCGTGGTCAATTGGTGTTCTAGGTTAATGCGAATCTGGTTATAGCCTGAAAAGCCATCCATGAAGGACAGAAGCACCTGCCCAGCTGTTGTATCCACTAGCTGGTCGATACTCGGCAACGGGAAGTTATCCTTGATTGTGGCCTTGTTCAAATCCCGGAAGTCTATGCATATGCGTATGCTCCCGGTCTTCTTCGGCACGACCACAATGTTAGATATCCAATCTAAGTAATCGACCGCGCGGATGAAACCAGCCTGGTATAGCTTTGTGATCTCATCACGCACTGCTAGCGCGATCTCTGGTTTGATTTTGCATTCCTTTTGTCTAACCGCCTTAATTTGTGGGTCTAGGATAATGTTATGCTGGATTAATCTAGGATCTAACCCAGGCATATCCTCGTATGACCATGCAAAGACAGTAATGTTGTCTTGCAGGACCTGTTTTATAGCGTTGTGTGTTTTCTCGTCTAACAAAGAACTGACTTTGAGCGTTTTAGTCTCACCCCTGTGCGTAATGATAGGGACCTCACTGAGGGGGTCCTCGGTTATGTCTCTAGCCTCCAGGTCTAGCGTGCACGTTGACTGTTCTGGCCATTCTGGGGACACCTCCGATGTGGCTATGGTTACGCTTTCTAAAGGGGAGTTAACGTCTACGAGCATGGGGTCAACCTGTCTAATTATTTTCCCATATGGGCCTGTCAAGGTTAAAGGTGCTAAAATTGCGGCGTCCATTCTCCGTCTGTCCTGCAAAACCGGCAAGTGCGTAAATGGTTAGGAGACAAGTGACGTGATGTCGTCGAACGTGGAAGGCTGAATGAATTTTGAATATTATATAAAAGTTGTAATCAATGTAACCTGATTATGAGGCGATAAGATGTGGTAGTTTAACGTCATTCCGAACAGTGGCGCGTGCGATATCGGCCGCATTAATATCTAGATTTGCAAATTCCGTTTCAGGAAAGTTCTGCTTAATTCTGATATCAAGTCGGTGATCCTCGCGTATAAGTAGATGGTTTTTCGATGAGAAATAGTTGTTGGCTATCGTGAATTTGAATTTGCAACTATCTCTGAGGAAAGGAAGAGCAGAGAGTTAGGGCGCGAAATCTTGCAAGAGCGTTAGGCTATGAACAAATTTTGAAACCGTCGCAATGGCGCCAAAGACGAAGAAGAATAACGCAAAGCTGGCCAAAATCGATGAAATGCAAGCAACTCTGGACCGTGTTTCGAAAGCATTGATCGATGTTCGTGACCCTACGCCATTGAACCGGTTAGTCATTCCTTACGTACTTACATTCATTTCTATGGCTGCTTTCCGTGGTATATTTGCGTTTGGTGCATGTTGATTTTGAGTTATGGGCCTCGAGCTAATGCGAGGGTTTGAAAGGGTTGCGTTTATCGCCGTTGTCATGGACAAACCTTGTGTTGTCGCAAGGGTTTGGGCGATTTCGGCCTGGGTGTGTTTTATGAATTGTCTGTGTTAGTCGTGCAAATGTGAATGTCGGAGTTGATATACGCTTTGGCTCTTTTTTTTTATAGCGTCGCGCTGAAGCCCGTACTGATTGTGCTAGACCTCATTGGGGTTTTATGCTGGTTGAACCCAATCGTCCCCAATGTCCCTCCCCCTCACACACGAGTGCAGGGGAAGGCCATCTGGTTCCGAAAGGGGGCGCTGGAGTTTCTGCAGTTTTTACTACGCAACTTCAGCATCATCATCTGGTCTAATGTGACCGGGGATGTTGTCGGTGCCATTTTGGAGCACCTATTGGTGGGGTCGGCGCAGGGGATTCTGGCTTACCTGACGGACGGCGCCATCGAGACGGGTTGTCCCGAGGACCAAGTGCTCAGCTCCCGCGGTCTGCGAAGCTTACGCTGGATCTGGGACATGGCCCGTTTCAACTGTTATCATGCGTATAATACGCTGTTCGTGGCTCGTCATGTCTCGACATACTTCCAGAACCCACAAGGCACGGTGTACTATGCAGGTGGGTAAGCAGATTTGGTCAACTGTTTGGTGTCTATTTTTCGATTTTTTTTTATGTTATTTGGCCTAGGTACCGGAAGGAGGTAGAGAAAGTACGCCAGCTGAAAGGCTGGGAGAGGAAACAGTGGAGGCAGAAGTGGAACGAAACGATGAAGGGCGTCCTCCTGTGGAGCCAATGCCGGAACGAGAGCCTCATGAAGAGGCAATCTTTCATGAAGGGATAATTCCCAGAAACGATGGGCTACTGGAGGACAACCTTTTGGGGCTAGATTCAGAATTAAAAGATACCGGCAATAGTGGCAATGGGAGGAATGCGTAATTATTATTTACGCAGAATTTTGTCCATGTTGAGTGGTACCATGTTACAAATGAATAAAAAGACGTTATAAAACCTGGCGGTTGCTTGGATATCAATTACATCTATGTTTTTTGTGTTTCATCAATGAAGTATGCGTATAATTGTTGAAAAGTTTGACTGAGTAAAATGATAGCGCGTAATTCTTAGTTTAAAGCCATTGTGGGCCGGAAGCGTAAATGGTGATTGTAGTTAACTCCGGACCACTAGTTTAAGGCCGTTGCGAGCCTATATGTGAGTTTGCGTAAACTGGCTACTAGTTTAAGGCCGTTGCAGGCCCATATATGAGTTGTCACATAACAAGATACAATCCTGGCGTAAGTGCGTAAAACAATGTGAGTGGTGAACTTTGTATAACTAGTTTAAGGTCGTTGCGGGCCAGAAGCGTAAATTAGTTACTAGTTTAAGGCTGTTGCGGGCCATTGCAAACTTGCGTAAATTAATTCTAGATAAATGCGTAAAGGAATGGGCATAACTAACACGAGTACGATAAAACACGCAAGAAAATGCCAAGCGTAAACACAGAAAGCAGATATAGCGTAAAAGTATATTGAAACAAACAAAAGAAGCTGCCAAAGGGGGAGGATGCTAACTTACACGTGAATAGTACTATACGCAGAAGACCATTGTTTAGCTGTCGATACGCAATTGTTTCTTAATGGCCTTGACGTTGAGCGCTGCGTAAGGGCGAGGAGGTTTGGGGTTTGACTCCTCTACACTGTCATCCAAAAATGGCAGGTCGGCCCAGGCGAGACCATTTTCATTGTTGTCATTCTGTTTAGGGGCTTGGAGATAGGACTGGCTGTCAGTTGCTTCGATCTCCGAACCCCGTTCTTCCTCAATGTTGTTAACGGTCCTGGGGGTGACTTCGTCGCCGCGTATGACAACCTCCCCTCCAGCGTAGGGCAGGTGTATCTCTTGATGTATCGGCGATGAGACCGCCCGCAACTGGGCTAACCACGACCTCCCTAGGATTAAGTTGAAGCCGGGCATCTCCTTGACGACTAAGAATGTGGCTTCCGTCGGGAATTGATCCCCCGCCACAAACTCAATACGCACCGTCCCCTTGACTTGAACCCGTGCTCCGTTGAACAATTTCATGCAGGCTGTTGTCGTGGGAGTGATCTGGTCGACCAATCCCAACCTATCCACGATGGAATAGGGAATGACGTTGGCAGCTGCACCATCATCCACATGTACCCTCCGGATCCGGTACTGGCCGACTCGAATGGTAATGAACATAGGCTCAGTCGTTACGTGACCTTTCTCTAGATCATCTTTGACAGACTCGTCCAGGAAGGTCAACGAGGCAGGCTTGGGTGGTTCAGCGTCAGAAGGAAACATGATAGCGTGTATCGCTTCCTCTTTCGCCGGCAGGGTGGCGTCCACTGATATGGACGTCAACATGCGTACCATAGCCTCACGGTGTTCTTGAGAAGTCATCAGTAAGTCGTACAAGCTCAGCATCGTGTTCTTTTGCTTAAGATCTTGTTTGACCTGTGTGAATGCGTCGAGGAGGTCCTCCTCTCGGCAGGGTTGTTTATCCCCCTTATCCTCCTCTATTCAGCCCAAGAGACGGATCTCTCGAGGCAGAGCGGTGTCAGTGGGAGGGTTGTTCCTTTTTTTGCCAAGAGAAGGTGGCTGCGTTTCTGTACCTTTGGCCTGTTTCTGAGGCATAGACATAGGCACAAAGGCCAGGGGCCTGGGCTTAGGGAAGCCGAGCGTAGAGTGGCCTTTTGCTGCGCTAACTGCTGTATTCTCCTCCTTACGCTGAGGAGGTGATGGCTGGTGGTTCTGACTAGAGGTCTACCCCTGCGTGAAAGGGGCAGCCTGTGGTTTTGGCGCCCTAATAATGAAGGGCGCTCTCGGCATGGGCACGGATGAAGCTGCGGCTTGCGTGCTATCGCGTGACTGAGGGCGCACTTGGGAAGGTGCCTGTATGATAAAAGGTGGCCGTGAGGCCCCAGTAGCTGCCGAAGAAGTAGTAGGCCCCTTTGTTGAGCTGGCGAGCACACGCAAAACAAAAGGCTGTTTTGGCGGCACCTTACGCTCACCATCTGTACTCACCACAGTGATTGTATAAGGATCGTAATTTGTGTTCAATGGATCCTTGTACACATGCAGCGTTTGGTTTTCCGGACGTGTAGGATTACTGTTGTCTAGTTTTAGATGACCTTCGTCGATCATGCGTTGAATGTCGTCCTTCAACGCCCAGCAGTAATCCGTGTCGTGACCACACATCTGGTGGTAGTCACAGAAACGATCCAGCCTGAAAGATCTCGGAACTGCCGGCTCGTTGGGCAGAGCTAAAGAAGGGTCCTTCAGCAGTTCACAGTGACGCCTGTGACGCTTCAGGGCCTCCTCGGACACCTTCTTAGGTTGAATGTGTCCTGCCGCTAACAGTTGTTTCAGCAGTTCGGAATGTTTCACGGGTAAAGTCGCGTATTTTGAACGATCTTTACGTTCAAAATTTGGCTTTGGCTGGGGGGGCTGTTCAGGGGCAGCTGTGGTTTGGCTGGTGCCGGCACCAGCCGTGGCCGCAAGGGGTGCTGTTGTTGGCGCATTCTTGTTCTTGTTTTTTGCGTTTTTAGTCACCGCAGCTACTGTCGTTGTCGCTGCCTTGCCTTTGTCTTTAGCTTTGTTGATTGCGTTTTTGTAGACGACATATGCCGGGTCTTTGCTAGCCTCTGCAGCATCTTGGATGCTTCGGACCTGTGCGAAGGCCTGACGTATATCGCCAGGGGAAAGGTAATACAGCTTAGACTTAATGAAGTCGTTGACTGCTGCCTTGAATATAGCCAGCAGGTGGGAGTCCGCGATCGGGTCACGGATCTCATTCAAGGTAGCATTCCAACGCTGTATGAACTTTTGGACTGGCTCGAGCGGGTCTTGTTTCACCCCCATAAGCTGTTCCAACATGACTTCCGGCTTCATATTGTATTTGAATCGGGTCACGAATTGGGTCAGCAGCTCCTCCAAGGTTGAAATGGAAGAGCGTGGGAGAGCTCTATACCAGTCTAAAGCCTTCCCCGTCAATGACATCGCGAAAACTCGGATTAGAGTATGCGGCCACAGTTGTAACAACAAAGATTCAAACCTGAAGGTGGCTAGATGAGTGTTGGGATCCCCCTCTCCATTATACTTGGTAAAATGGGGGAGGGACATCCCTGGTGGCAACGACAGTACTGGACCGCTGGATTGATCGGATCATCCTCATAGAAGTCCATGATCTGAATGGTATCAGATCCAGCGGTCTTGAGGCGTCGCACCTCCTCAGTAAGCGTCTGGATAAGCTGGAACGCTTGGTCTAGACCTGTTAACGGAGGTGTTTGGCAGCAGGCACAAGGGGTTGGACCGGGCGGGCAGCCCTAGGAAGCTGGAAGGCAGGAAGTGGTTGACTAACCACTGGTTGAGCAGGGATCCCTGTAGGCTGGGGGGCCTGCAAAGACCACCATCCACCGGTCTGATGCGAGAGATTAACTCCTGCCTGTTGTGCCGGATAATGGTATGTATATTGAGGCAACACCTGCGAAAATTGTGTCGCGGGTGTAACCGAAGGCTGTGCACCGTAAACCGCAGACGGGTGTGGTTGTGCAGCAGGGTTGGTCCATTGACCTGTTGCAGGGTATTGTACAAAGGTTTGCTGTGGCACAGTTACGGTATTTTGCTAAGTTGGCGGGGGCGGGAACACTTGCGCTGAGCGAGTTGCCGGTACAGTGTGAACTCGTACCTGAGGTATGAAATGGGGCACGGTGGTCGCCGGGATCACCGCCGGAATACTAAGTACCTGCTGCGACGAACCCACCTCCGCGTTATGGTGTGGTAGTTGCGTTTGCAACCCAGACGGCTGCGCATTGGCCAGCGGAAAGCCAGGGATGTGCGTCTGCATGGTCACGGCTGAGTCCAGAGAAGCCGCCTCTTCGTTGAAAGGAAACAATGGATTTACATTCGTGTGAGGCGTCAGCGTATGGAACAAATGTTCGGACAGAGCCGTGAATTTGTCCTCTGCCTCTTCCCCATGCTGAGGCTCCACCATAGGTTGTGAAGTCTGGCCTCTAGCCATGACCAACTGTGCGATGAGTTCATGTTGGTCTTCGGTCAAGGGGATTATGTCATAGGCTGTCGGCTTAAAATCATAACCCCCTCGATGGAGCATTTCAAAGTTGCGCTTCGCCTCAAGCTCGGCTCGGCTAAGAGCCAGTCTCGCCTGGATCTTAACGCATATGAAATTGTATTCTTTAGGGGTTATAATCGTAAAGATAGGCTCTTTCCCCTAAAGCCTTAACGAACGGCGCAATGGTCCCTGAGGCCCCGTTGCGCCAGGAGCTGAGTCCTGTGGCTGCTGTAGGATTGACAGGTGCGACACCCAGATCGGCGACGACCAGGGTAGTTGTGTTTGCGTAAAATGAATCCATTAAGATATTGAATCGAGAATGACTGGTAATCGGTTCTAAAGAAAATGGCTGGCAACAAAAAGCAGAAAAGGCTTTCTACCCTGTAGGATTTCAAAGAAATCGTCCTTGCGACCGATCTATACCACACGATTAACCGTAGACTTCCCTAGAGGTATTACGTCTATGGTTTAGGGTATGGATGTGTAACAGGGTTACCTGAAATATTCGGATTGGAGGTTCAAGCCCTCCTTCTAGCGCCAGAAAACTGTAACGATAGAAAACGTCGGCAGCTGGAAATACCGACCGATATTCCGGCGTACACAGTTTTAGCCACGGATCCGCGCGAGGGCTATGCTGGAAAAACGAATCCGCGGCGCCCTGAACGGTCTTGTCGATCAGACAGGGACTTACGGGTCAGTAAAACAATGCAAAGTGCGTAAAAGAAAGCGATCTGATTCGAGGGACCGTAAAGCGAGGGGAAAACGATTGCAACGGTGATAATGCTAAACACGATGAAAGGAGGTTGACATAAGAGAAACTCGAAGCTTCAAGATCTGCGCTTTGACTTACAAATGTATATTTCGCATGAGAAATTACACTGGGGAATCCCCGATTACAGGATGTGAAACAAGCACAAAACAACAAGCAAAATGGTCTAAACAGAAGTCCTATCTACCTCGTGGGCTAAGCTGAAATGCAAGGCAGGCCAAGCTTTGACGTCTATCGATCAACTGTTTCTGATTGATAGATGTCTTTTCAGCAGAAAGATTACTCCTATCACTGGTGCTCAAATCGAACTGTACTCTGCTTCGGCTGTAAGGTGATGAGGTCCACGATTTGCCAAAGCGCTGTTCTCTGTATCTCTGCTCCAAAGTGCTAAGTGCTTTGGTGCTCAGAAATATGCTTTTTTTTGTTTCTCTGATTTTTGTCAACCGACCTCTGTATCTTTATCAACCGAGGTATTTATAGGCTGCGACGCTTCGTAGAAAAGGCGCAACCCTGATGATGTGGGTCCCGGTTATTGCGAGCCCTGCTGGCATGATCCTTTTAAGTCAGGCTGTGACTACGCACAACACGCTTGTTTGCGTGTTGTGCGTGTGAAGAGTAGGCATATGCTGAGCGTGCTTTAGCTGCTTTCAGGCTGTATTACACTCATTCGCATTGCGTTGCATGTATGAGCGTAATCTGGTGTAAAAACAATAAGCTCAGAGTTGTTTTACGCTCACTACGCAGTTGTGCGTGTCAAAGCGTAAACAATGTACAACTTTACGCTCACCACGCAGCTACGCGTGATGAAGCGTAAGCAATGTATAAGTTATGCTCACTACGCAGTTGCGCGTAATAAAGCATAAACATTGTATGCCTTATGCTCACTACGCAGTTGTGCGTAGTAAAGCGTAAAACAATGTGCAACTTGAATGATAACATACGCAATGGTACGCACTGCCGCGTAACGAGCGTAAAGACAAATGACCCATGCGCCACGAGGAAAAATAAAAAGTCAAACTGTTACGCTTCTCTAGACTCTGCCTCTGACTATTTTGGAGCTTATTACATTCATTACGCTGCCATGCGTAATAGAGCGTAAACTTGTCCTGGCACCAAGCTGGAGCGCGCTCTCGCTTTAATTACAAATCTTTGCCTGAGGCCGACCCGTAATTTTTCACGGTGTTTCATTATGGATACATAGGCAGGTTTGCTGCTAATTTAGCATAGAGGAAATTGTATTTTTCCTTGCACTGAGCTTGTTCCTTAGGCTCCTTGTCTTATATCCTGAGGGAGTAACGTGGTCGCACTGGACTAGTTGGTTGCTCGACCATGGGAGGCGTAACTTGTAGAGTCCAAGGGTTTTCGAGATTAGCAGTGTCGACGACTGTGGCTGATATAACCATTTTCTTACGTGATTTGGAAACAATGATGATAAAGGTAAAGATTGAAAAGACAAAGACAAACTAAGATAATAATCCAAGCTTTTTATCTTGTAGGATTCCAAAGGAATCGTCGAAGTGACCGATCTACACCTCATAATTTTGTAAACAACCTCGGAGGTATTACGTTTATGTTGATTGACGATGGCTACAGACAACTTACAAGACTACCCATAAAATGTGGATCAGCTATGAAGGCCCTCCTTCTAGCACCAGAAAACTATAACGATGGAAAACATCAATTGCTGGAAATACTGAACGAAAGTCCATGTACACAGTTCTAACCCTGGATCCGTGCGAGGACCGTGCTGGAGAGAAAATGAATCTGAGGTGCCCTGAATGGTCTTGTTGATCAGATAGGGACTTACTTAATCAGTAAAATTTTTGTAATAATTTGATGGCAAAATGAAGATTCTTTATAAGGTGATGCAATATTTTTTAACCCCGAAAGCGATTGAAAATAATGTAAAACGATTTAGATGAGATTGCCAAATCTGTATAACTAAGATGCAAGGGATTAGATTTTCCAGGGAACACGATCATAAGATCTGGGATTTAATTTATGAAAACAATATGTTTGATATAATGATTTCAGGCGGGCTTCAGTTTGGACGAAGCACATGCCCGTAACAAGAAAGTTATCTAAAGATGAAACAAGCAAGGATCAATCTACCTTGTTCTGGTCAATCTGGGTGCAAGGAAGTCAAACCCGGGAGAGAATATCCGATAGCCGATTATTTTCGATCAAGAGTTCTTGTCAATCATCTGCGGTGTTCTCACGATCACTGATTCTCTTTTGCTCTTTCGCCAATNCTTCAAAAAAAAAAAATTTTTCCCCCCCCCCCCCCCCTCTCTGATCTTCGTCAACTGGAGCATTTATAAGATTAGGGTCAGGAGGAAAACGTGGTTTGAGTAACATGTGGCCTGAACTCATAAGATGCTGTTCACTCAATGTGTTCTCGTTGAAGGTTGCGACACTATACTGCATAGTGTGTCGTAAACTACCCTCGTGTGGGCTTTGGCAACAGACTGTCCTTTGATTATGCTGTAATAAACTAGAGAGCGTATTGTAGTGTATCAACTACTAATGTCTGAATTATGCTTGTTGTTACTTGAATTACGCTGTATTACACTATATTACGCATCATAGTGTAATTCTGCGTAAAATAACAAAATCGCAAAAGTTGAAGTATTGTTTCCACGTTTCTTCTGTTTCTAATCAATCCCTTTTAGGGTTTCATTATGCCGCACTACGTAACATAGCGTAATGGCCCCCCTTAGCCATTTTTTCATGTCATGGTAGACTATCTTTGATATTATGCTACGTATCACGGCATTACGCTATGTCACGCAATGTAGCGTAATGTGCTAAATGTTGAGATTTTGGAACATAGAAAACTCGCAAAGTGGAAGGCTTGCTGTTATGCACCCATCGTTTTGTTCTATCTCCTGGAGTTCATCTATACTACGCTGCGCCTTGTCACGACTCCCTGCCTGGGTCGCTAAATTTTGCCAAACCATCAAGGCTTCAAAAATTTTATGGTGTTTCACTAATCATTCCCTCTTGGTTCATCCTTCTTCATTTTGGGTACAATCAACACAAAATTAATTTTGAGTTTTAAGAATTTCAAGAATATCACTGTACCCTTGAACAAAACCTCTTATTTGTAGAGTGGATGAGTGGGTGTAATGGGTTCACTATTCCAAATAATTGATCACTCGAGACACGATAACATAAAACACACCTCAACCAATCATCCACATGAGTGTTTTATTCCTAGATGAGATTACTTACAAAAATGTAAAAAGATAAAAAAAAACACAAAAAGATCAAAAAATAAAAAAAAAGTTGAAAAATGAAAACCTAAAAAATAAAAAGTTGTAAAATTAAAGAATCGAAAAATATTTATTAATCCTGCTTGTTAGTAGAATAGGGAGTATCCCCCATAACTAAACAGTTGAGTATGGCAAGGATTAATAAATGGAAGATGAGAATCCTTGCATGTTGGAAGTATTGGAAGTTGGCCATACGTATTCCCTCAGGGTTCACACACTTGCTTATAATAAGCATAGTGGGGCACTTTATACGATGTAGTTCCCGGATAACAAGTTGACCCACTATGATGTTTGTGACTGTTAGATGGTATGTAAGGATCGGGATGTTGCCTTCCTTGATTATGTTCATTGGGCCGTATGGTTGTTGGAGTGTGAGTTGGTGGCCCTAATGAAGTTACATGAGGCGTTGGGTTCGAAGGTAAGGATGCACCACAGTGTGGGACTTGTGCTAGGTTGGAGGATGTAGTGGACTCGGAATTTTGTTGTCCCTTCTTACGTCCATGTTTAAAGAAAGGATGCTTTTGATGTTGAGGAGGCTTTGCATTGCTTTTAGTAGTAGTAGCACAAGTGTTGTTCATGGGTTGTTGTGATGGTGCAAGCACCCTAGGAATAGTTGGTGGTGATGTATAAGGAGGGAAAGGATGAGAATGTTGAAACTTAAGAGGAGTATAAGGTGCACAAGGTGGTGGTTGTGTTGGAGGCATGGGTTGATAGTATTGTGGAGAATAGTACTATGGTGAGATAGAGTATGTTGGCTTAGTTGAAGAAACAGGATATTGAACACGATAAGCATTTGGATTTGGATGATATGAAGGGTGTCTCTAGTCTAAGGGTGGTCTCCCCCACGACTGGGATTGTTGCCACTGTGATTGAACACAGTATCTCTGTATGAACTCTGGATGTAACATGTTTCCCCAATGCTCATGTAAGTGTAACAATATTGGACATTGGCCTTTGGGGTGATCGTACAGGCATATGTTGCATTCATATATATGATTGGCAATTGAGCTCTTATTTTCCTTATCCCTTCTCTCCAATTGCCTAATGTTTTGTCCTGCTTCTCGGGTTGTCAAAACTCTATCTCCAATAACGTTGATAGATTCTCCACACTTTTGATACATCCAATCCAACATCTTATTGATCTTTACCTTATTTTCTTCTAATGTTTTTTGTATCAACAAAGATGATGTTCCCACCTTGAGATTGGTTGATTTATCCTTTTTATGATGGACCTTTATTAGGTTGAGATTTTGGTCATGTTCATATTTTTCAACACTCTCCCATCTAGCCATATCTCCTTCTTCTTTTGCTACCCACTGGATAAGCTCTTAGATTTGATGGATTCATAGTTCATATAGTTGACCTTGGGCATACATTCCTAAGGTCTCTCTTGTTTCATTACATAGCCCATCAATGATATGGTACATTAGCCTTTCCTCGAAAAACCCATGGCCTGGATAGTTGTTTAATAGTGCATAATATCTTTCTAAGGCCATGTCCAAGGGTTCATGTTGCGCTTGTTTCCATCCTTGGATTTGTTTCCTCAAGGCTGACACTCTTGCGTAGGTTTGATATTTGTCGTTAAAAAGTTCTACCATTGTTGACCAACGTCGTATTGAATTTTGTTTTAATGATCTATACCATAATTTTGCTTGGTTAACGAGCGTCATGGGAAAGAGTTTAAGTTTTTTCCACCCATTATCAATGTTATTCCATATGCAAGAATTGTAGAAGGCTTGTAAATGTTGATGCAGATGTAAGTCGTAGCCTCCTAAAAATTTAGGAAAGTTGTTTAAATAGAGCCTGGTACAGGCTCTCTATATGATGCCTATGTGAGATTCGAACAACATCTTGTATTTGCATTAAGCTTGTAGTGGCTAGTGGGGGTTCATCGTCATTGGATAAGCTAGGCTTTCATGTGTTAGGATGACGTTTCTTTTGTTCATGTTTATAAGAAACTCCCACTTCAGGTTGTATACTCCAATCTTCATTCTCATATAGTTCGTTGGTTCTCCAATGAACTTCCTCACTAAGTGTGACGTTATTGTAATCTTGTAGGAGAGGCATTGTTATGTGTGAATTTATGTGACTTTTTATAATTACTTCTTTCTAAGAGATATATCGTTAAGTTCTATATAGCAACCTTGTATGATATAACTAATCTAGATAACTAGCACCGTCTCAGGCAACGATGCCTATGATGAATGGTGAGATACCCCTACAATCAACCATACGAATATGAGCATTTTCACGTGTGATCTGGTCAAACTCCACACACACACTAGTTGTGGCACCTAGACAATATTCTTAGGTCACAATTCGCTATCCTCCCACCTAGACTAGTATTATATTTGTCACATATGGTTTAGCCTGGAGTGAGGTGTATGATATGTTCCTAATCTAATGCTACTCCTGAAGGTAGTGGAAAGTAATATTAACTAAGCTAAGCTAGGAGGAAAAGGGTAAGAGAATCTAATCTAGCCTAAGTATGATGAGCATCCATTCCTTAATCATCCCTACACATCTTGGATCTCGTTCATGACTACCACTGGGATTACCAAGCCCAGATCCTAGGTACACTACTGACTTACCAAGTAGTCACACTTAAATGCTCATAATCAAGTCATACTCATTCTATGTTTTAGGAGTTTAAGGGTGAGAGAGAGTATTAACTAGGAAAGTAGTAAATTACAATTAAATAAATAAGTAACAAAGTGGATGCTACAATGATGAAGTAATCTCGATCTTTATTGTCGATCATGTGCATGTCCAAGTACATCACACTCGAATAAAGGATGTTGTACAATTACATTCACCACATTGCGGGTAGACACTAGAAAATAATCTATCTCTGGAGGGATCAAACTGCCAGAGCTTCACTACAATCTAACCTATTGATGTGAAAAAAGGGAGAGCTGCTTCTTATTTATAGACATTGTAGTGGACTATGATATCGCATACATGATATCGCAAGGGAAGATGCAATATCGCGTACGCAGTATTGCGGGGGATGTGATATCACGACAGACATGATATCACATACACGATAATGCAGCCCATGCAATATGGCGTTCCATCATTCCTGCACGGCTGAATAAAATCTCATCCTCGAGTTACAGTGATTACACATTGGATAGGTATGGGATTATTGATGGAAGAAAGAAATGGGATGATGCCGCAGTGTGGGAAGAAAACACGACACACAAAATATGCTACAACTATAAAAACTTGGAACTCATGTAGTTCCAGGTGGCGGTGACTCCTCCATAGGTGTCTTTCCCTTTTCCTATGCTCCAAGTCTTGGGATTTAATGATGTTAAAGTATGGCCTAGAGTTTCTCCTCTTGTAAGGCCTTGAGTGCCTTGGCGTGCATGTAAGTTTGCACTTGTGCCATAGAGGCAGCCTAGTCAGCCTTCTCTTTTTCTTCTGCCACCCTTTTATTCTCTGTCAACAGTTTATTAAGTTGCTCGGTTCTAAAAGAGTCTAGCTAGTTCTGAGAAACCTTTGGCCCTATATTCGAAAGGTTTAATACTTCCAAAATGGATTGAACAGAGAAATCTCTACTCGCACCAAAAATGTTAACCATGGTACCTTCTTCTTTATTGTGCCAAAATTGGTACATTTCCCCTAAGTACCAGGGACCACTTTCAGAGAGGGTATCTCTTGCTTCTACCTACCTAGACTATACAGTAGGAGGATCTTCTTGATGAATGCTGAATGATTGTTCCTCCTGTTCTGCATGTTATCCTGTAGGACCTTGTCTTCCACCTCTCTGATCTCGTTTGCTTCCACCTTGGGCAGGACCTTCCTGCTATCCACATTTCGGAGCCATCTGCAATCACATGGGCCAAGCATTAGTAAGGTTGTTTTTAGAGTTAAGTTATACCTTACTTATTACCTTAATTAAAGATCATATGTTATCACATGTGACTTAGGTGGTTTCCATTTTAGTTTCCCAGTATACTTAAGGGCTAAATGATTTTTAGGCACAATTATTCTAAGTGTTATAGTTAAATATCCTAATTGATGTCCTTTGAGTGATGATAAATTTCAAAAAAGTTAGGCACCTTTCAGGAAGTGTCCCTCCCCCATGACTAAGTTGAACACTCCGGGTTCAAACAAGTTCAAACAGAATTAAAATCAGAGTACCAGCGAGCGAGATATAGTGAGAAAAGAAAGGGTCACGCAATCGTAAGTCATAGAGAAAAATTTAAAAAACTCCCCCCGTGTGAATGGCAAAATGATGCTAAGTGTTGCCATGGGGGTACCTATTTATAGGCAGATGGGGATGCAATATCGTGTATGCAATATCTAATCCCTAGTGATGTGAGACACTATAAAAAGATCAAATTTCTTAATCATTTTCTTGAAATTAATGGTGGAATGAATGAAATTGACTATGATCAAGATGTTCTAGGGTAATTTCATTAAGTCAAAAGGCACAATTAATGATAATGGTGTGGATTTTATCAATAAAACCTTGGGTGATAAGAAAAAAGGGTATGTAATGGTGCATTGGAACATTAAAATTTAGAGGGATAATAGTAGGGAAAGAAAATTATTAGGAAATAAGCTAAAGGTGAGAAATGGTGTGTGTGAGCCATGTCATAAGTGAGAATTACAAAAGATTACACAAGTGGGTCCTCCCCAAAGCAGGTGTCAACCTATAATGCCCTTGTGTAACCACACTTAAAGTGTCCATGGGCACTAGAAGGATTAAATGTAATCCGCACTAACTCCATAAAACACACACATGTAAATATCATCGAAATGAGATGAAAATTCTATGCTACATGGGACACAAGCTACAATTACTCGAAAAGTGAGATTAGACGGAGTATAGAAGGGATCGTAGAGATTGGGACATGAGGTAACTAACCTAGGGCACAATGAATTCTGCATGTAAGCATGATTAGGGTGTCATTAACCCATCGTTCCAAGATCAGGACCAAGTCCATTCCTCCTAATTAGCGACATCTCATTGTTTCATCCCATGATGAGCAACTATGAGAGTACCATAACAACAAGGCGTATGATCACTTGACATTTTATTCAAGGGAGGAGTGATTTTTGTTTTATGGCATGTTGTTTTTCTTTTTCCCTTTTTTTTCTTTCTTCTTCTTTCTTTTTGAATACTGAATCTAGAGAAATCACCAACCTTCAGGCATGGGTGCATGTCTTTCTAGTGGGACCCCGTAGAACAACATTTTATTTTTGAGTGCCGTTTTGATTACTCTTACTCCCATTTTTCATTAGATCTACAAGGATCTTAGTAGAACCACGTTGCATGATAACTCCCACAGAGGTTACCAAAGAGAATCCACAAGGCCCCTTGATGTCACACCCTAATCATTCCCTCTTGGTCCATCCTTCTTTATTCTGGGTATAATGAACACAAAATTAATTTTAAGTTTTAAGAATTTCAAGAATATCACTGTACCTTCAAAGAAAACCTCTTATTTGTAGAGTGGATGAATGGGTGTAATGGGCTCACTATTCCAAATAATTGATCACTCGAGACACGATAACAGAAAACACACCTCAACCAATCATCCACATGAGTGTTTTATTCATAGATGAGATTACTTACAAAAAAATAAAAAGACAAATAAGAAATAGAAAGATCAAAAAATAAAACAAAAAGTTGAAAAATGAAAAACTAAAAAACAAAAAGTTGTAAAATTAAAGAACCGAAAAATATTTATTAATCCTTCTTGTTACTAGAATGGGGGGTATCCCCCATAACTAAATAGTTGAGTATGGAAAGGAATAATAAATGGAAGATGAGGATCCTTGCATGTTGGAAGTATTGGAACTTGGCCATACTTATCCCCTCGGGGTTCACACACTTGCTTATAATAAGCATAGTGGGGCACTTTATATGATGTAGTTCCCAGATAATGAGTTGACCCACTATGATGTTTGTGATCGTTAGATATTATGCAAGTATTAGGATGTTGCCTTCCCTAATTATGTTCATTGGGCCGTCTGGTTGTTGGAGTGTGAGTTGGTGGCCCTGATGAAGTTACATGAGGTGTTGGGTTCGAAGGTAAGGGTACACCACAGTTTGGGACTTGTGCTAGGTTGCAGGATGCAGTGGCCTCGAAATTGTGTTTTCCCTTCTTATGGTCATGTTTAAAGAAAGGACGCTTTTGATGTTGAGGAGGCTTTACATTGCTATTATTAGTAGTAGCACAAGTGTTGTTCATGGGTTCTTGTGGTGGTGCAGGCACCATAGGAACAGTTGGTGGTGATGTATAAGGAGGAAAAGGATGAGAATGTTGAAAGTTAAGAGGAGTATAAGGTGCACAAGGTGGTGGTTGTGTTCGAGGCATGGGTTGAGAGTATTGTGGAGAATAATACTATGGTGAGATAAAGTATGTTGGCTTAGTTGAAGAAACAAGATGTTGAACACGATAAGCATTTGGATTCGGATGATATGAAGGATGTATCTAATCTAAGGGTGGTCTCCCCCATGACTGGGATTGTTGCCACTGTGATCAAACACAGTATCTCTATATGAACTCTGGATGTAACATGTTTCCCCAATACTCATGTAAGTGTAACAATATTGGGCATTGGCCTTTGGGGTGATCGTATAGGCATATGTTGCATTCATATGTATGATTGGAAATTGAGCTCTTATTTTCCTTATCCCTTCTTTCTGATTGTCTAATGTTTTGTCCTGCTTCTTGGGATGTCAAAAATCTATCTCCAATAATGTTGATAAATTCTCCACAATTATCATATGTTCATTCCAACATCTTATTGATATTTGCTTTAGCTTCTTCTAATGTTTGTTGTATCGGCAAAGATGATGTTCCCACCTTGAGATTGGTTGATTTCTCCTTTTTATGATCATGGACATTTTTTATGTTGAGATTTTGGTCCCATTCATATTTTTCAACACTCTCCCATCTAGCCATATCTCCTTCTTCTTTTGCTACCCACTAGATAAGCTCTTGGATTTGATGGGTTCGTAGTTCATATAGTTGACCTTGGGCATACATTCCTAAAGTCTCTCTTGTTTCATTATGTAACCCATCAATGATATGGTACATTAGCCTTTCCTTGGAAAACCCATGACCTGGACAATTGTTTAATAGTGCATAATATCTTTCTAAGGCCATGTCCAAGGGTTCATGTTGCACTTGTTTCCATCCTTGGATTTTTTTCCTCAAGGCTGACACTTTTTCATAGGTTTGATGTTTTTCGTTAAAAACTTCTACCATTGTTGACCAATGTCGTATTGAATTTCTTTTTAATGAGCTATACTATACTTTTTCTTGGTCAACGAGTGTCATGGGAAAGAGCTTAAGTGTTTGACACACATTATCAATGTTGTTCCATGTACAGGCATCGTAGAAGGCTTGTAAATGTTTATGCAAATCTAAGTCGTAGCCTCCTAAAAATTTAGGAAAGTTGTTTAAATCGAGCCTGGGTAGACGGCTCTCTTTACGATGCCTACATGAGATTCGATCAACCTCTTGTATTTGCGTTAAGCTTGTAGTGGCCAGTGGGCGTTCATCGTCATCAGGTAAGTTAGGGTTTCGTGTGTTAGGATGAAGTTGCTTTCATTCATGTTTATAAGAAACTCCTACATCAGGTGGTATACTCCAATCTTCATTATCATATAGTTCGTTGGTTCTCCAATGAACTTCCTCACTAAGTATGGTGTTATTGTAATCTTGTAGGAGACGCATTGTTGTGTGTGAATTTATGTGATTTTTTATAATTACTTCTTTCTAAGAGATATATCGCTAAGTTCTATATAGCGACATTGTATGATATAACTAATCTAGATAACTCGCACCATCCCTGGCAACGGTGCCTATGATGAGTGGCGAGATACCCCTACAATCAACCATACGAATACAAGCGTTTTCACACTCGATCCAGTCGAACTCTGCAGACGGACTAGTTGTGGCACCTAGACAATTATTCTTAGGTCACAATTCGCTATCCTCCAACCTGGACTAGTATTATATTTGTCACATATGATTTAGTCTAGAGTGATGTGTATGATATGTTCCTAATCTAACGCTACTCTTGAAGGCAGTGGAAAGTAATATTAACTAAGCTAAGCTAGGAGGAAAAGGGTAAGAGAATCTAATCTAGCATAAGTGCGATGAGCATCTATTCCTTGATCATCCATACACATCTTGGACCTTGTGCATGACTACCACTGGGATTACCAAGCACAGATCCTAGGTACACCACTGACTTACCAAGTAGGCACACTTAAATGCTCGTAATTAAGTTGTACTCATTCCGTGTTCTAGGAGTTTAAGTGTGAGAGAGAGTATTAACTAGGAAAGCAGTAAATAAAAATTAAATAAATAAATAACAAAGTGAATGCTGTAATGATGAAGTAATCTCGATCTTTATTGCCAGTCATGTGCGTGTCCAAGTACATCACACTCGAATAAAGGATGTCGTACAATTACATTCACCACATTGTGGGTAGACACTGGAAAATAATCTATCTATAGAGGGATCAAACTGCCAGAGCTTCACTATGATCTAACCTATTGATGTGAAACAAGGGAGAGTCGCTTCTTATTTATAGACATTGCGGCAGACAGCGATATCGCAGGGGAATATGCGATATCATGTATGTGATATCGCAGGGGATGCGATATCATGACAGACGCGATATCACATACACAATATCGCAGCCCATGTCATATCGTGTCTCATCATACCCCCATGACTGAATAAAAACTTGTCCTTGAGTTACCGTGATTACACAGTGGATAGGTATGGGATTATTGATGGAAGAAAGAAATGGGATGATGCCGCAGTGTGGGAAGAAAACAGGACACACAAAATATGCTACAACTACAAAATCTTGGAACTCATGTAGTTCCTAGTGGCGGTGGCTCCTCCATAGGTGTCTTTCCCTTTTCCTACTCTCCAGGTCTTGGGATTTGATGGTGTTAAAGTACGGCCTGGAGTTTCTCCTCTTGTAAGCCCTTGAGTGCCTTGGTGTGCGTGTAAGTTTGCACTTGTGCCATAGAGGCAATCCAGTCAACCTTTTCTTTTTCTTCCGCCACATTTTTATTCTCTGTCAATAGTTTATTAAGTTGCTCAGTTCTAAAAGTGTCTAGCTGGTTCTGAGAAACCTTTGGCCCTATATTCGAAAGGTTTAATACTTCCAAAATGGCTTGAACAGAGAAATCAATAGTCACACCACAAATGTTAATCATGGTCCCTTCTTCTTTATTGTGCAAAAATTGGTACGTTTCCCGTAACTACCAAGGACTGCTTTTAGAGAGGGTATCTTCTTCTTCTGCCTACTTGGACCATACAGTAGGAGGATCTTCTTGATGAATGCTGAATGATTGTTCCTTTTGTTCTACATGTTATCTGGTAGGACCTTGTCTTCCACCTCTCCGAGCTCGTTTGCTTCCACCTTAGGTAGGACCTTTGATGAGTGGCAAGATATCCCTACACTCAACTATATGAATACGAACATAGCACATGCGATCTAGTCGAACTCCATAGACTAAATGCCTACACGCCTCATGGAACACTTAGGGTTAATCATTCGTTGTCTTCCCAGACTTACTTGTAGTTGTCACGGTGTATGGTTGAGTAAGTCCGAGGTATATGATTTTTATGTCTTTTTACGTTTTTGTCTCCTATGCTAACAAGGTGAAGGGTTGAGAAGACTAATTACCTAAGTCTAACTAATGAACTAAGTCTAAATTAACCTAGCGTCAGCATCCGTTCCCACTTACCATTCACACCCTGAACCAATGCAACCGCGGTTACCAAACGCTAATCGTTGCTGGGATCACCACGCGTAATGCACATGTTCAAAACAATCGTACTGAGGCACTTAACTAGGAGAGAAGGGTTGAGAGAGAATTAATTCCTAATAACACATTTAAATGACAAGTAATAAGTAACAATAAATAAAATCCTAATTAGCCTATTCCATGCACTACAAGGTTTATCCAAGACGCTTGTCTTTATTACTGTACACAAACTTGTGTTCAGGTACAATGTTTGCTCAAATAAAGATCCGTTCACTTTAGAACTCCTACTACAGGCACATGGAAAATATTCTATCTCTAGAGTGATCAATCTACTAGAGTTTCCCTACTGTCTAGCCTAGGATGATGAAACAAGGGAGAGTTGCCTCTTATTTATAGATATGACAGTGCACCGCGATATCGCGTCCCATCATACCCCCATGACTAAATGAAAACTGATCCTCGAGTTCCTTACAATAATATCAGGAAGGTATGAGATTATTAACTCAAATGGAACTAAGGGGATGACATATGAACAGATCATCATTACAAGACATAAAAAAATTGGTGTTCATGACAACAAGGGTGAGCACGTTATTACATTGACATCAGACCTCATTTTGGCAGCTGACAAAGAGAGAAGAGAATAGAAGTTTTGTTGCTGCCAATGCGAAGATTGCACCTTTCATTGTCCATCTGTAAGCGGGCCATCGATCTTGCTCCTTACATAGCTGCTTTAGCACCGCTCCATTCCAAGTGTGTCCTCTAGATCCGATCTGTTGTTGCATGATCACCATCTTCACACACAACACAGTCTTATATTAGCAAGGGTAGATGAATTTTAATGTAGTTGATACTTTGCTGCGGTGAAAGGTCCATTGGATGGGTTGTGGTATGGCTGATACAGATCTAGAGATCTAATAATGGTGGCTACCGAAGGTGTAGGGGTTAGGAGAAAATCAAAGAAATTGGGCCCCATGCCCCCATGACTAATCGCAAACCTCCGGTAGTGTTAGAATGGAGAAAGAAAAGGAATAAGAAAGATAGATAAAAAGGGACAATGGTAATGTCAATAAAGTGGATGTCAAGATGGAAATGAACAGAATAAAATGGATTGCAAAAATGTTAAGGAAAAGAATTTAACTGGTGCACCAAATAGGAATGCTAGTGGGTCCTCCCCAAAGTAGGCTCATGCCCTTAATGCCCTGACAAACCCACATTTGAAGAGTCCATAGGCTCTGGGAATGTCCTTTGGAACAAGAGTTAAAGTCTTAACCATAAGAATTTACAAAAAAGAAAACAATGCATCAACCAAAATATACACTAATGATACAACTGGCAATGAGGTGAACAATGGAGAGAAGGATGGAGAGAAGAGAATGGAATGGAAT
>MNCI01005255.1:648208-742921 GCA_015680685.1 Gnetum montanum | reverse complement strand
GAAAACATCCAAGAACCCAAGAGAATGGCCAACACAAAAGCATCAAGTTCCCTTGAAGTCACACCCTTTTCCAATCCTTGAGTCCTTCCTTAGTTTGAGAAATACCCAGTCACTGGTTCGTTAAAGTTCTTATTAAAAAGGAGACTATACATTTCCAAGCCAAGAGAGACCATAGAACTTGTGAATGGATGGATGAAGTGAACTCATTGCTTGCCATATCAAAAGAACATACCTTAGTATCAACATCATAACTTAAAGGTAAAAACCAAACATTAGCAATCAATATGAAAATAGTTCATACCATCATGAAGAACACTTATTGGGTGACGAACTTATAGGGTGGATAAAACACACACACACACACACACACAAAGAAATGGAAAAAGTATAATGATGTTGTAAAACAAAAACAATAAGAGTTAAAGAAATTTTTAAAACAAAAAAACAAGAAAAGTTAAAGAAATTTGAAAAAAAAATATGTAAGACAAAAATGTGTAAAACAAAAACGTGTAAAAAAAACATGGAAAATAAAAATGTGTAAAAAAAAACTAAAAAGAACTGAGGGCCTCTAATGATTAGCATAGGTGGCCATCTCTCCCCCATGACTTAATGGAAAGGAAGAGATCTGAAATACTGAATGCCTATTTGAATTTTTCAAAAGTGTCCAACTTCTTTGTACTAATGTTCTTATATTAAGGGGTGGAAGTTGGCGATGCTCATATTCCAATGTGTCTATGCCTTCGTTGTTAACATGAGTTATACCCCCAATTCCTTTCATGCATATTATGTTGCTCTTTCGTTTAGCTGTCAACCACAGGGTGTCTACTACTGGTGTGGTTGCTACATACAGATACCTTTGAATTTGTGTTTCTTGGGCACACTGATTACATGGAAGAGATGCTAAACATTCTTCCATGTCATCACCCTCTGAGTCACTATATGTGATACAAAGAACTTTCTTCTTCTTGATCTTTCCATAAATGTTTACCTTAGATATCTCCAAGGAAAGATCGTGGATCCCTAGGTATGCATCTATTGTACTCAGCCATGGCCTTCCCATTATAATTGGGAAGTTCCCTTCCTTGTTGTTAACTTCTATCACCAGGAAGTCAGTTGGGTATGACCAACCACACACAGTGGTAACTATGTCCTCCACCAATCCCAAGGGAATGGTGATGGATTGTTCTACCAGCTCTAGTTAAATGTTGATCTTCTTAAGTTGGGGCAGGTTCCAGGCTTGATACATCTCTTGTGAAATTAAGTTGACTCCAGAACCTGAGTTAAGAAGAGCCTTATGTGACGTATTCCTAGTGATTTGGAGGTAGATTAAGGGACTTTTAGGGTCAGATAGTTTGCTGGGAAGGTGGCCTACCTTGATCCTATTGGTTACGGTATGCGTTAACATAATCGTATGCGTACAACTCTGTTGGACTGAAGGGTGCTCCAAAGTTTTGGATGGTGGAGGAGTATACCTAGACTCAACCTCTTGTTGTCGTGAGAGCTTGTATGGGCTTCTGGTTCTAAAGAAATGTCTTCTCTTTTTACAGTTGTCAGAACTAGTAGTGGGTTAAATGTTTACGGCTCTCATAGCATTTCGTTGTTCCGGTTGAGTGGGGAGTTCCCCTTGCATTTTTGGAGAAAGAGGTGTTATGGGAACTACCAGTGGAAGAGGTGTGGATGGATTAGGAGGATGGTAGGCATGTGAGGTGTCTCCTAGAGGAGAAGGAGTCCTCCTAAAGTACTCCCGAACTTGGTAGTGACGTTGGGGAGTTTTGTGACCCATAGAGTCACTTGGAGAAACCAGCTACTGCACATAATAGCCATAAGGATTAGGTTGCTAGTAAGGGTATTGATGTTTCGACGGTGGCATCCCCCATGATTGTGGGTATCTCCACTACTGATGTTGTCCGATGGATTGTGGTGCAGTTCCACTTGGATAGTATGTTAATGGTTGGTGGAACTATCTTGGGTTACCTTGAGGATAAGGTAACCTTTGGGGTGTTTACCGTTGGTTAAGTCTCAGATTAAGTGCATACATCCCAGACTCTTGTAGATGTGAGATGATTGGACAATGTCCCTTAGGATGGTCATAGTGGAAGACCCCCCATCCACCGTCATTTTCTGTGTCTGAATCCACAACCTCATCAGAGATAGTAATTTTCCCCTTACCCTTGTTATGTGTAGGGCCTAAATCTCTCTGCTTTGTCTTGTTCTTATCACTACTTTGTTCCTCCCTAGACTCCTCTACAATTTTCAAGAAAGTTTCAAGTTTGAAGTCTAAGGAATCCCACATTTGATCTACCTTAGCTGATATTTCGATTGTTAGTTTTTGAATTGGCAAGGTTTTTCTGTTCACCAACTCTTCAAGTGGTGACTCATCCTCTTCATCGAAAAATTTCACTCCGTTCTTTTGAAGAGAGGGATCACGGTTGTATTCTTCTGCACTTTCTCTTTTTCATAGCTCCCCTTCTTCTTTGGCTACTTGCTCCAACAAGTGATGAATTTCATGGGCTCTAAGTTCTGATAGTCTCCTTTCAGCATAAGTCCCAAGGGTTCACCTAGTCTCATGTCTTAGCCCATCTACAATGTGGTAGATTTGATCTTGTTGTGCGTATCCATGGCCTGGGCAACAATGTAACAATGCGTAGTAGTGGCCCATGGTAGCATCCAAGGGTTCATGAGTACCTTGCTTCCATCCTTGGATCTGCTTATGCAAATTAAACACTCTGGAGTACATTTGATACTTATCGTTGAAGAGTTCTAACATCGTACTCCACTTCCTGATGATTTCTGGTTCTAACGACTGGTACCAACTCTTTGCTTCCTTAATGAGTGTCTTGGAAACAACTTGAGTTTTTGCCATTCGTTCTCTATGTTTTGCAAGGTGCAGAAATCGTGGAATGCCTGTAAATGATTTTGCGGATCCGCGTTCTATCCCCCTTCAAATCGTGGGATGTTTTTAATGTCTAAATGCTTGATCCAACTATCTATTTGATGCCTTGTTGGTACACTCACTGCCTCCATGATATTTAGCATACTTCAGGTTGCAAGTAGGGGCTCATCATGATCATCTCTTTCATGACATCTATGATGTCTACGTTGTTTCCTGCTTTCCCTTCGTTCATGCCCTTGTCCTCTCTCTCAACTCTCTCGTCGAGGTCTCTCGTTTTGCCTACCTCTATCCTCACCGTTATGCTCTTGATGGCTATGCCAAGATGTGGAAGGAGAGGATGAGTGATGCAATGAAGAGGAAGAAGAAGGGAAACCATCTCCATGATGATGTTTCCTACCTTCTCTTCTGTGGCTTCGGCCTCGATCGTGATGACGATCTAAGTGCCTGTCCTTGTCATGTGTTGTTTATTCCCTCAATGAATAGCTGGTGTTCATGGGGATCAGAATTAGGGTTTTGTATCATTGAGCATAGGTTTTGATACCCCACCTCCTCACTATCGTTAGGAGGGGGAACATCTTTCGATAGAGAACCCGTTATAATTGGTTCATCATCTCCTATTTCACTTAGGACATGCGGGACCTCTTTGTCCTTCAATAGTGTATGTTGGCTCTCCTACCTTAAGTCCCTCATACGTTGTAAAACCATGGGATGGTAATCCCTCATGTTAAAATTTTTTGCAATGTGTTCAACGTAGAGCTGAGTCATGCCGATCTGTGCCAAATCACGGAGGAGCATGTTGGGGACTGATCAATCTGGAGGTAACACTATGTTACCTTGCAAATCTCTCCATCGTAGTTGTTCGTCTTGATGGAGGATAAAGGTAAATTCTGGTATGTACTCATCGGGGTGAGTATATACCACTCGATATTGTTGAGGAACCGGTAGATTTTGGTTATGTGTTTTTGATTGCTGACTATTTCTTGTATTACCCCTAGGTGGTGGATTGCTTTTGCTAGAAGAAGACATTGTTATTTAATTCGGTGTGCTATTTAACCGTTATATAAATTTTTCATTTAATTAACCCTAAGAGTTTGTTTAAGCTCCCAACGATGTGAGTGATGTCCTATGTTCTACTTAGCTCAAAAACACTTAGTCCCCGACAACAGTGCCATATGATGAGTGGAAAGATACCCCTACACTCAACCATACAAATACGAGCATAGCATGTGTGATCCAATCAAACTCCACAAACTAAGTGCCTACACGCCTCATGGAATACTTAGGGTTAATCATTCATTATCTTCCCAGACTTACGGTGTATGGTTAAGTAAGCACAAGGTATATGATTTTTATGTCTTTTTACATTTTTGTCTCCTATGCTAACAAGGTGAAGGGTTGAGAAGAATAATTACCTAACTCTAACTAATGAACTAAGTCTAAATTAACCTAGCGTCAGCATCCGTTCCCACTTACTGTTCACACCTTGAACCAATGCAACCATGGTTACCAAATGCTAATCGTTGCTGGGATCACCATGCGTAACGCACATGCTTGAAGCGGTTGTACTGAGGCACTTAACTAGGAGAGAAGGGTTTAGAGAGAATTAATTCCTAATAAAGCATTTAAATGATAAGTAATAAGTAATAGTCAATAAAATCCTAATTAGCCTATTCCATGCACTGCAAGGTTTATCCAAGAAGCTAGTCATTATTATTGTACACAAACTTGTGTTCAGGTACAATGTTTTCTCGAATAAAGATCCGTTCACTTTAGGACTCCTACTGTGGGCACATGGAAAATATTCTGTCTCTGGAGTGATCAATCTACCAGAGTTTCCCTACTATCTAGCCTAGGATGATAAAACAAGGAAGAGCCACCTCTTGTTTATAGATATGATGGTGCACCGCGATATCGTGTACAAGATATCGCGGCGGAGGATGCGATATCATGTCCCATCAACCTTCCTGCTATCCACATTTTGGAACCATCTACAATCACACGGGCCAAGCATTAGTAAGGTTGTTTTTAGAGTAAATTTATACCTTACTACTTGCCTTAATTAAAGATCTTATGTTACCACGTGTGATAGTACCCGAAAGTTTGTAATAATGGATCCTATGACTTAGGTGGTTTTTATTTTAGTTTCCCAGTATACCTAAGGGTTAAATGATTTTTAGGCACAATTATTCTAAGTGTTAAAGTTAATTACCCTAATTGATGTCCTTTGGGTGATGATAAATTTCAAAAAAGTTAGGCACTTTTCGGCAAGTGTCCCTCACCCACAACTAAGCTGAACACTCTGGGTTCAAACAAGTTCAAACAGAATTAAAATCAAAGTACCAACGAGCAAGATATAGTGAGAAAAGTAAGGGTCATGCAATTGGAAGTCGCAGAAAAAAATTTCAAAAACTCCCCCTGTGTGAATGACAAAATGATGCTAAGTGTTGCGACAAGGGTACCTATTTATAGGAAGATGGGGACGCGATATCGTGTACGATACATCGCGTACGCGATATCGCATATGTGATATCTCATCCCTAGTGATGTAACACACTATAAAAAGATAAAATTTTTTAATGATTTTCTTGAAATTAACGATGGAATGAACGACACTGACAATGATCAAGATGTTCTAAGGTAATTTCATTAAGTCAAAAGGAACAATTAATGATAATGGTGTGGATTTTATCAATAAAATCATGGGTGATAAAAAAAGGGTATGTAATGGTGCATTGGAACGTCAAAATATAGAGGGATAATAGTAGGGAAAGAAAATTATTAGGAAATAAGTTGAGGATGAAAAATGGTGTGTGTGAGTGATGTCATAAGTGAGAATTACAAAAGATTACACAAGTGGATCCTTCCCAAAGCAGGTGTCAACCTATAATGCCCTTGTGTAACCACACTTAAAGTGTCCATGGGCACTAGAAGGGTTAAATGTAATTCACACTAACTCCACAAAACACACACATGTAGATATCACCAGAATGAGATAAAAATTCTATGATACACGGGACACAAGCTACAATTACCCAAAAAGTGAGATGAGATAGAGTATAGAAGGGATCATAGAGATTGGGACATGAGGTAATTGACCTAGGGCACAATGAATCCTGCGTGTGAGCATGATTAGGGTGTCATTAACCCATCGTTCCAAGATCAGGACCAAGTGCATTCCTCCTAATCAGTGACATCACCTTGTTTCATCCCATGATGAGCAACTATGAAAGTACCATAACAACAAGGTGTATGATCACTTAGCATTTTATTCAAGGAAGGAGTGATTTTTGTTTTATGGCACTTTGTTTTTCTTTCTTTTTTTTTCTTTCTTATTCTTTCTTTTTGAATACTGAATCTAGAAAAGCCGCCAACCTTCAGGCATGGGTGCATGTCTTTCCAGTGGGATCCCCTAGAACAAAATTTGATTTTTGAGTTCCTTTTTGATTACTCTTACTCTCATTTTTTATTAGATCTACAAGGATCTTAGTATAACCAAGTTGCATGATAACTCCCACAGGGGTCACCAAAGAGAATCCACAAGTCCCCTTGATGTCACACCCTAATCATTTCCTCTTGGTCCATCCTTCTTCATTTTGGGTACAATGAACACAAAATTAATTTTAAGTTTTAAGAATTTCAAGAATATCACTGTACCCTCGAACAAAACCTCTTATTTGTAGAGTGGATGAGTGGGTGTAATGGGCTCACTATTCCAAATAATTGATCACTCGAGACATGATAACAGAAAACACACCTCAACCAACGATCCACATGAGTGTTTTATTCGTAGATGAGATTACTTACAAAAATGTAAAAAGATAAAACAAACACAAAAAGATCAAAAAAATATAACAAAAAGTTGAAAAATGAAAAACTAAAAAACAAAAAGTTGTAAAATTAAAGAACCGAAAAATATTTATTAATCCTTCTTGTTAGTAGAATGGGGGGTATCCCCCATAACTAAACGGTTGAGTATGGCAAGGAATAATAAATGGAAGATGAGGATCCTTGCATGTTGGACGTATTGGAACTTGGCCATACTTATCCCCTCGGGGTTCACACACTTGCTTATAATAAGCATAGTGGGGCACTTTATACGATGTAGTTCGGGGATAACGAGTTGACCCACTATGATGTTTATGACCGTTAGATGGTATGCAAGGATCAGGATGTTATGTTCCCTGATTGTGTTCATTGGGTTGTATAGTTGTTGGAGTGTGAGTTGGTGGCCCTGATAAAGTTACATGAGGCATTGGATTTGAAGGTAAGGGTGCACCATAGTGTGGAACTTATGCTGGGTTGGTGGATGCAGTGGCCTTGGAATTGTGTTGTCCCTTCTTACGATCATGTTTAAAGAAAGGACACTTTTGATGTTGAGAAGGCTTTGCATTACTGTTAGTAGTAGTAGCACAAGTGTTATTCATGGGTTGTTGTGGTGGTGCATGCACCTTAGGAATAGTTGGTGGCAATGTACAAGGAGGAAAAGGATGATAATGTTGAAAGTTAAGAGGAGTAGAAGGTGCACAAGGTGGTGGTTGTGTTGGAGGCATGGGTTGATAGTATTGTGGAGAATAGTACTATGATGAGATAGAGTATGTTGGCTTAGTTGAAGAAACAGGATGTTGAACACGATAAGCATTTGGATTTGGATGATATGAAGGGTGTCTCCAGTCTAAGGGTGGTCTCCGCCACGACTGGGATTGTTGCCACTGTGATTGAACACAGTATCTCTGTATGAACTCTGGATGTAACATGTTTCCCCAATGCTCATGTAAGTGTAACAATATTGGACATTGGCCTTTGGGGTGATCGTACAGGCATATGTTGCATTCATATATATGATTGGCAATTGAGCTCTTATTTTCCTTATCCCTTCTCTCCAATTGCCTAATGTTTTGTCCTGCTTCTTGGGTTGTCAAAACTCTATCTCCAATAACGTTGATAGATTCTCCATACTTTTGATACATCCAATCCAACATCTTATTGATCTTTACCTTATTTTCTTCTAATGTTTTTTGTATCAACAAAGATGATGTTCCCACCTTGAGATTGGTTGATTTATCCTTTTTATGATGGACCTTTATTAGGTTGAGATTTTGGTCATGTTCATATTTTTCAACTCTCCCATCTAGCCATATCTCCTTCTTCTTTTGCTACCCACTAGATAAGCTCTTGGATTTGATGGGTTCATATTTCATATAGTTGACCTTGGGCATACATTCCTAAGGTCTCTCTTGTTTCATTACATAGCCCATCAATGATATGGTACATTAGCCTTTCCTTGGAAAACCCATGGCCTGGACAGTCATTTAATAGTGCATAATATCTTTCTAAGGCCATGTCCAAGGGTTCATGTTGTTCTTGTTTCCATCCTTGGATTTGTTTCCTCAAGGCTGACACTCTTCCGTAGGTTTGATATTTTTCGTTAAAAACTTCTACCATTGTTGACCAACGTCATATTGAATTTTGTTTTAACGATCTATACCATACTTTTTCTCGGTCAACGAGTGTCATGGGAAAGAGCTTAAGTTTTTGCCACCCATTATCAATGTTGTTCCATGTGCAAGCATCATAGAAGGCTTGTAAATGTTGATGCAAATCTATGTCGTAGCTTCCTAAAAATTTAGGAAAGTTGTTTAAATCGAGCCTGGTTAGATGGCTCTCTTTATGATGCCTACATGAGATTTGCACAACCTTTTGTATTTGCATTAAGCTTGTAGTGGCTAGTGGGGGTTCATCTTCATTAGGTAAGTTAGGCTTTCATGTGTTAGGATGACATTGCTTTTGTTCATGTTTATAAGAAACTCCCACTTCAGGTTGTATACTCCAATCCTCATTATCATATAGTTCATTGGTTCTCCAATGAACTTCCTCACTAAGTGTGGCGTTATTGTAATCTTGTAGGAGAGGCAATGCTATGTGTGAATTTATGTGACTTTTTATAATTACTTCTTTCTAAGAGATATATCGTTAAGTTCTATACAGTGACCTTGTATGATATAACTAATCTAGATAACTAGCATCGTCCCCGGCAACGACGCCTAGGATGAGTGGCGAGATACCCCTACACTCAACCATATGAATACGAGCGTTTTCACGTGCGATCCATTCGAACTCCGCAGACAGACTAGTTATGGCACCTAGACAATTACTTTTAGGTCGTAGTTCGCTGTCTTCCCACTTGGACTAGTATTATATTTGTCACATATGGTTTAGTCCAGAGTGAGGTGTATGATATGTTCCTAATCTAATGCTACTCCTGAAGGCAGTGGAAAGTAATATTAACTAAGCTAAGCTAGGAGGAAAAGGGTAAGAGAATCTAATTTAGCCTAAGTGCAATGAGCATCTGTTCCTTGATCATCCGTACACATCTTGGACGTTGTGCATGACTACGACTGGGATTACCAAGGGCAGATCCTAGGTACGCCACTAGGTTACCAAGTAGTCACACTTAAATGCTCGTAATCAAGTCGTACTCATTCCAGATTCTAGGAGTTTAAGGGTGAGAGAGAGTATTAACTAGGAAAGCAGCAAATAACAATTAAATAAATAAATAACAAAGTGAATGTTGCAATGATGAAGTAATCTCGATCTTTATTGCTGGTCATGTGCGTGTCCAAGTACATCATACTTGAATAAAGGATGTCATACAATTACATTCACCACATTGCGGGCAAACACTGGAAAATAATCTATCTCTGAAGGGATCAAATTTCCAGAGCTTTGCTACAATCTAACCTATCGATGTGAAACAAGGGAGAGCCGCTTCTTATTTATAGAGATTGCGGTAGCCCATGCAGTATCGTGTCCCATCAATGTCATACCAAATAGAATTGTAATTGTCATTACACAATCATTTCTAATAGCTACTACTATATAATTTTTTTTTAATAAACCTAGGCTCATTCATCAACCTTATTGGAATTTTCTTGATCAAATGAGAATTCACATTTGAGCAATGATCTTTCATAATAAATTTTATAATAAACATTGATAGAGCTAATATATAGGACTTTAGCTTCAATTTCAAAATAACAATAGTTTATGAAGCTATGGACACTCAAAATAAAATTTATGAATTATAAATGAAGTAAATGTATTATGCAAAAACATATATTTTGAGAGAGAAAATGATAATAAAGATATATTAAAGAAAAAAGTATGAACTTGGAAGGACATGGTTTCAAAAAGTAATTAGACTCGTAGAGGGCATTTTCTTTTAGAAACACATAAACAAATAAGCATAGGGGATACTATTAAAAAATACAAACCACAAAGAAACCACTAGGAACTAACTAAAAACTACCAATAAAAAACCATGGTAGAAAAGAAATGATTAAAGGAAGAGGCCAACTTACATGGACAACAAATATCATACCAAACGGAATTATAATCACCATTACACCATCATCTTTGATAGCTTGGATATACTCCATGCATATGGATCTATGCTAAGGGGTCTTGTAGGTTTGTTTAGATGATTGCAGGAGCATCCATCAAGAACTACATAAAGGATGAGGGTCGATGAAAGCTCACCAATTGAGAAGCATGGGGAGCTTCATGAGCAAAAGAAAGAAACATGTATTAATACTCAACATTATATATGTTGGCTGCAAACCAATAAATTACTGTAACCTAAGACATCATTAGTAAAAATAAAAAAATAATGCATCTTATGCTCGTGATTTTAGCAAACCACAATTAAATATTAAAAATATTAATCTATGAATTAACACTAATTTTCATAACTTATATCAATGATAAAGGAAATGAAAATGGAAAATAGAAAGTACATCCTAATAATGTAATTAAATCTATAATATAGATATGTACTCATAATAATGTGATTTTCGTGTTTACTTATCCTTTGCTTGATAGTTTCAATGAGTAAAAATAGTGATAGCAATTTATTTTTTCAATATGCTTATCAAATGTACACTCATCCAAAGAATTTCCAACTAAGAACTACACAAATTACTACTATGTTAGAGTGGTCTTGAAAAGTAAGGAAAAAGGTAACATTACTAGAAATAGTAAGATAAAGACTTGCCCAAGGAAGATGAGGGAATATAAATTTTTTAATAAGGAAATAAAGCATTGCAAGGAAAGTACATGGGAGAATAAGCCATTAAATAGGTTGTTGAAATCTTAAGTAAAGATTTTCAAAAGGTATCCTATAGTTAAATTATTTTAGGTTCCAATACCTAATCCTCCTTCCTTCCTTTCCCTTAAAAGAAAAAATAAATGAAATGAAAATTATAATAGAGTAATCACTAAATGTAAAGAAGTGGACAATAATATTTCTTCAAGTACATGTCAAATTTAAATTTATGAATAAGGTAACTGTTGCAACTCTCACATTTATGATATCAAAATTTTTTCTACAAGAAAAGGATAATAAAGAAAGCTATGAATTTTCCAAGTGTTAGGATTGCAAAAAAATGAAGAAAAAATCTAGAACTATTCTTTTAGTATAGATTTAATACATGAAGGTGAGTCAGTCTAGAATGTTATGTTGCAGGGTAGGACTTCCAAATTTATGGCACATAGAGTTTCTAATATACAAAATAGTATATCCTTTTTTCTCATTCATTCATATGTAGGATTATTCAAAAAAAATCTTTCATTTTATAACAATAGCATCTTTGTATAATGTAAGAAAGTTCAATCATGTACATTTTTATTTGATGAAAAGAAAGTTGATGACCAAAGCCCCTATAAATGGTAGCTAAAAATATAATAGTTAGCAGATCTATCAAGTAGCATAATACTAATGAGGTTATAGTCATGTTTGTTATATAAGTGTGGAATTCCCCTCCAAAATAAAGACTAAAGCAAGTATAGGATTCTAGGAAAGGGCCCACACTCCTATTTCTTTAGGGTGGGCAATGTGAACTTTAGTTCAATTTGGGAACTAGGCCTAGTGACATGTGCAACAGCTGATGTTGCCATGAGAGTAGATTCATATTTTTTGTAACTACTACTTTTTTTTAAGTTCTAGGTTTAGGTTAAGATAATGGTTTATGGTTACTGAAAAGTCCAACAACTTGGTATTGGTTGCTCTAGTGATGCTATAGGATAAGATATATACATACACAAACATATGTAAGGCAACAACTACTACTTCCCTTGCTAAATGATCAAAACAAAGGTGAAGACACTAATGAATAGTATTGGTATTAGAAAACATGAAAATACTACTATATACATACAAGGTCAAAGAAAGAGAGAAGTGACATGTATATATAAAGTTAAAAGATATTAGAAAATAATGACATTCTAGAATTCCCTTATTATCTTTATACTTAAGAACTCTACTACTTCATTCTAGTAGAAGAGATTGTAGTGGACTATTTTTCTTGTGCTTAAATAATGAGAGGTATAAAATTAAAGTTTGTTATGCTTCAACTATTCTATACTTAAGGAAATGGTACACTATGATAAGATTTACCAATGTCATGCAATCCTAGTACACTATATAGACATTAACTATTCCTTTTTAAAATGAAAAAGGAAAGAGAAAATAATCTCTACACTAGTAGGATCCATACTCAACTAGCTTGATGTAGACTATTTCAAACTTTATCTTCTTTGATTACCAAACTTAGTATTTGTCTCTGAAATTTCCTTGAAAACATATGTTATAGAATCATGATCATTGTTCTTACTAGTTAGTATTCATATCATCCTTGCTATTTACATTATTCATAGACTCTTGATAAAATTTTTGTTAAGTATGTAGTTATTTTTATCTTTTCATTTTAACTTGAAAGAAGAAAAATAACTTCTTTACTACTAAAGTTTCTTTAGGCTTTAAGTCCTTTTTCATTTCCTTATTCTTATCTCACATTATATTAATTCAAACCTTCACATAATGTTCTAGTTTATATTTTCATTATAATTATCTTACACTTATCTTATAAATCTCAAAATTTTTTCAATCTCACAATCATTTAACAATGATCTCATATTTTCAATGAGGTGTTAACTGAGTAGTAATAGTCTTAACGTGGAAACCCTAGGTCAAAGGTTTGATTCTAGTTGGTTACACTAAGTCAAAAAGAAATAATCCACTAAAGGAATTTTGAAATAAATGTTATTTGGTAGATCCAAGAGGGTCTTAGTGGATGCAAGTAAATAAAATATATCTCACATTTTACTACACATCTCTTAACATCTTAGTTATATTTTATGCACGTTGAATTTTTATAAGTTTTCATAGATCTAAGATGTTTTATATTTGAATCATGTAATATTTATAAGATTTGATATTGTTTCAATTTCATCTAACAATAATTAATCAATATATACTTTATTTCAAATGGCTTTAAGGTGATTCTTGTTAATCTTCTTGAAACACCAATTCCAATCTTAATCTCTCTCTATTGCAAGCTATTTCATGTTTGCAAGCCCTTAGAAGAAGACATTTGAATGTTTAAATTAGTTTTAAATGAATAAATACCTAGATATGATTGATTTCATAAGATCTATTATGAATTGAAGTTGATTTTCTTAAAAGTTTTATGAATAGGACATAAAACCAAAGCAATTTGCATAATTTCTATTGAAATCCTGTATGCGTGTTAAAATTTAATCATAAATGATATTAAATTTGAAATTAAAGTTTATTAAATTTGAATTTTATTTTCCCTTTAATTGGGCTTAACTTCTTGTTCATTACATTAGGAAGATGGTATTCCTGAAAAGCTAAGTTTATAAGTAAATGTCTTGTTAATAGCAAATGACCTCAAGACTCTATGTATGTCAAGACATTTAATTTAAAAAATAACAAGATTGTTCACCAAGAAAATAAATATCTATTCAAAGAAAATCCTAATAAATAATAGTATACCTCTAGATGTCTAACCTAAAACAAACAAACAAACAAACAATAGTTAAAAGATAATCCTCTATAGATCCATTAATTGCTAATTTTAGACAAGTTGCATATCTTCCATAGTTTTCCAGAGAAAATAAGGCTCTCTATCCAAAATAAAAGTTTCAAACCAAAATTCTAAATGTTATTTATTTGGCTTTCATTAACTAGAAATACATCTCATCTAATAACATTATTATGACTTATGGATGACAATTATTAAGCTTATAGGTTTGGATTTAGTTGTAAGAGGCCAAGACCTAGGACATGGATATGGTGAGGTTCCTTTAGCTAATTCAATGTTATTCATAAAATTAGTAGTATTTTCAATGAAAATTTATTCATGATAGTGAAAATATAAGTTTCAATTATAAAAATTTTGAATTTACACAGTGATAAAGCCACAAAGCCACAATTTCTCAAGATCACTTGGTTATGAATGAACAAGTTGTTCCACATATGTGTTACTTGTAAAATGGTAAAAGGGTGTCACAAAGGGTTAGTAATCAAGTGTGAGAGAGGTGTTCCAAAGTAGCAACAAGGTGTTAGCTTAGTGGTAATTGTCTTTTTTTGGTAACCCTAGGCTATAGGTTCAATACCACTAAACAACATTGAATTATAAATTTTAAAAAAAAATCTATAAAAGGAAGTCATCAAAGTCTTGAAAAACCACAAGACCTTGGAGAATAGAGCAAATGGCTAGTGACATTGGTCATATATGTAACTATTCCAATGAGATTGGAAAGTTTCAAAAAATGTAGGTGAATGTAAAGTAGAAAGAAATCCAAACTTGAAACATAAATGAGCATTATGCTAATAAGAAAACTCAATTGTGATAGCCATATTAATGAAGTCATATTTTAAACATTAGATATTAATATGATACCTTCAACGAATCAAAATTTTGGTAAGAGATGTTACTAACTTATGAACATTATGCATTAGACTTTATTAATAATTTTGATCCATATTATTATCATTAATTGATATTTAATCTAAACCAGTAATTTATTAGTTTAAAAATCAAAGAATCACTAATTTAGCTAATACTTCATTGAGAACTTCTTCTATATTAAAACTAAAGCTTTATCACATCAAAAGACCCATAGGATCTATTTAACAGATATTAGATTTGTAGGAAAAATAAAGATAGACTCTATAAATTGACCAAGCACCAATGGAGGTAGAAAAAATAAATCATATAAGCTTTTAACTACAACATGATAAGGGTAGTTGTAGCACAAAAAATAAATACACATAACTCATCTGCAAGGGCTCTTAACTTACAAATCCTACTTTTCTAAGATGATGCAAACTTAAGTAAAGCTTATTAATGGTACTTTGATACTTGATTGGAATAACACCTAAGAGATAATGAACTTCTACATCTAGTTTATTAAATCTAATATGATGTGATGCAAATAAAATTATTTCTTGCCTTCTACATTAAACTACAATTGTGTTAAAATTTTCTACATGACTAGCCTGTGAATCTACTTAAGATTTTGTTGCACTTCCTTCTAAGAGATATTTCATTTTTTCAACCATTGCATTCCTTAAAAATGCTAGTTTTGATCTTGTGAATCCCCAAGAATTAATTTAGAGAATTTTCCTTACCTTGAGATCTATAAGCTATGATTGCATGTAATGAATTAAAATAAAGCTTCTACTTTTAAAGAAATAAATTACATTCACATAATAACATTAGTTAAAGTGTTTAAATTTTTACCTTTAACTCATAAAGGAGAAAATGTTTTTTGCACACTTTGAATATCTTTTCAAAGTTTAGCAATAAGTTACACATCAATACAATAAAATAGGATAGATGATAGTTTAAAAAGTTTCTTTTGTAACATTCTAAATGCAAATTCCTAAATCTTTACCTTGAAACTTCCTACTATTTTTTATTTGATGCACTTACCCCACATATAATTGTTCATAAAAATGAGATCCAAATATTTAAAAGAATCTACTATTTATCCATTGGTAGCTCCAAAATGGAAGTTATAACATACGTTTTTTTGTACCCCACAACATTAATTTGGTTTTATCTACACTCACTCAAAGAATAGATGTGATAATAATTTTCTAAAATTTTTCAATATGTTTTGCATACCTTTTGCAAAATTTACAATGTATTTTATATACCTTTTGCAGTAGTAAATAGTAAGAGAAGAACATCTACATACAAAAAAATATTCACTATTGAAGTTTCAATATCTTGCTTGTTGCATAACCATTCATGCATTTCATTAATAAAAATATTAAAGAGAGTTGGAGAAAGTGGAAAATCTTCCTTAATTCTAAATTTTTCTTGGAATTAAAATTTTTTCTCTAAATTATTATATGTAATTTTAATAATCACTTCTTCATACAATCTTTGAGTTGCTACAACAAATTTTGAAGAGAGATCAATTTTATGCAATCACAACCATAGTTTTGTGGAAATCATTGAATAATGTGCTTTTGCAAAATCAATAAAACCAATAAAAAGTGTTTGTTAGGTGTCTTTGCAAAATTCCAATAAGAAATTTTAAAATATTTTGTGAAAAAGTGCCTCTTGCATATTACACGTTTGTTGCATAATTTATCTTAACTTGATGTGGATATGCATAATTATGAGACTAATGCTATTATGCTTACCCTTGTATATTATATAATGCACTTGCACGGAATTGATGATGTTATAATTTTATATGTAGTAAATCTCCTTTTATATGCAGATGATGATGATAGAAGGTATGCAAAATAGGTTGCAAATTCTAGAAAATTATTTTTCATTTTGTCTTCAAGTAAATATAGATAAAGCCAAATTGATGATCTAGGGTACAAGAAATAACTATTATAACTTCTATTTTGGAGGTACCAATATGCAAATAGTAGATTTTTTAAATATTTGGACTACATTTATCTGAACAATTACAAGTGGGGGAAGTGCATCAAAGAAAAAAAATATTAGGAGGTTTCAAGGCTTTGTAAACTTTCAAAAACTAGTGTAAGGATTTAAGACTTTGGGCTTGGAATGTTTTCAACTATTATCTATCCTACTGTATGGTATGGATGTGTTGTTTGAGGTCCTGAACTTAGTGGTAAACTTGAAAAAAAATATTGAAAAAGTGCCAAAACCTTTTCTTCTAGATGAGTTAAAGGTCAAGAAGCAAAAAACTTATTCAATGTTACTATGTGACTATGATTTATTACTCTTATAAGTAGAACCCTTATGATAATTTATTACTAAAAAATCATGTTTTTCATATGCTTCAATAGTGAGTACATGATATTGTGGCCCAAGATGTGATATCATGCATTTGATATCATAGGGTTACTCTTAGGCCTATAAATACATCCCTTGGGCACACAATTGAGAGTAGTTTCTGGTAGTCAAGTAGTGAAACTCTTGCAATTTGGTCATTTGAGAGTTAGAATATTTTCCAAGTGACCATAGTAGGAGGTCTATGTGTGAATGAATCTTTATTCAAGCATTGATGTACTTGAATACACCATTGTGTTGGCAATAAAGATGAACTCTTTGATTCATCCTTGTAGCACTTGAGCCTTTCTTTCTTATGCATTTATATATTGTGATTTCATACAGTTTACATTAGTGATATTCATGCAAAAATTAACTTTGATTCATTAAGCAACTGATTAAAATACACAAGCATTACCCCTTCAAACATATGTGTGACACTTGGTAGCTTAGAAATGGTTAGCGTTTGACAACCCATCAGTGTTTACACAAAGTTCAGGATGTGTTCGAGAAGTAGGAACGGTTACTTATGTTAGGCTAGATTAGATCATAGTATTCTTAGTACTTAATCACTCTCACTTTCATTCTTGTTCTAGGCAAGTAAATTGATAAAATATAAAATAATAAAAATCATACGTCTCAATCACACTTAACCATACAATTGCATTCCACAAGTGGGATTGGGAAGACAATGAATGGACAACACACACACACTATTTATCACTAGCGTACTTGGTAATTAAATTCTATGGAATTCAATCGAATTGCATGTGAACATTTATGATACATATAGTTAGGTGTAGGGGTACCTTGCCACTCATCATTGATACCATTGCTAGGGACTTTAGTTCTATGTGTGCTATCTAAACTAAGTGAAACTTAGTAACCTCGTTATTCAAACCCTAAGATTCAAATTTTAGAAAAAAAAATCATAATTATAATTATAATTAAATTAAACCTTAACTACACACTACCTATAAGTTCATTAACATAAGATGTCTTCTTCTCATAGGAGCCCATCTTTGCCCAGGGCAAACCAAGTGCCTCAAAAATACTAGGTGGTATATGCTCATCTCGATGAGTATGTACTAGGCTTCACCTTTATCTTGTATTAAGATGAAATGCTACGGTGGTGCAACATGGAAGGCAACATTGTATTGCCACTTGATCGATTTGTTCTAGCAATGCTTCAGCTAATACTTGCATGACATGGGCTTCAACATCTTCATGGAGAGTACGAGATGCAAGATGCCAATTCAAGAGATTATCATCCCATTAAAGCATAAAGGTTAAGGGATCATCAGCTAGAGCACCAACACAAGCTTGTGAAGGGTAAGGGGTTAAACACTTTTCCACCACTACTTGGCCCATTAGACGAAGGTGATAATTTCTTTAGTGATTCTCCTCTCTTTGACTTTGTTCAAGGGGCCCTCAACCAGAACGTGCAATCCACAATTCATAATCCAGGTTTTGCTCAGAATGGATCCAATGACAAAAAGTGGATCTAGAGAGGCAAGTCATGATAAGGGAAAAAAAGGAGATCATTATCATCAAAGGAATGGTGATAAGTGTAAGCATGGAGCAAGTTCTCCTTCCCCTTCCCCTTCATCATCTTCTTCTTCTTCAGCATCTATTTTAGATCATGGTCACAGAAGGAATAACCATGATGGGGGTGACTGACGGGACCAAAACAATAGAAGAAACTATCAAGACAATCATGATAGAAGACATGGGTAATCTAGAAAGATGCATCATCAAGCAAGAAGGGCTAGTATAGAACATCGTAGGCACCATCACCATGGCCTTGATGAACCTCTACTCACCACTTAGGGCATGTTGAACATTGTAGAGGCTATGAGGATTCTAACAAGGCATGCGAAGGATAGCAAAATAAAGAGGCTGAACATGAACAACATTCCTCGACTTGAGGGAGGATACAATGCTAATGCAAAAAATCATTTCCAGACCTTCTAAGATGCATGTGCCTTGTAGAATATTAAGAATGACTAGCAAAAGTTGAAATTATTTCTAAGGACACTCATAAAGGAAGTAGAAAATTGGTACTGATCCTTGGAGCTAGAATCAATTAGGCAATGGAGTACAATGTTAGAATTGTTCAATGAAAAATTTGAAACATACTCCCAAGTATCCAATATATGGAAGTAGATCCTAGGGTGGAAACAAGAAAACCATGAGCCCTTGGATGCTGCTATTGGCTGATACTACTCTCTATTGTATAGGTGTCCTGGCCATGGATACTCTTAGCTTGATCAAATTCATCATATCATAGACAAGTTGTGGTTTGAAATAAGGAAAACTCTTGGCATCTATGCCCAAGGGAGGTTGACAAAGTTAAGTGTCCATCAAATTCAAAAGTTAATTGAGTAGGTAGCCAAGGAGGAGGGAGAATTGAGAAAATTAAAAAGTGTAGAGGAATAAAATAGGGGTCCTTTTATTCACAAAAGGGGGATCTGATTTTGTGATAGTGAGGATGAGTTAACCAGAGGTGAGGTGGTTAATCAGAAAACCTTACCACTCCAAAAATTGCAATCTAAAATCATGGCAATGGTTTACCAATTATAGGACTCCATGGACAATAGGTTTTAGGCTATCTTAAAAATTGTTGAAGAGTCCAAGGAGCAAAGTGGTGAGCATGAGCACTGGAGATATAAGGAAGATAAACATCCCATATCTAAGGGTAAGGGTAAAATGGCTACAGTACATATGGTTGTGGATACTGACTCATATGATGATGGTGGGTGTGACATCTACCAATATGAACATACCAAGGGATGTTGCCCAGTTGTGTCACATTTGTAGGAATTTGGGGTGTATGCCTTACGTCCACGACTTGCACAAAGGAAAACACCCAAAAAATTTCCTTATCTACAAGGTAATTCTTGATAGTTCCACCAACCATAGTAGTACTATCCAAATGGAACTCCACTACAACCTTATGAATTGTACTAGCAGTGGAAGAAACCACAATCATGGATGTTGCCACCTCCAAGACAATAGTACCCTTAGTGTTAACCAGATCCCTATGGTTACTATGTTTAGCAACCTTCATCTCCACGAGACTCCTCTAGTCATGTTGTTGCTTACCAACCTCACCACTACCTTCCTGAAGTATACCAATCACCCTATCCAAGGAGGGATGCCACCTACTATCCTCATTGTCTTCTTGTCCCTACACCTACTCCTCCATCTCTTGCATAGCTACCACCTACTCCATCCATGCAGGGTGAATTGCCTACCCAACCACAGCAAATAAATGCTACAAGGGCAATTAATCTACAACCAATTAACTAACCAAGTAGGTCAAAACCACAAACAAAGAACAGACCCTTCTTCCAACCTTGCAGTCCACCAAATCCCTCAGACACATTAGTGGTTGGTAACCTTGTTCCTCCACCTTCCTCTATTTCACCTTTATCTAAGTCCCCTTCAAACCAAAATCCCTCTCAAATCCATATTGTAATGTTAACCCATGTTGTATCGTATTGGATTCAACTTGGTAAACTACCCAGGAAGTTAGTTGATCCCTAGAGTTCGATAGTATATTTGCAAATTGCTAGGAATGAACCTTGTAAAGATCTTCTTAACTTTAGTTCTGGTGTTAATTTGATCTCACATGAGATGTACATGATGTGGAACCTTCCTCCCTTGAAGAAGAGCAACATTCTGCTAGAATTGGTAGGCCAGTCCATCACTATTCCATTGGGACTAGTAGAGGACATTGTAACCACCATTTGTGGGTGGTCATATCCCACCAACTTCCTAGTAATCAAGGTGGAAAACTATAAGGGGGACTTTCCAATTATTATGGGAAGGGTATGGTTGAGCACTGTTAATGCCAAAATGGGCATTAGAGATATTTCCTTGGAGATATCTAAAGAAAATGAATTTGAAAAGATTGAGAGAAGAGGGTTCCATGTATCATGTATAGCAATTTATAGTGTCATTGTATATAGAAGTTATGGTCAATGAAGCAAACATCTATCTTGCATGAAAGCAGTATGCACTAGAAGCTAAAATCTATAGATTTCTATACATAGTAGCCATAAAACAGAAAGGCACACAGTGGCTGATAGCTAATTATAGTAGCAATACATTGTGCATGGAACCTAGTGAGGGCCTAATGTATGAGTATGTTGTAAGTATGGATGAACTTGAGAAAGTTCATCACCAACTCTTTGAAGGAGTAAATGATGATCTCAATTGGAAAGAGTTGGAGACTCCTAACAATTTTAAGCAAGAATCCTTTGAATTGAAGACAGTACTGGTTGGAATAGAGTATGTGTTCTTGAAAAATGGAAGGTCAGTCATCATTAATGCCAAACTTGTTGTAGAACAAAAGAAAATATTCAAGAAGACTGTGGAAAGATGGTTAGTGGCCTTTGCCTAGTTATATTCTGAGCTCACTAGTATAGATCCAAGAATATGCTAGCACTGAATATACATGGATCTCATCATCAAGCCAAAATGATAGCCGCAGCAGTGTTTGAATCCCAAATTAAAGCAGATTGTCAATGAGGAGATTGAATAGCTCCTCAAGGTAGGATTCATCTACCTTATCGCAGATAGTGAGTGGGTTAGTCCACTTGTGATTGTACCCAAGAAAGGAGGTAAATGATGGGTGTGCATCGACTTCCGACTGCTCAATATGGCAACTTTCAAAGATCATTTTCCATTGTCTTTTGTTAACCAAGTGTTGGACACCATTTCTAGGCATAGATATTATAGCTTTCTATATGGTTATAATAGCTATAACCAAATCCAGATTGCAGCAAAGGACTAAGCGAAGATGACTTTCACAAGTCTTTGGGGGACCTTTGCTTACTCTCATATGCCATTTGGTCTATGTAATGCCCCAGCCACATTCCAACAATTAGTCCTCTACATTTTTTGATAATAAATTGGTAGTGGGGTAGAAGTTTTCATGGATGACTTTTCTACCTATGAATCTATGTTTGAGAAAGCTCTAGACCATCTTAAGTAGGTGTTAAAGAGATGTGTTGAAAAAAACCTCTATCTCAATTGGCAAAAGAGCCATCTTATGATCTAAGAAGACACGGTCTTGGGACATTGTTTCTCAAAAGTAGGAATCAAGGTGAATCCTAAAAAAATAAGTGTCATCCAAGGAATAACCTGTCAACCTAAAATAATTAAAGAAGTGCAGTCATTCCTTAGTCATATTGGCTACTATCGGAACTTCATTGAGAATTTTTCCAAAATCTCCAAGCTATTGATGGAATTGACAAAGAAGGATGCATCATTCATCTAGACCCCTACATGTGAAACAACATTTCAGTAATTGATTAGTTTAGACCATTTCATGTGATTACTGACGCATTAAATTATACTTTGGGGTAGTGCTTATAAGGATGGATGATCAAAAATGTCCATATTAAATTCACTATGCAAGTCAAAGTACTACAAGTGCATAGCTAGATTACACCACCATAGAAAAGGAATTGATGAAAGTGGTGTTCACATTAGAGAAGTTCAAGAACTATGTGATTGGCTATAAAGTGTTTATGCACATAGATCATAGCACCATCCAATTTCTAAGGAATAGCTAATGGTGAGCCCCCATGTCATATGGTGGCTCATGATTTTGCAAGAGTTCGGTCTCACGATGGTAGATCGAAAAGTTGTGGAGAATGTGATTACTGATCACTTATCACAGCTAAGATGGAATGACAAGAAGAAAGAAAGCCCCTTATCAGATCAATTCCCTAACAAATCTTTCCTTGTAGGGGATATTAATGCACAAATTCCCAATGAACCAAAATGGCATGACACCATCCTCACTTATTTTCTTAAGCAAGAACTGCCACAAGGGCTAGACACCAGAAAGCAACAACAGTTCCTTCACTAGGCTAAGCATTTCATGAAAATTAATAGGAACCTTTACAAAGTCTATCTCGATGGCCTGGTACATTGGTGTATCCCTGATATGGATCAATTATGCATTCTCTAGGATGTCCATGAAGGCCCTTGTAAAGGTCATTATGCTGGGAGACATACAGCCATAAAAATCTTCATGTAAGAATATTATTGGCCAACCATCTTCAGGGATGCACATCAATTTATCCATGCTTGTGATCGTTGTCAGAGGGATAGTGGAATAATAGCTCAAATGGAGGAGCCACAAAAATGGATTCACACTTTTGAGCCATTTGATATTTGGGGAATTGACTTTATGGATCCCATTGCACCTTTATCAAATGGAAAGACATATATGATAGTCACAATTGACTATTGCACTAAGTGGGTAGAAGTAGTAGCCATCACCGACTGTACATCCACTATTGCTATTTGGTTTGTATAAAAAAATATCATAAATAGGTTTGGTGTGCCTCATGCATTAATTTCTGATAATGGAACTCATTTTACAAGTGCCACTTTTCAAAAACTTATGTAGCGCTTAGGGGTTGAGCACAAACTCACAACACCATATCACCCCCAAGCTAATGGTCAAGTTGAGATCACTAATCGGGAGATTACAAAAATTATAATGCACATCATTAGCAAATACCGAAGGGACTAGAGCACCAAATTAAACCATGCTCTTATCACTCCACATGGAAGCTTCCCATAGGTTATTCTCCCTATGAGCTCATGTATGGAAAACTACCAACACTGCCCATTCAATCCGAGCTCCATACACTCTCTACAGCTTGTGACCTTTACTTGAATCTAATTCTAGCATAGAAAGAATGATTAATGAACCTCAATTTGCTAGATGAAAATAGGTTAATGGCCCTATCATCCAAAAAAATGCATAAGTCATTCAACAAGAAACACCATGACCTCAAAATAAGAAAAGTCAAGTTTTAACCAAGAGACAAGGTTCTCTATTGGAATCCTACACACGTACCCCAACAAACCAAATTTCAAATGTTGTGCAAAGGACCTTACCTTATTAATGAGAATTTTCCATCTGGGGCCATGATTATCTATAAACGTGACAACCTAGACAAGAAATAATTAGTTAGCATCCAACAAGTAAAACCTTTCCATGAGCCTAAGCCAAGTAACTCAATAGACACCTCACTAGATGGATAACCACACTCAATATTTTGGATCTACTCCTTCTAACTTAGTTGTGGGGGAGATGGCCACCCATACTAAGAATTTACGTAGCTCCTTAGTCTTTTTTCTTTTTTGTTATACACAGTTTTGGTTTTACAACTTTTTGTTTTCATATTCTTTGTTTTACATATTTTTGTTTTTCAAGTTATTAATCTTTTCTAAGTTTTTTTTTTACACCATCATTAGTATATTTGATATTTCTTGCATACTCTTTTATTTTCTCTTATATTTTCTTATGTTTGGTGTGTTTTTGTACTCTTTCTGCTAATAAGGTGTTAGGTACAATGGTAATGTGCTACTCGATGATGGTATGTTTCATTTGTACTTTGATTGTTAATGTTTGGTTTCTAACTTTGAATGTTGTTACTGATGACTAGGACATGGTTTCTTTTCATATAATAGGCAGTGAGTCCACATCATCCACCCATCCACATACTTTATGGTTTTCCTTGTTTTGGAAATGTGTAGTCCCTTTTTCATTAATGCAACCTCAATAAATTGGTGACTTGTGTAGTTTCTAAAATTGGGGAGTAATTAAAGGTTTCAACAGGGTGTGGCTTCAAACAGATGTGGTATTCTTCATGTTTTTTTATTTTTCTATGTGTAGGGGTGTTCTTGTGAGCTTCTCACTATTTTACATCACTCCACAATAAGAAGTCAAATAAGTCCTTGCATGGCGTGATCCTCATCAAAGAAGAAAAAGAGATGAGGATTCAAAGCACACTGCTTGGAAAAAATAAATACAAAAACACATGGGTCTTTGCATGGTGTGGTTCCCATTCAAAAAAGAAAAGGAAATTATAAGTACACCCCTTAGACCAAATAAATGGGTTACAAGCATTGGTTATGGGACTTGTCTTGTCTCCTCTAACTATGACCCTTTCTTACTTCCTACTTTCTCTTCAATTTGGAATGATGGTTGTTTTATAAGAACATTCTTGTATCTCAGGGGATGGACTAGCCTTAGAATGTCAATGTGAAATCACTAAAAGTGGTTGGTTTTGGTCTGGACTAAGGATGAATCCTACTAAGTCATTTAATCACAAATTTCACAAGGGACTTCATGTCACCATAATTAGAAACTCCATTCCATTCTCTCTCTCATCCATCTATGCTTTTCATGCCTCACCTCGCTACCAGTTTCATATTTTGATTCAATGTTCTAGTTTGATGTGTTAGGTTTCTTAGTTAGTTACTTTTGGGTTTTTGTACTTAACTTTCTATAACCATTAATCATCCATGGTGCCCACAGACTCCTTGGTTTGAAGTTATGCAAGGGCATAAAAGGCCTATGCTTGGTTTGGGGAGGACCCACTTGCATTTCTCTTGGTTGGGTTAAGTTAAGTTCTTTACCATTAGACATTATTACAATCAAATTCTTTTTATGTACCCCATCCATGACATCTAGTTGTACACATCTTCACAACTATTTTAGTGAACTCCTTTTTATTGTTGTGAATTTTTATACCCTCTTTCTAGTATTTCTTATGTTAAGCTTTTTCTAAATTTTATGGACCACTTCTCTCACTTAATCCATTCATCAGTCTTCCCACTAACATTGTCAAGTAACCAATCTATCACAATCATAACTCAACTAGATAAAATCATAGATGAGAAAAGGTATTCAACCATTATATGTTACACTTTATATACTAATCCTTGATTTTTTTGTGATGGCAATGAGGAGTATGGATTGGAAGTAGGACTATCTTCACCAAGGAGGATGCAACAATATCACTCATGAGAGATTATCCATGATTGCTAGATCTTTTCTACCTCTCCTTCATTCTTCTGTTGCCAAAAGGAGTTGGATATTCATTAGATTTGAGGATGTTCTTTCCTGTTATCATGAACACCCAAATTTGTACAAAATTGTAATATTGTATGCTTGGGCACTTTTTTATTTTTCTATTTTCTCTATGTCACTTTACATGTCAATTGAATAGTCTAGACCTCCTAATATGTTTTGTAAAGGACTTGTTCCTCTTCTTTTGTACTCAAGGATGAGTTTTCATTCAGTCATGGGGATATGATAAATCATGTTTTTCATATGCTCTGATATTGAAGTAGCTACAATATTAAGTACACGATATCGAGTACAAGATATTGTAGCCCAAGATGCGATATCGTGCATTTGATATCGCAGGGTTACTCCCAGGCTTATAAATACAACTCCCGAGCACATGATTGAGAGTAGTTTTTGACAGTCAAGTAGTGAACCTCTTATAGTTTGTTCATTTGAGAGTTAGAATATTTTCCAAGTGCCCATAGTAGGTCTAAGTGTAAATGGATCTTTATTCAAGCATTGATGTACCTAAACATACATTGTGTTGGCAATAAAGACAAACTCTTTGATTAATCCTTGTAGCAATTGAGGCTTTCTTTCTTATGCATTTATATATTGTGATTTCATGCAGTTTACATTAATGATATTCATTAAGAAACTAATTAAAACACACAAGAATGACCCCTTCAAACATACATGTGACACTTCATAGCTCATAAACGGTTAGTGTTTGACAACTTAGCAATGTATACACAAAGTTCAGGATGTGTTTGGGAAGTAGGAATAGTTACTTGTGTTAGGCTAGATTAGATCATAATTTTCTTAGTACTTAATCACTCTCACTTTCATTCTTGTTCTAGGCAAGTAAATTGATAAAACATAAAATAATAAAAATCTTATGCCTCAGTCATACTTAACCATACATTTTCATTTCACAAGTGGGATTGGGAAGACAATGAATAGATAACACACGCACACACTATTTAGTGCTAGCGTATTTGGTAATTAAAGTTTGTGGAATTTGACTGGATTGCATGTGACACCTGTGATTCGTATGGTTGAGCGTAGGGGTACCTTGCCACTCATCAATTATATACACTCATAGATTGCATATCTTTTGAAAGATAAATTCTCTCAAGTAGTTCTTGAGGATTCATTTGATCATGGTTGGTATTTTTAGGGGATGCAATGGTTGGGAAAATAGAATATCTCTTAGGAGGATGTGGAGTAAAATCCTAAGAATATTTCCCAACTAGTTAAGTAGAAGATTTTAAAATAGATGTGGGCTAACGTGGAAGGCAAGAGGAAATTTTATTTACCCCACATTAGATCTAATGTTAAAGTTGGAATATGAAAGAAGCTATTTTTCTTTAATACATTCATCATATGGATACTTATACATTTGAGTTATTGAGAACTTAGAAAGTATAATGGAAGTATACAAAATGATAGTGGAAAGGTACAAAAATGTGGACTACTAATAGGGAAATGTATGGCTAGGATGTACTCAAAATTTGTACCTAGTGTACAAGAAATATTTTTTGTACAAGATATATTGCTATTGCTAATACTGCTAGTACTTCCCCTTCAAGTTGGAGTGTGAAGATTTCAAATACCCAACTTGCAAATCAAGTAATGAAATTGTGATATACTTAAGGTTTTAGTGAAGACATTTGCTAGTTGATGGGATTAGATATGTAGGTTGTTTGAATGATTTGGAACTATATCATTTCATGAATAAGATGGCAATCAATTTCAATGTGCTTGGTACATTCATGGAACATTGGATTTATGGTGATATGCAAGGTTGATTTGTTATCACAAAATAATAAAACTAGATGTGAATGGGATACCTGAAGCTCATTTAATACATAGAGTAGCCAAGTGATTTCATAGCAACTGATGGTCATTGCTTTGTGTTTTGCCTTTATGTAGGAGTGGAAAATTCTAGATTGCTTCTTTGATTTCTTGGAGATTAGAGAGTTATCTAGAATAATGTAGTACCCTCTAATGGAGTAACAAGTGTTAGTGCAGCTAGCCTAATATGAATCACAAAAATCTTGAAGCTTGAGAGAGTTGGAAGAAGATAAGCAAATGCCTTTACCAGGTGTTTGCTTAATATAATGGAAAAGTCAATAAGCAGCATCAAGGTGTGGTTGTTATGGCTTGTCCATCAATTGACTGAGGATTTGCATAGAGTAAATAATGTCTAGTATAGTGATGGTTAGGTAGATGAGGCATCCTATCAAGCACCTATAGTTGTAAGGTTTAGTAACCCAGATAGCCATCCAATTTGGGGAGATTTTGATTTTGCTGCATAGAAGAGGTAGTAGGATAGGCACTCAAAGGACCTCTAAGGCATATTTTCTTTATGATAGGTAGATTCCATCATTAGAATGTACTACTTTAATATTTAAAAAGAAATTAAGTGGGCCAATATCTCTAATTTGGTATTTATTTTAAAGAAACATTTTGAGATTGGAGATGAAGCCAAATTTATTCCTTACAAGAATAATGTCATTGACATAGACTAAAACTATTATAGATAATTAGCAAGAGTAGCAAGTGAATAAGGAGTAATTAGCCTTAAATTGAATGTACCCAACTATGATAGATGAACTAGAGAACTTGGCAAATCATTGTCAAGAAGCCTACTTAAGACTGTATAAGGATTTATTAAGCCCACAAACTTGCTTCCCCTTTTTTTATGCAAACCCTAGAGGAATATCCATGTAAACATTTGATGAGTGGTGAGGTATCCCTACACCCAATCATGTGAATCACTAAGGTCTTCATGCATGATCTAGTCAAATTTCATGGATTCTTAGTGTTTGCGTACATAGGATTCAATCTAGGGTTGAATCTAACATGGAATGATCATTGTCTTCCCAACTACACTTGTGATACTTAGTTGTATGGGTAAGTGTAATTGAGGCACATGATTTTTATATTTTGTTCACCTAAGATTGGTAATAGATTGAGAATAAATTTATTAACTAATTCAACTAATTTAATTGTTAATTAATAACTAACTATACTAACATAAGCATCTAGTCCTACTTTTTTACACATCTTGAACACATACAAAATTGTTGTACAACCAAGAGTTAAGCACTACTGGGATTACCATGTGTTATATGTATGCTTGAAGTGATCGTACTTATGTATGCTAGTCTATTTAGCTTAATTAACTAATTACTTAGAGTCTTAATCATCTTAGATAATTAATCACTTACTTAAAGAAAATAATAAATTCATAAATAAATCATTAAGCTAATCCAAGTGTTGCAAGGTTTATCAAAAATCTTGTCTTTATTACTACACATACTATGGTGCTCAAGTACAACAGTACTCAAATAAAGATTTGTACACTCCTTGACTCCTACTGTGGACACTTAGAAAATTATTCTATCTCTCATAAAAGTAAACTACAAGAGTTCTACTAGAAAATGAAATTCTAACTCCTTATTAACATGGCTAAGGTATCATATTTATAGACCTACTAGGGTGCCATGTCGATGGATACACATCAATGTATGAAACCCTGCATCGATGAGTACAAGTCAACGTGGAAAATCCTAAGTCAATGGGATCTCATCGATGAGGTCGACTAAATGGCATCCCATCAACGCAATTGATCAAAGACACATCATCATACCCCCATTAACAAATAGAAATTCATCCTTGAGTTCTTTACAAAATTCGGAAGGTATGGGATTACTAACTGATACATGACATAATAAAACTAACATAATAAAACAAAACTAAGTGCCCAAGTGTACAGATTGATATTGATGAAAAACTTCTGGTGTTCATAACATAAATTTGAACACTAGAACATGCTTGAACAAAATTGGATAACACATCCTCTAATAGTGTGGAGATGGTTGAAAAGATTAGATGGTCCTAGGCAATGGAGGTTGTTGAGGTTCCAAGGGACCTTCTCCAACTTGAAACACATTTAGTGGTTGAGGTAGTTGTTGTTATCTTGTTATAGTTGCCACTTTTGATGAAATATAAAGGAATTTAACAATGCCTTCGTCTTCTTCACCTTGCTTCAGAGATCATTTAAAGTCCACATGACATTACCAATGTGGGATGGAATGGGGATATCCCACAGATAGGACATTACTGGGATCAACTCCTTTACATTGACAAACTAGGTAGTGAATTACTTACATTTGATATTGAACATCCTAATTGTGTTCAAAGACTCCTAGTATTTGTTCATCCTCTTAGCTAGGTTCTTGGAATTTTATCTTTGATTGTGAACCTGGCCTTGAGAACCTTAAATTTTGCATTTGCCACTATAAGCTTCTGCTTGGTGTCCTTGTGATGCTTGAACTCTGCCTCATATAATAAGTATGAGCTGGCCACTGATTTTTCCACTTTAGACCATAGCCATCTAGTAATCAGCATAGCTAGATTTCAATATCAAAGATTGGCAAACTTTATGTATTTAGTCATCTCCTAAATCTGCAACTCCTTCATGCAGATCTTCATCTTATTGTAGGCATCTATCCCATCTGCAATAGGTTTCCATACCTCTCATCCTTGCTAGAGTTGTTAGAGGATCTCATTTACTTTTTCCTTTGTCAACTAGATGTGCTTTTCATTTACTCTTTTTTTAAGATTGACCTAATCTTTGTAGTGATTTTTAACTCTAATTTGAGAGCCTCTAATTTCGAGGTGGCTTGTTCAATTGTAGCATTTTGGCAAAAAGCATGAACCTCCTCCATGGAGAGGTTTCTATTTTTTGCTACCAATCTCCTTAGCTTAGTGTTCACTTTTGGTAGCTTCTCTTGTTGTTGATGAATGAAATTTACCATATGCTATTTTTTTGCATCAACATTTTCTAGGCAATGATTCTCTATAGTCAATTGTACATTCTTCTGGCAAGGTTGATCCAATGCCTTCTAAATCTTATGCTAAGTGGCCTCTACCAAAGATTGATAGAACACCTTCATCTCCATCACACCTTCAACTCCTTTTAAACTTGTGTGAAGCTATTTAAGAGCTTCATCCTTTGTTAGTGTTGGGTTGAGGAATGCAAGGTCAGTACTTTGGGCTCTTATTTTGGCAACCTCTACAACCAAACATTTATTTATCTCTTTGGCTATTTCAAGTTTCCCTCCAAAATGATGTTATTTCCCCTTACTTCCAACAACTTTACGTTGTAGTTATGTTTTTTGGAAGGTTGAAGATGTCTAGAATTGGTTACCTAGTTCCCACCAGTTGGTCTAGCAATTATTCATGCTATAATGCAGTCAACTTGCTACTTACTATGCCTATAAATGTTTGCATATCTTTAAGTGTATAGACTTCTAGTATAAATTCCATAGGTGCATTAGAGTTTCAAAAATTCTATTAGCAACCACCTTTGCAATTTTCTCCTTCCCCTAATGCTTCATCACCAAAACTATTGTCCTCTCATCCTCCTCCAAGCTCACACAAAAGGTAGTAACATTCCTAGATATTTCTAGAAATTACTACTATTGTGAGAGGGATACTATTACCTCTTGGATGGTATGATTTAATCTTTTGGGCAATTGCATTCTTTGGGCTAAAAATCTTGGTCCACCTTCCTCCATCTAGCTAACTACTCAAGCCACTTCATTCAAGTGACTCATTGTTGGCCAGTACATAGATGGATTGCTACTACTTGTTCCTGCTTGTTACTCTTGCTCATTGAAGAGTCATTCTCAAAATTCACTCAACCATTGAGAAGTTGCAATGATATTTAGCACTATTTACTGAGTGGGTGGTGGTTACTACTCCTCTTCTTGCATGACTTTTGTAAGGACTTTGTCCTTCATCATCTTCATCTAGTTAGTGGATGGAGCACATTGGACATTGTCATTTGAATAGCCGGTTATTCCTCCACTTCGACATAGTTTTCTGATGAGGAATGGAAAGGGGAGTGTTTTCTTTCCATATTTTTTCTCCTTAAAGCACTTTTCTATCTTCAGATAGATTAGATGTGGAAGGTTGATAGGGAATTTATCACTTAGAGAGACACATGCATGGGCAAAGAAGGTAGTTATCTTGCTTGGCCTCACTATTGGATTTAAGTAAAAGGCTACAATCTTATAGTAGATTCTCTCCACTGGTATGAGTGCACCAGACTTCTTATGATTGATACAATAACATCAATGTATCCATTCTTTCTTAATGATGGGGTCTATTTGTATTGGAATTGCAACAAGATTTACCCTAGTTGCTGGAAACCCAAGTGCCTCTAAAATGGCTTGCATCAAGTATGACACTGAAATGTCCTTGATCTTGTACTTCTTAAGGTGGTTGCTCTAAGAAAAAGCCAAAATTCAACTCTTGGAGAATTTCTTTTTGAACCTCCTTTGATTTGATCTACTTAAGGTAGCCTTCTGTTAAGGTCACCTCAAGGTTTTCTTATGGAGCTAGTACCTCATCTTGGTGGGATTTCTTTATCGCTACTACTTATTCTAGAATCTAATAGATAGATTCAACTTTGGGCTCCTTCCTAAGATGTCCCATAGCATGGGTTGCTACTTATTCTTCTTGGGCCTATTCTTGGCCCCTTCCCATTCGTGGTCCTCCTTCCTATGTGTGCTTTTCCTTTGGTATCATTTGTGGTCACAACACATATAAGGATTAGTATATATAATGTGTAACCTATAATGTTTGATACCTCATATCATCAGTTAGTTACACATAGGCTAATGTTGAAACATGGTAGATTGGTTATTTTATAATTATTTTATTAATTTTTATGCTTAAAGTATTACTAGAGCTAGTTGAAAGGGTTTAGTTTTTGTAATTTGATGTTTTCATGTTGGTTTCTTTGTTAAACCTTTATGGGAGTTAGAAATATTTAGAAAATTTTTCTGTCAAAAACTTCAAGTTTGTGGCCCCCACAACTAAGAGTTTACCTCTAGTAGCTATAGGGTTGAAGAATAGAGTGATTTGGACAAATAATTTGGAAGATATGGCTTTTGGCAGGTTTTAGGCTCTGAAAATTGCAAAAACTCCTCTGGCATTTGAAATGAAATGTGAAAAATTTGAACTATGGGATGTATATATATACTATTTTTGTGCTACATTGATGGGGTCTTGTGTACGAGGTCTAATATATGTAGGGGATCTATCAACAGGTACCTATTTACAAAGGATGCAAACAAAATTTTTCAACTTGAATTTCTCAAAATATACATAGATTTTTCTAATGAAAGTGGAATCCATGGAGTTCCAAAAAAGCTAAGAACTTGATGGAATCATTGAAGAGGGTCATGGAAAGCTCAAAAATTTGAAAAATTGGGTGGAAAATGTGTTTATTGAAGAAATTTCCTTAAGAAGTGCACAATTGAATGCATCGGATGAAGCGCATGAAGGTTTGGACTATGGAAATGTCTAAGAATGAGGTATGTAACTAATCCAACTAAGAGATATGCAAGTGGATCCTCCCCATAGCAAAAACATGCCCTTCTTGCCCTTGCATAACTTGAACCTAAGGAGTTTGTGGATCCCATAGATGATTAATGATTATGAAAGTTAAGGACCAAAACCTAGAAGAATCTACCTAAAAATTCAAGCACGTCAAACCAAAACATCAAACAAGGACATGGATACTCATAGTGAGGTGAGTCATCAAAAGCATAGATGAATGGGAGAGAAAGTTGAATAGAGTTATTTCTTAAGGTCACATGAAGTCCCTCGTGAATTTTGTGGTTATATGACTTTTTGTCTTTTTTTTGTTTTGTGTTTTCCTTTTGGATGAAAACCACACCATGCAAAGTCTTATTCAACTTCTTATTATTGGTTGACATGGAATGGTAAGAAATCCATGAAAACACATAAGCATCTAAGTAAGCAGAAGGGTACAGTGAGTATTGAGTCCCCTTGAAGTCACACCCTATTCAAACCTTTGAATCCTTTTCAAGTTCAAAAACTATCAAGGTCACAAGTTCATTTAAGGTTTTACTTAATGAAAAGGAATCTCATACTTCTAAGATATGAAAAACCATAGAGTCTGTAGATGGGTGGATGTTGTGGACTCACTACCTTTTCCATCAAAAAGAAACCATGTCTTAGTTATTGGTACCAAAATTCAAAAATAGAAACTAGACATTAGCAATCAAAAACCATAAGTACAAGGAAAACCATAGAGTCTATAGATGGGTAGATGTCATGGATTTACTACCTGTTCCATGAAAAAGAAACCATGTCTTAGTTATCAATACCAAAATTCAAAAATACAAACTAGACATTAGTAATCAAAAACCATAAATACAAACCACTATTAACAACAACTATAGCATCACTATGTTCTATTGGCATAAAGGAGTTTGTTAGCAAAAATTTTGAAAATCGTACCCAAAACAAAGGAATTATACAAGAAAGTGTAAAATATTCCAGAAAATTGAACATACCAATGATGGTGTAAAATAGGAAAAAGTATAAAAAAATAGTGCAAATTAAACAATGTATAAAACAAAAATGTGTAAAACAAAAAATAGAAAAATTGAGAATCCATGTAAATAGTTAGCATAGATGGGTATCTCACCCACAACTAATTTGGAAGGGGGAGATCTAAAAGATTGAGCAAGGTTGTTCATTCGATGAGGTATTTGTTGCAATGGCTCGCATGGGTTCATGGAAAGGTTTTATTTATTGAATGTTGACCAACTATTTTTTTTTGAACTCTTAGGTTTGTAAATTAACATGGCCCTAGAAGAAAAATTTCTGTCAATTATATCAGGCCCCTTATATAATGTTTGAATTGTTTGTTGTGGAACATGTATGGGGTTCCAGTAGAGGACCTTATCTCCAGGTTGAAATTTGACTTTCCTTATTCTTAGGTCATGTTGTTGCTTGCTAAATGGATTGTGCACTTCATTCAAGGAAAGGACCACTAATTGATTTTCATTTACCATGTTAAGGTTGATCAATCATTCTCTTTGTGCTAGACTCAAGTCAAGATTTCGGTCATAGGCTATTTGTACTGTCCGAAATCGTCGATCTTCGACTAGAATGAAACAGAAACCAAGAGATCCCCGGACAAGCATAGAAGACCCTGCCTTCGCTTGAGGGCAAGCTGGAATTAATGAAGGAAGAGTACCTTGAGTGGTCTGCACACAGATCAAACAAGGATTTCCCCGAACGTACACCAATATACTGTACGCTGGGTTATACGTAAATGGCGTAACTAATGCAATATGGAGCATAAACATACAGGAGCGTAGACGTACAGGAATGCAAACAATGAACATACAATAATGAACGAACTAAACTATAATAAATCTAAACAGAAGAAGTATGGCAATATTTCTGCAAATAAAAGTTACAATGCACCGATCTTAACGTAGTTGTGGACCTGACACAAGACGGACGGAAAGCTCCGGTGGATGCAGGGGGATGATTGTTCGCTGGTTTCAACTACAGGCACAGCATAAAGGCTGTATGCCTAGCGTGCAGGATGGAAGCTTAGCGTGCAGGGTTTTTGCTCTCGTTTCTCAGTGTCTCTTGTTCTCTTTTTTGTCTCTGGTTTGCTCAAAATTGCCAACCTCGATCTAATGGAAAATTGGGGTTTTTATACAAGTTTAGACGTTAGACTCGGGTTGGGTGACATGTGGCGCATTGACCGGGTGCAAAAGAATGAAATGTTACAAGTGTACAATGCACCGCATCTACTAAGCATATACGCTGTGTGTGCTAGGCGTACACGTTGTGTTCTGGACGTATACGCTGTATTTGCGAGGCGAATATACCGGGCGTATACGCTGTATCTGCTGGGCGTATAGGCAGGGCGTGCAGGATGTACATGCTTAGCGTATGGACTCCAGAATGCAAGATGCCAACACCTGATAATTACCCTATTCATATGATTTGATGCTCTATCCAGATCTTGCTCTGAAATGTTGTTTCCATGTCGTCTCCGAGGATTACATGTCGGGCGTATACATCAGTCGTACATGCTGAGTGTACATGCTTGAAGACAGAAATTGAGCTAAGTCATGTTGGTCCTCAGCATGATCAAGCTTGAAAGCCTCAAATACAGTATCAAACAGAGTTGAATCAAGCAAGTAAAAGTTCCCTGGGATCCACCGACGACCACGGCAACATCTGGCATCAAACATGGCAACTTTGGAGCTCAAAATACTTAGTTTACACTAAGTACACATTACCAGCGTATACGCCCAATGTATATGCCCAAGTTTGTATCCACAGCGTATACGCCCAGCGTACACACCCAGCGTACACGCCTCACATGTACGCTCAGCATGTATGACTGGTGTATACGCCCAGCATGCAATCCCCTGAGACAGCATGGAAACAGCATTTCAAAGCAAGATCTGGACACAGCATCAACTCATATGAACAGAGCAATCATTAGGTGTTGGCATCTTGCATTCTAAAGTCCATACGTTGAGCATGTACATCTTGCACACCCAACGTATACACCTAGTAGATACAGCGTATACACCCAGTAGATACAGCATATACACCCGGCGTATACGCCCAACACACATCGTATACACCCAGAACATAGTGTGTACGCCCAACGCACACAGCATATACGCCCAACGTATACGCTTAGTAGATGCAGCACATTGTACACTTGTAACATTTCATTCTTTTGCACCCGGTTAATGCACCACATGTCACCCAACCCGAGTCTAATGTCTAAACCTGTATAAAAATCCTAATTTTCCATTAGATCGAGGTTGGCAATTTTGAGCAAACCAGAGACAAAAAAGAGAACAAGAGACGCTGAGAAACAAGAGAGAAAACCCTGCACGTTGGGCTTCCATCCTGCATGCTGAGCATATAGCCTTTACGCTATGCCTGCAACCGAAACCAACGAAAAATCATCCCCCTGCATTCACCGGAGATTTTCGTCTGCCTTGTGTCAGGTCCACAACTGCATTAAGACCAGTGCATTGTAACTTTTATTTGCAGAAATATTGCCATACTTCTTCTGTTCAGATTTGTTACAGTTTAGTTCGTTCATTATTGTATGTTCATTATTTGCATTCCTGTACGTTTACGCTCCTATACGTTTACGTTCTTGTACATCTACGCTCTTGTACGTTTACGTTCCGTATTGCATTAGTTACGTTGTTTACATATAACCCAGCATACAGTATATCGGTGTACATTCGGGGAAATCCTTATTTGATCTGCGTGCGGACCACTCAAGGTACTCTACCTTCGTTAATTCCAACTTGCCCTCAAACAAAGGTAGGGTCTTATGTGCTTGTCTGGGGATCTCCTAGTTTTTGTTTCATTCTAGCTGGAGACCGACGATTTCAGATAGTACAGAAATTGGCACTAGAAGGAGGGCCTGACTTGTTTTTTGTTTAATCAAAACGCTGATCACGTTACTTGTTCAAACATAGGGTTTACGCTACTATAGTGTTTACACTGCTATAGTGTCTACACTGCTACAGTGTTTACACTGCTATAATGTCTACGCTGCTACAGTGTTCACGCTACTACAGTGTTTATGCTGCTACAGTACCGCTACAGTGTTTTTTCAATAAAAACACACAAAATGCATCCATTTCGAAGCCAAATTCGCTACGATTCACACCTACTTCAAATCGGTCTAAGTACTAACAACCACCAACATGGATCACCTTGTCCAAGGCATACAATACACACAACATAACAATTTCGAGATGACTTCCTCTTACCTGAGATCGCCATCCGCATACGACTATAGTTCATAATTTCATACTTAGCCAAATTTCCTCCCGTTTATGCTGTACACGCTGGACACTTAGAAATATTTTCAGTGTTCACACGTCGAACACTCTGCACACTTAGCCCGAAATACACTCGGCACTTGTTAGCTAGCTGATACGCTGCCCCGTCACACATCACCATGGAATCATCCCGAAACTCTAGCGCACGCGCCTTCATAGTCCCCACACAAGAATAGTATAACTACATCTGTGTGAAGATTTAGGCCAACCTTCCTATTGATCACACAGAACAGGAGGCAAAATGAAACTTTGAGCTCATATACATAGGAGGTTATAAATTCACCCCCTCTGTATATGACATCATCCCCCTTTCTGATCCTCATCATAGGCTCATCTCCAAGCTCCTTCTGGCAAGGGGCCAAAACACACGGCGACCTAATGAGGAGCCTGAAAATCAACATGATGTAGATGACTTCGAGGCACAATCTGAACCTAAGGATTCATACCACACCCTCAATCCCCATGCCTACGTGAACCCATCAGTCCATCCTCGCATGGGATAGACAACCACTCACCAAGTATCAATGAGCACACAAGAACCTGTATCCCAACAGAGATTACCCACCCCCATCTCCACCCAGTACATACCGCACGTGCAAACGTAAGAGGTCACTTTCATTGCATTGGCCCCACACATCGAGGGTGTCACTTCACAGTTTGTGGCCAGGCAAGGAACCATACCCCTTGTTCAACAACCCAATCACTTCAACGTGCCACATCCCACAACCACAACTTTGAACGTTGCTTCATAACAACAAATGACAACCCAACAATCTCCCCAACCAACTAATCTACCTACTGCTCAAGAGTGGGCAGAAGAAAAATAAATGATGCAAGTGTTAGCTGATGAGATAAAGCAACTCAGAACTGCCAACACTAAACAAGTTAAAGTACTGTATTTCTACCACGATGATCCAATTAGCTCTTTAATACCACCGTTAGCTTTACCCAAGGGAATCACACTTCCACAACTCACCAAATACAACAAGAAGGGAGATCCGAATGCTCGCTTAGTTACGTTTCGATCAGAAACTCTATTGCTCAAGCTTGGCCCCACTCAATCTTACGCGTGTTTGCTATGTCCTTAACGAGCGTAGCCTTAGACTAGTACAGAGCCTTGCCATGTAACTCTATATCCTCTCTTGAGGATCTATTACGCCAATTCATTACCAGGTTTAAGTATAACCTGAAGCCTGAAGCAACCCTAGACACTCTGATACAGGTGAAACAAGCACCACTTGAGCCTATGCAAAAGTTCATCCAACGATGAAGTGTAGCCCTTAACGAACTTCATGAGCCCATCCCTGAAAAGTATTTGCTTATGATTGTGAAGGGAGCCATGAATGACTTCATTAAGTTAAAATTGTACTACCTAAGCGCTCAAACATTGAGCCAAGCATTCACACAGATCAAGAACATTGAACAAGCTGCACAAACTAGCAATGACCCCGCCTATGTGGCTTACAAGAACCAACACGTTTCCAAACAACAAACAACAACGAAAACTATAGCCACAAGCACAAAAACAAAATTCACTAGTACCAACCCACCTGCAACAACAGGGGCAACCTTAAGGTCCAATTTTCAACGCAAGGATCGCTCTAAGTACACACTGCTACCTACGCGACCTTCGGAACTACTAGAGCAACTCCTTAAAGCCGGGCAAATCCAATACAAACACATAACGGAGAATGCTCGCCGCCGATATGATAGGTACTGCAAGCTACTAAGAAACCCCACCTTAGCAGCACAAAGTGAGCCCCCAGTTCCACGACATTTCAAGTTAGACCAATTCTACCATTACCACCAGATGTCTGGTCACAATACCGACACCTGCTGTGCGTTAAAGGATGATCTACAAGTAATGATAGAACAGGGCCAACTGAACATCAACACCCTGAATCAACCCAGCACAAACGATGCCTTCTATGTCATAAACTCCATTGGCATAGATAGTAAGCCTAAACCTATGCAGCAACCTTTTGTAATTCGTGTGCCTCCCAGCAAGGCAACAATCCCCTCTGCCTCCACAAGCAAGGGGCCTCCCATCGTCATCAAGGTGCCACCTAGAGCACCGACGACACCCTTCATGTCAAAGTACCACCACCTCACCAATTTGCTAAGATGTTAAATTGGCAAGATTCAATGCACTCCCGAGTACCGAAGACACCCTTCGTGGTCAAAGTACCACCACAATCGTCTGCTAAGACGTTAAAGTGGCGTGATGCACCAACCGCAACCGCAAAGAAACCTTTCGTTATCCAAGTGCCACAACAGGCTAGTCAAATAACAACACCTCCTAAACTCCCATTTGTCATAAAAGTGCCACCACGTGATGGCCCTTCACTTACCATGAGGCCAACCATAGGAAACATCTCAACCTCTCCTCCCTCAAGAGTCAACCTTGCCAACAACATAGATAAGTCTACCAAATGAAAGTAGAAGAGGACAAACTAACAATGAACAACACCCACAGCTAAAACAATGGACACACCTAGTATACAACAACTAACTAGGGGCCCTTCCCCTAATCCCAAACAAACCAGGCCCAAGCCCTCAACCCATACAGAGGCAACCAACACAACGATAGACAACACAGACTTTGTAGCTACACTAGCCCAGGTGAAACAAACGCTTAAACAAAAGAACACAACCATGAGCTTGTACGATCTGGTCATGACATCATCGGCTCATTGTGAAGCCTTAGTGCAAACGTTAGCATCCATTCCTATTACAAAGGACATCCCCGCTAACATGGAATCCATCCGTGCAACGATTTCACAACACACACGACAAGGATTGGGTTCAAACACCTTAGCCTTTCATGATGATGTAGTTAAATGTAACCCTAAACGAGGGGAAGCCACAACAGCTCCATTATTGATTAGTGTATGTGTTGGGCAATGTACCATTCGCAGAGTGCACGTTGATGACGGTGTGGCAACAAATGTAGTTCTATACTCTGTCATTGACAAACTAGGCATGGCAGATGAGATCATGCCAACAAAAACCATGTGTTTAAAATCTTTCAATGGATCATGTGTCACAATTAAGGGCACAATCAACTTAGCCTTTATGGCAGGAGAACAATTCCCCACCAACGCAGAATTCACTATCATAGAAGAGATGCCCAGTTTCAACATGATTCTTGGTAGACCTTGGCTAGCACAACAACGAGCCGTTTCCTCACGGATACATCAAGAAATCCACTTTCCATACGAAGGTGTACAAGTGATTATACATGGCGAAAACACTTCCTTTCAAGCTAACCACAACATAGACATGTCACAGGTCTTGAAAGAGGAACCTCTTGAAGCAACACACACGACAAAAAATGCAACACCTAGAGCCAAAACACCTAAACGAGCAGCAACAACCGACACAATATTTAAAGCTAAAACGTCTGAATGAGTGGTGAAAACCATAAGCCACCCAGTGGAGCCTAAGCTTAAAATGCTTCCAAAACCACATCTGATTAGGAGACAACCACTCAATCAAGACTCCCTTGCAACCAAAAATACATCTTATCCTTGCCCACTCTTCACCTTTGTTCATTGTGCATACGTCACCTTCGTTTGCATTGTACTAGCCTACGCATTTACATGTGGCCTAAAAAGGCCTTAAACTACCACCGTTTCGCATTTTTTTCTATTTACTTGTGCATTTCAGTTCATGTTTTCTACAGTTGCTATTTAACACTATTTTCTCTAGTTGCTTTTGTTTACAGGATCATACAGATGCACACGCATGCATCCACACAGAGCAATCCTGGCATCGTGACTTAAAACTAATACCACAGATTCGTCTTGGCGTCGTGACGATAAATCGACACCACAGAGCTCCATCCAACATGACGTTAAATTGTCACACTCACCACAGAGTCTGCTAAGACTATAAACTAGCTTACCTCTTCATAGTCTACCACGACCATAAACTAGCATCGTACCGTCCGCTACGATGATAAACTGGCAACGTCCAATGGGTTATGACGTAAAACTAACCCACGACAGTCCGCTAAGACTATAAACTGGCTAGAACATTTCTGGCACATCCATCTGCTGCTATAATTCATGACATTTCTTCATCAATGCCTACTGCATCATTCATCACATCAGCTCTGACAACACTATTGCTGCTCATTTTGTTTACCTTAAGTTTCACATGGTGCCTCCATTTGCATCAGTCACATTCATGCCTGAAGTGTTTGCTAACTTATTCACTTGTGGTTTTCTTATCTTCTTAGAGTTGTGTTTGCAGGATGACACCCAGTGGTGCTCGTACATGGATATACTGAATCACGATGACAAGGTGCCACATTGTTTCTGACACACACAACTAGGTTAATCAATCTATTCAAAAGTACATTCCCAGTTCCCAATACATTCTCCATTTCCCCAACACTTTTATTCCCTTTCCTACACAGTTACAGTTCCCAGATACACCCAGTACACCCCAAACTTTGAGCACACTGTTACATGCTGTGAAACTCTCAAGCAATTGCAACACACAATATGGCACATGGGCATGAGTGCAAAATTGTAAGAAAGCTCTTTCCAAAAAACAAAGAGACAAAAAAAAGAGATAAAACACAAAAAAAAAGAAAAAAAAGGAAAAGAAAAAGAAAAGAGCCAAGAGCAAAGAGCAAAATGAACCACAAGACCCTTGGCACTTCTCATAAGCCTCAGGCGGGAAGGTAGTTGTCTTGGAAACAAACACTCATGTCTCAAAAGCTCAAGTAACATCTCATTACGTAGCTTTGGCTCTCCGCCAACAGGTTCTCTTTAACACCAAACAAGGGGCCTGTTCCTCCAGAGAACGCAACCCACCATCATGCGGCCAACAAGTCCTCTTAAACACTAAACAAGAGTCTTGTTCCGCCAAAGAACGCACATCTCATGTCTTGATTCCGAGTCTGCTAAACAATGGCTATTGACAAGGATCAGCATGACCCGTATACACACCAGAGCATCCCCTTTACCATGCACAATCCCTTGATCAGGTCCCAATCCCCGCAAACATCTCCCCTAGACATCATCTTAAAACTCCATTTTGCAATCCCAGGTACTTCTGAACACAGTGCAATGACATCTAGCCAAGTGCTAAAGGACAATGCTTGCTCTGAGTTTGCTTGTGGTGTTTTGTACTTCTTTGTCGACGCCTCTCGGGTCAATTCCTCCAGACGTCAACAAAGAGGGGCCAATGAAACACCACAAAAATTTTGGCGAATGCTTGAAGACAGAAATTGAGCTAAGTCATGTTGGTCCTCAGCATGATCAAGCTTGAAAGCCTCAAATATAGTATCAAACAAAGTTGAATCAAGCAAGTAAAAGTTCCCTGGGACCCGCCGACGACCACGGCAACATCTAGCATCAAACATGGTAACTTTGGAGCTCAAAATACTTAGTTTACACTAAGTACACATTCCCAACGTATACGCCCAGCGTATATGCCCAAGTTTGCATCCACAACGTACATGCCCAGTGTACATGCCTCACATGTACGCTCAGCATGTACGACTAGTGTATACGCTCGGCATGCAATCCCCGGAGATGGCATGGAAACAGCATTTTAGAGCAAGATCTGGACAGAGCATCAACTCATACAAACAGAGCAATCATCAAGTGTTGGCATCTTGCATTTTGAAGTCCATACGCTAAGCATGTACATCCTACACGCCCAGTGTATACGCCCAGTAGATACAGCGTATACGCCCGGCATATATGCCTAGTAGATATAGCATATACGCTCGGCGTATACGCCCAGCACACAGCGTATATGCCCAGAACATAGCGTGTATGCCCAATGCACATAGCGTATACGCCCAGTGTATACGCTCAGTAGATGCGGTGCGTTGTACACTTGACTTCATTCTTTTGCACCCAGTCAAAACGCCACATGTCACCCAACCCGAGTCTAACGTCTAAACCTGTATAAAAATCTCAATTTTCCATTAGATCGAGGTTGGCAATTTTAAGAAAACCAAAGACAAAAAAGAGAACAAGAGACACTGAGAAACAAGAGCAAAAACCCTGCACGCTGGGCTTCCATCCTGCACCCTGAGCATACAGCCTTTACACTGTGCCTACAGCCGAAACTAGCGAATAATCATCCCCTTGCATCCACCGGAGCTTTTCATCTGCCTTGTGTCAGGTCCACAACTGCATTAAGACTGGTGCATTGTAACTTTTATTTGTAGAAATATTGCCATACTTCTTCTGTTCAGATTTGTTACAGTTTAGGTCGTTCATTATTGTACGTTCATTGTTTACATTCTTGTACGTTTACGCTCTTGTACGTTTACGCTTCTGTACGTCTACACTCCTGTACGTTTACGCTTCATATTGTATTAGTTACGCCATTTAGGTATAACCAAGCATACAATATATCGGTGTACGTTTGGGGAAATCCTTGTTTGATCTGCGTGCAGACCACTCAAGGTACTCTGCCTTCATTAATTCTAGCTTGCCCTCAAGAGAAGGTAGGGTCTTCTGTGCTTGTCCGGGGATCTCCTAGTTTCTGTTATATTCCAACTAGAGACCGATGATTTCGGATAGTACACTATTGAAAGTGTACATAGCTTGAATTGAATAGGAAGTGTTGGTAGTTTCCTATACATCAGCTCATAGGGAAAATCACCTATAGGATGTTTCCATGTTAAGTGGTAGGCCTAGAGGACATCATTGGGTTTTGTACTCGAATCTCTCCTATATTTGCTAACAGTTCTTATTAAGATCTTTGTAATCTTCTTATTAGTAATCTCTACTTGACCATTGGCTTGGGGGTGTTGTGAATTTATGTTCAACTCCCAAGTGTTGCATGAGCTTATGAAAAGTGATGCCTGTAAAATGAGTTCCATTGTTAGAAATTAATGCACATGGCATCTCACACCTATTTACAATGTGTTGTTGAAAAAATCAAGTAGTAGTCGATGAGGTATAGTCAATTATAGCTACTGCTTCTACCCATTTAGTACAGTAGTCAATGGTGATAATAATGTATGCCTTTCCATGGGACATGGGTGTGATAGAATTCATAAAGTCTATGCCCCATATGTTGCAAGGTTCTAGTCGTTGGATCCACTATTGAGGTTTCTTCATTCATGTAGTCATCCCACCATCTTCTTGATAGTGTCTACAAGATTAGATAAATTGGTGGACATCCTTGAAGATTGTTGGCCAGTAGTACCCTGCTATCAGGATTTTAATGGTCATGCATCTCCCTACATAGTGGCCTCTGCAAAGGCCCTCATGAGAATCTTGGGGAATGTGTAGTTGATCAATATTAGGGACACACCAATGAACTAGGCCATCAGTGCACATCTTGTAAAGGTTTCCATTGATTTTCATGATGTGCTTGGCCTAATAAAAAAATATTATTTCTTCTTGTGGTCCAAATCTTGTGGCATCTCCTGAGTAAGAAGATAAGTGAGGATGTAATCATATCATTTTTTTTCTATGAGCACTTGGTCATTACTTGCTCTAGCAAATTGGAGTTCATCAGGAAGCTAATTAGAGAGTAGGATCTTCTTCTCTTTTTTATCCCATCTTAACCAAGAGAGATGGTCAATGACCACATTCTCAATTCCCTTTTGATCTATCACCATAAGATCAAATTCCTGTAAGATCACCATCCACCATATGACATAGGGAATCATCATCGGCTTGTTCATCAGGAAGAAAATGGCACTATGGTTAGTATTCATAAATACTTTGTACCCAAGCACATAGTGCCTAGACTTTTCCAAAGCATACACCACTACCATTAGTTATTTCTCCATTGTGGTATAATTGAGCTATGCCCCCACAATGCTTTAGCTTATGTAGTGGATGTAATATGGATGTTTCTTATCATCCAATCACATCAACATAATTGTCAAGGCATAATTTGATGCATTTTTCATGATATGAAATGGTTTGGACTAGTTTGGTGCTCATAGAATTGGAGTTTCTATGACTTTCTCCTTTTGTTGTTGGAATGCATTTTCACATTCCTTGATCCAAAAAAATGAAGCATCTTTCTTTGTTAGCTCGACAAATGGTTTTGTGACTTTAGAGAAATTCTCTATGAATCATCAATAGTAACTAGTGTGTCCAAGGAATGATTAATTATTTTTAACTATTTTTTTATGGGTTATTCCTTAGATGACCCTTATCTTTTTAGGGTATACCTCGATCTCTGCTTGTGAGATTCTATGCCCCAAGACTATGCCCTCTTGGACCATTAGATGGCTCTTTTGCTAATTGAGCTATAGGTTTGTCTCCATACATCTTTTTAATACTTTCTCAATGAGACCTAAGGCTTGCTTTAATGTAGTTCCATAAGTGGAAAAGTTATCCATGACAACTTCCACCCCTCTACCAATTTTCTACTAAAAGATTCTCAAGACCAAGCATTGGAATGTGGTAGGAGCATTGTATAAATCAAAAGGCATCTTCTGATATGCAAAAGTTCCTTAGGGACTCATGAATGTAGTTTCGACCTTATCCTCTAGTGCAATCAAAATTTGGTTATAGCCACTATAACCATCCAAAAAACTATAATAGAAATGTCTAGAAATTATGTCCAACACTTGATCAACAAATGTTAATGGAAAATGATCTTTGAATGTTGCCATGTTCAACAACCTGAAATTAATACAAACCTGCCACTTACCATCTTTCTTTGGCACAATCATGAGTGGGCTGACCCACTCACTATTTGCAATAGGATAGATGTATCCCACCTTGAGAAGTTATTTTATTTCCTCCTTAATGATTTACTTTAATTTGGGATTCAACCACTATTGTGGCTACTTCCTTGGCTTCATGGCCAAATCAATATATATACGATACTAGCATATTCTTGGATCAATCCTAGTGAGTTCAAGATATGACCAAGAAAAGGTTGTTGGCCATCTGTTAACCACTTTTAATAGTTTTTGTTTTTGTTCAGGATCAAGTTTAGGATTGATTATAACTAGCTTTCCATTTTTTATAAATGCATATTCCCAGTCAATAGTTATAATTTTTAACTTTAGGGGCTCTTGTTTAAAATTTTTATGAATTTCTAACTCTTCCCAATAGGTACCATAATTTTCATCATTAGAGAATTGATGATGAACTTATTCATCCATGCCTGTGAGATAGGCACATGTCAATCTCTTAGTTGATTTCATGTAAATTGTGCCACTCATAGAATTAGCTGTTAGCCACTAGGTACCCTCTTGTCTTGTGATTTCCGCATACAGGAACCTTTGAATATTTGTCTCATTTATATATTAACTGCATGAGGAAATGGATGTTCTTTTCATAAACAAGAGTTTTTACATGTAGTTGCACCCTATGTCGCTCTACACGATGCATGGAACTCATTTTTTCTCGATCCTTCTAAATGCATTTTCCTTAAAAACTTTCAAGGAGAGATCTCTAATGCCCATTCTTACATCAATAGTACTTAGCCATGTCCTTTTCGTAATGATTGGAAAATCTCTCTTGTAGTTCTCACCTTTGATCACTAGGAAATCGATAGGATAAGACCACCCATAAAAAGTGGTCACAATATCTTTCATCAGTTCCAATGGAATGGTGATGGACTAGTCTACCAATTCTAATATGATATTACTCTTCTTGAGAGGTGGCAAGCTCTAGGAAATATACATCTCATGGAAATCATATTAACATTAGAACCTAAATCCAGAAGATCTTTACATGGTCCATTCTTGGTAATTTGCAAACATAAGGGGATTTCCAAGATTAGCTAATTTCCTAGGAAGGTTACTAGCCTAGATCTAGTTATATATGACATGAATTAACATAATAGTGTAGATCTTGGGAGGTATTTAGTTTGAAGGGCTCTCAATTTGATGATTTGTAGAGGATGAGGAAGAAGTAGGATGACTAGCCGCATGATTTTGTAAGGGCTTAAAAGGACTATTGGGTTGAAAGAATGGTTGTTTATGAGATGTAGGTTCAAAATGACTTGGTTGATTAACTGGTTGTGAATTAATGATCCTTGTAGCATTACATTATTGTGGTTGAGCTAGAAGCTCACCCTACATAGATGGAGTAGGCAATAGCTATGTTAAGGGTGGAGGAACAGGTGCAAGCACATACGGAGGGTATGGATGGAATATGGAATCCCCCCTAGGAGTTGGAGAATTAATTTTTTGATATTTAGGAGGATGGTAGTGATGCTAAAAAAGGAGAAACATGACTAGAAGAGTCATGTGAAGATAGGGGTTGTTGAACATAGTCTCCATATGGATTTGGCTATCTGTAAGGGTACTACTACCATGGAGGTGGCATACCCTACAATTGTGGTTTCTACTACTACTGATACTACTCATATGGTTGTGGTGGAGTTTCACTTGGATAATAAGGTTGTTGCTAGTGGAACTACTTAGGATTACCTTGAGAATAAGGCAATCTTCTAGGTATTTGCCTTTGTGATAGTTTTGGATTTAGAGCATACATCCCAGATTCTTGTAAGTGTGACACAATAGGGCAACATACCTTAGGATGTCCATAGTGGTAGATGTCATACCCATTTTCATCATCTGATTTAGTCTTCACAACTTCTTCTACTATAAAAATGTTACCCTTGCCCCTTTGGTAGGCATGTTTAGCTTCTTTTTGCCTCTTGTGAGCATGATCACTACTCTACTCTCTTGATTCTTTTGTGATTTTTAGAGTAGTTTTGAAGTTTTCATCTAGTTAATCCCACATTTTATCAACCTTGGCCAAACTTTTAGTGATATATTTTTGGATTAGTAAGGTCTTTCATTGCACCACCTCATCTAGAGGTGACCCCTCCTTATTGTCATAAAAGTGGACCTCCTTCTTTCTGCTGGAATGGTCCCTATTATATTCTTCTACACTTTCACATTTCCTTGACTCTCCTTATTCTTTTAATACTTGCTCAATTAACCTTTGTATTTTATGGGCTTTTAATTTCGATAGTCTTTCTTGGGCATAAACCCCAAGTATCCTATGATGTGGCGAAGTTGTTTCCTTTAAGAGTAATCATGATGAGAGCATTGATGTAACAATGAATAATATCTACCCATGGTGGCATCCAAGGGTTCATGTATTCCCTATTTCCATTCTTGGATTTGCCTTTGTAGGTTTGACACTCTAGAGTAGGTTTGATACTTATCATGAAATAGTTCTAGTATTGTACTCCATTGACAAATTGACTTTGGTTCCAGAGACTAGTACTAGCTTTCTACTTCATTGATGAGCATCCTAGGGAATATCTTGCACTTTTGCTAATAATTTTCAATATTTTGTCAGGCATAGACATTGTGAAAGGCTTGCAAATGCATTTAAGGATTTGAATTATATCCCCCCTCAAATCTAGGGATATTGTTCATGTCTAACCACTTGATTTGGCTATCTTTCACATGCCTCATAGAAATTCTGATAGCCTCTACGATGTTGAGCATATTTCGAGTGGCTAGCAAAGGTTCATTGTCATGATAAATTTATTTTTTATGCATTATTTGGATCTATTTATACTTCCAAATTTTTCATTACATAAATTTTTAGCTAATTTTCTGAACTAGCTAAGGTGCCTTGAATCCTATTTTTTTATTGTGGAGGCCCTGGTGATTTAGGGTTGAGGAACTGCTTGCACTGAGGATCCTTGGTTTTCATTCTAGCGATCAAGGATTTTGATCACAACCATTTTTCTTAGCTCTAGAAGGAGGGCCTTTGCCTAAATTCTATAGCTAGATCTACTCTTTTTATTATCATCTTGCAAGATTTTTTTTTTTATTTTCACAACCAAAACTTTTGAAAAATCAATGCTAGTCTTTCCTCCCCTATGACCAAAACTATAGCATGGAAGTTGCAGGTGGTTGAGTTTTGGCTTTTTATAGCATTTTCTATGAATGTTATAGCCCAAAGCCAACATTTATATCTCTTTTCCCCCATTTTTTTTACTGTTAAAATTTTATTTTCTAGCTTTTAAAAGTGGGTGGTTCAACTCATCAATGAGTTGGCTTTTTCCCCATTTTTTCAAGCTGAGAAAATTAGTAGCTACCCAAAACTAATTTTAGTGGAAAGATAGCAACTTTTCACTTTGGTTTTTAGCCTTTACCCCCCATTAACATTGAGGTAGGATGTGTGATATTTCCATCATCTCACCCACACCCCCTCTCCTTGATTCCCCCCTTTGCCAAGCTAGTGTGGAAGTAGTTGAGAAGCCAACATTGATAGTTTGAAACTGATTTAATAATCAAATCTACTTTTATTGCAAGTTGAAAGAAATTTTCTAGTTTTTTAAAGCCAAAACTCCCAAGGAATTCAACACTTCCTTTACCCCCCTATAGTAGAAACCTTAGCATGGAAGCTCTAGGTGGTTTGGATGCTAGAATTTCATAACATCTACTGTGAATTCCTAGAGCAAAACTAGCATGGAAGCCTTGATAACAATTTAATTTTTGTTGTCATATTCTTTGCCACTAAACTAATGTTGGTTTCCATACCAACCAAGCCTACTTTTTCCTCCTTTTTGGTAAAAGTTGGTAGCCTATCAAAACCATCTTTGGAAATTTCCAAGTTTCTATTTTAGTTTTCAAACTTTCTCCCCTCTCTCCAACAAACTATAACACATTAATGCCATTTACAACATAGTCTCGACATGTAAAATAATCAATGGTGGTTTTTACCACCATAAATCTATTAATTACTCACATGGGATCCACCGTGAGACCCCTAGCAACACAAGGGTCACACACCATATTTGTCCCATTTGTGCCTCAAGTGCAAGCACAAACATGTTTTTCGTTGTTTGGCCCACAAGCCACAACCATAGTGAAACCTTTTCCTTCTATCATGCAACCCATAACAAGGCCGTAAGCCTCACAACATACACCATAACCTTATGTACAATCCTTATAAATTATGGGGCCACCACAAGGGTTGGACCAAGCATTCCAAATGATCTATGACCTAATTGAGGTGTTGAAGAGGTTTAAAGCCTCTACCATACAAATTGTTAAGATTATAGACTTCTACAAGGATGATCCCATAAGTGTTGTAGTCCCATCCTTGACACTTCCTCCTAGTGTCCCCATCTCTTAATTTAGAAAATATAATGGATAAGATGACCCTAATGCTCACCTTATTATCTTTTTATTATATTTTTTACTCTTATATCCATGGCCTCGTACCAACATGAGGATTTTCCCTATGTCTTTAACTAGGAAAGCACTCGATTGGTATCGCACATTGCCTAGAGGATCTATATTGTCCTTGGAGGAATTAGTAGCCTAATTTATTAACCACTTCAAGTATAACTTGAAGCCTAACATAGTTCTTGAACAACTCATGAAGGTCAAGCAACGACCCTTAAAACCCATACAAAAATTCATTCAATAGTGGAATGGACTATTAAATGAAATACTAGAGCCCATAGCTAAAGCCCACTTATTAGCCATATTCAAGGGAGTAGTTAATGACTTCATAAAATCTAAACTCTACTACCTTGATCCACAATCTCTTAGCCAAGCATTTTTGCAAACTAAGAATATTAAGGATGTCGTAGAGTCCAGCCATGATCTAGCCTACATATCATATAAAAACTAGCACACTCAAAGAGACAAGGAAAAGAGAAAACAAAACAACACTGCATATCAATTTTAACTAAAGAAACCAAGACCTCAATTAAGTAACAAATCATTTGGTAACTGATTAATAATAATGATATTTGATCTTGTCTAATTGTATCCAATTAAGTATTGTCCATTGTACAAGAATAAAATACTTCTAGGCTAGTTGTGGAAAATTTTCTAGGCCACCATTACACTTGTCACCATGTACAGGGAAGATGTGAGCAACCTGGAATGACATTGGTTCAAGTAGTTATGCATGAATGTCTACACAAAAAAATAGACCTAACTTTGAAATGAAGGATAGCTCTAAATACACTACATTTTCATTAAGATCATCCAAGTTTCTAGAGCAACTATTAAGATGTGAGTGGATGGTACATAAGAAAATGACTGAAGCCACTTGAAAGAAACACAAAAGAATATGCAAAGTAGCCAAAGATCCCACTTGGGTAATAAAGGATGACCCCCAGTTGCCTAAATACCTCAAGTTAGACTACTTCTACCATTGTCATCAACTACCTGGTCATGATACAAACTTTTTCCTTGCACTGAAGGATGGCCTCCAAAGGATGATAGATAGGGGGAACTTGTCTTAGATGCTTCTAATCAATTTCAGCCACAAAACTAGTTGATGCAATTCTACAAAGACCTATTGAATGCTAACGATACCCCCTATGTTATCTTAACATTCAACATTGATGAAAATTAGAGATCTACAAGAGAACCATTCATGATTCAAGTATCCCTCTACATTGAAAGGGATTCTTTAGGTTCCCATAGCTCAAGATTCCCATTCGTTGTGAGAGTACCACCATGAATGCCTCTAAGAGAACCTTTTGTCATCAAGATCTCTGAACCCAATACAACTCAAATAGCCATAGCCCAACCAACTGCACAACAACCTCCTATGGTGACCAATGCTACTACCTCTTCCTTATAGCTAATGGCTAACAACCAGAAAACTATAGCTAATTAAAGGAAGAAGCATAAGCAAAGGCCTGACAACAAGAGAGATAAGTAGATGGAGGCACAAAATAAAGTGGATCCACTAAAGTCCACTTCCATTTTCGCTATACCTATGACCTCCTCTATCCTATCTCCTTCAACCAACAAACCATAGGAGGACGCCAAAGCCCACAACCAAGATAAAAAGGAAGAGCCATAATAGCCATAGCCTAAAGCCAAAGTCAACATTTTGGGATGCATGAAGGAAGTAAAGCACAACTGCGGTGACAATCCCATGGCCAATGACAAAAACTTACTTAGTGCAATGGACCATGTCAAGTAATCCCTCAAATAGAAAAACATAACCCTAAGCTTCTATGACCTGATCATGACTTCCACTACACATCGTGAGGCACTAGTCAATATGTTGACCTCCATACCTATTAGTGATGATGTTCTTGCTAATGAGAAATCCATCCATGTAGTGATGATTCCTCCATAATTAGAGGAGGAGAAATCAACACCCTTAACATTTCGAGATAGCAAGGTTAATCCCTAGAATGACGAAGTGACTACTACCCCTTTGTTCATAACCATATACATAGGATAATTTAAAATACATTAGGTGCATGTTGATGATGGAGCTACAACCAATGTCATCCCATGCATCATCGTTGAATGCTTAGGCTTAACTGAGCAAGTACAACCTACAACCACCATAGATCTTAAGTCCTTCAATGGATTAAGATTTTTCATCAAGGGGTCTATCTCCTTGAATTTTGTAGTCAAAGAACAATTCCATATAACTCCAAAATTCTTGGTGGTGAAAGAAACACTAGGATTCAACCTGATCCAAGGAAGACCTTGGTTGGCTTAGGTATGAGCTATGTCTTTCCCCATCCATCAAGAAATTCACCTTTCTTATGAGGAAGGTGAAATCATTATTCATGATGAAAATGCAACTCCCCTATATGTCAACAACGTGGACATAGAAAATAGGTCCAAATTAGAGATTCAAGAAGAAGCTCCTAGGCATGCAGAGCAAAAACCCAAGATAACTAATGATGATAATGCTAGGAAATGGGATACATTTTGGGATGAACTCCCTTTTTAACATTGTGAGTAAAGGGGATGGCAAATACAAGCTTATGCAAAGTAGGCCTTACTCACTTCCTAATCTTACAAAGATTAGGAAAAATCTACATAGGTGAGGTTTACCTTAACCTTCCCATGCCTTTATGACTAGATGCACTAATAGCCATAGAGCCTTACTTTTTATATATATTTTATTACATATGCAATTGTTGTTTTAAGCTTTATGCACATAGCCTAATTCTTGTAGCCTAAGTTCATTTGCATTTTTATCTACCACATTTCCTTATTTTATTTATGTTAACATCAAAAAAGTGTCTCTTTCTTGCTTCATCCACTAAGACGTTAAACTAGCACTTTCATCCACTAAGATGTTGATCTAGCACTATTGTTTGCTAAGATGTTAAATTGGCACTAACATCTACTAAGATGTTAAATTGGCATTAACATCCAGTAAGACGTTACACTAGCATTATGGCTTGCCCTAGCCTTAAATTGGCAAAATTATATAACCTATGCCCATAATGGCCTGAAACTAAAAAACATCCCTTTTATTACTATATCTCTCTTTACTTATCCTATTATCACATCAATTAGACATTTGATTTTATAACAAAAAAACATCAATATAGCCATTTTCAAAAGTTTACACCATTTAAAATGTTCACTACTACTATAAATGCATACAACCAAAAATAAAACCAAAGATTAAATTTAAAATGAAAATGTCCATAACATACATAGCCATGACCATAATGTGTAGCAAAAAATGTTAAAGAATAACAATCATCCATACCATAGTTTTGGCTAATCATAGCCATTTTCGTAAAAACAAAAGCAAGTTAAATTGATGAAGGCTGCTAAGTGGCATCTAGAGGAGAAAGTGGTGGGTCATTTCAGCCTTCACCACTAGGGCCACCAATGTCTGTTGAGGCCTAAAATGCAACAACATATATCTAATTAGTAATCCATATCCAAAATCATGACTTAAAACAAAGACTAAAGCATAAAATATATCACACGTATGGAGAGTTTAGCTCCATCATATCTAGGGGTAAATGGGGAAGGCCTTCCTCCAAACAATAAAGGATTTTGTCCTCCATCATTTTCATCTAGTTAACATCCCCAAGATCAACACCAAAAGGAATGTTGGTCATATCTATAGGAGTCTAAGTAGGAGGCTCATGAGTAACAGTAGCTGTAGTTGTCTCACTTGTAACAATAGTAACCTGAAGAGTAGGGGATTGCTCCACCTTGAGGGTACTTTCAAAAAGTTGATAAGCACTCTCTACCTAGATCCCTTGAATCAAAAACTCTCTCTTGTTCCATTCAATCAACTCTTCCTTAAGCCACTTTTGGTAGGCCCCACAATCAACCTTATACTAATGCTTGTGGACCTTTTTTTTCTTACCCCACTCTAGGACCTAAGCATAGTGATCCTTCTAGTCCTCAACCTTATAGGAGATGAGGTTCATCTACATACATTACTCTGCCATATCCCATAGGACCACTCCTATGTCCTGAACAACATGCTAGTAGTAAGCCCATGTGATCTCCTTAGTCCATAACTTTCCTGAGTTAGCCACTTGAGCTTCCACAAAGGCTTTATGATCTCAGAGATCTCTAATCATATCCTCCTATCTTTGATACTTTTTCCTCAAGGCTAGAACTTCCTCCCATAGTGATTCATTGGACCTCTCTAGCTCCCATAAACCTTTTGTACATGACATTATCAATGGCAGTGTCATATAGCTTCACAAGTAAACTAGACACATTAGAGGGAAGTCTAGGTAAGGATTCTACCTTCATATCTCTTTTGGGATCCCACTCCATGGATGGTATTACACAAACATAAAATATAACCATAAAACACAACATTAGATAGCCATAATTCAAGACAATCCCACAATCAAAGCACATAAAACAAAATCCTTACCTATCTTAGGTGCAACTTAATGTAATCGATTAATGATGTCCTTAGCAATTCCATGCAAGAACTCCACTTTGTTTGGAGTCTCTACCCATGGTTTCACATGAAACATAGGGATATGAGCTTGAACTAGTGGTTTAGGAACAATTATAAGCATAATAATTAATGAGTTGCATGTATTTAGTTGCGGTGACGAGGCCTCGTTGATGCATTGTATCATGCATCGATGAGGCCTCATTGACACAATGTCAATTTTCTTGATTTTTGTCTATAAATACATGATTGCAACTGCATTATGGCAAGTAAAAATTGTAGTTGCAGTGGAGCTCTTACATTTTTTTCATTTGAAAGTTAGAATTTTTCCCCCAAGTGCTACAACAAGAGTCATTGAGTGTACATATCTTTATTTGAGCACTGTTGTACCTAAGCACGACAATGTGTGCAGCAATAAAGATGAGCTTTTTGATAAACCTTACAACACTTTGGATAGATTAGCTATTTTATTTATGCATTTAATGTTCTTAATTATTTCTCAAATAATTTCCATTAGTTATTAAATATTTTCCAGTTATTACATTAATGAAGCAATTAAGCTAGATAGATTACACACATAAGTACAATCGCTTTGTGTGTAACACATATTCACTTGGTAATCCCAGCAGCGTTATTACTTGGTATGCCCAGTAGCATAGCACTTGATCACCTGATAGCATATACATGGGTTTAGAACATGTACAAAAAGTGGGATCGAATGCTTATGTTAGGATTAGTTAAATGCTAGTTAATTAGTTAATTTAGATTAGTTAATCAAATTTCTTTTGTCAACATTTTCAACATCAAACTATAAAACAAAAAATGATAAAAATTGGATGCCTTAGTTATACTTAACCATACCAACATATGTCACAAGTGTAATTGGGAGGATAACAATTAACCTTAAGGCTATATTCACTTGTTAAAGGACTAGTGCATTAGAAACAATAAAGTCTATGGAATTCGACTAGATCATATGTGAATGCTTCATGATTTACATGGTTGGGATGTAGGGGTACCTCATCACTCATCATTGGCATCATTATCAGGGATTTTTTTGTGGAACATGTGTTATTTAGGTTTAAGTGAATACCATTAATATCATTGTACGAGCCTCAAAGTCAATACCATTCCCAATATACATAGAATTATAAAAACATACTGACAATTCTATTTTGTTTTGCAAAATATCTTCTTCTTCTTACAAGCATGAAGATACCAAACCACTGGTCCCACAAGAATGCAAGGTAATATACACTCATCCAAATGAGTTTGTGCCGAACTTCACCTTCATCCTACATTAGGATGAATAGCTGCGATGGCGTGATATGAAGGGTAACATTATCTTACCTCTTGATTGATCTATGCCTGGGATGCTATTCAAAACCCTTAAGAAGTTAGGCATATGTTCATAAAGAATATGTTGTGGATGGATATGACACTCGAAACTACTATCCTAATGAAACACAATGCAAATGAGATCAATGTCAAGAGAAACTCTATGAAGTACAAAGAGAAAACATTATACCAATCCCTTGTTCCTACTAAATGAAGATGACAATGAGGATCCTCCCTTGAAAGGTTCTCAACATGAAGATTCTCCACCCCCTGTCACAGATGATGAGGGTGTGAACCTGAACCTATGATCCATTGTCCATAAATTAGGTTTACGAAAGAGTGATAGCCAAGGTAGAAACTCAAGTAAACATTGCAACAACAAGGAATCTAAGGATGGTAATTGTAATAAGTGTAAGAGTGATGGCAGACACCATGGTGGTGGTGAAAGGTCCACCTTCCTCTTCATCCTCTTCATATGATTATGAACATTCCTCTTCATATGATGATTCTCATGGAAGTTATCATTGAAAAAACCATGATGAAGGTGATAATTGAGATAATAATGATCATGAAGGTGACCAAAATTGAAGGGGTGGCTAAAACCATCATCAACATCATCGATGTAACAATGATGATGAACCACTATTGGCAACTCGAAGTATGCTCAAAATTGTGAAGGTAGTGAAAAATCCCAACCAATCATATGAAGGATAGTTGGATTAAGCACTTGGACATGAACAATATCCCAAGATTTAAAGGGTGATACAACTCTGATCTACAAACACATATACAAGCTTCTCAAGATGCATGTGCCTTATAGAACATATAGAATGAGTGGTAGAAACTCAAGCATTTCCCAAGGATGCTCATTAAGGAAGATGAAGGTTGGTACTAGTCCTTAGAGCCAAAATGTATCCACAAGTGGAGTACCATGTTGAAACTATTCAATGACAAATATCAGATATACTCCAAAGTGTCTAATCTAAGAAGGTAAATCCAAGGTTGGAAACAAGGAGCACATGAACCCTTGGATGCTACCATGAGCCGATACTATTCACTTCTACACCAATACCTTGGCCATGGTTATTCTTAGATGGAATAACTATATCACATCATAGATGGGCTTAGAGAAAAAACTAGAAGAATTGGGGTGTATGCCTAAGGAAGGTTGTCTGAAATGAGAGCTCATTATATCCAAAGGCTAATTGAGTCGGTAGCAAAAGAAGAAGGTGAGCTATGAAAAAGGGAGAGTGCTAAAGAATATAATAGGGATCCTTCCATTAGAGAATGAGAGGTACAATTTCATGATGAGGAGGAATCAACACTTGATAAATCTATTTTTAACATTTTAGCCAAGATTGACAAATTATGGAACTCTATGAATGAAAAATTTCAAACTACTTTGAAGATTGTTAAAGAATCCAAAAAGAAAAATAGTGATCATAATTATAGGAGGCAAAAAAAAAAAGCTGAAAGTACGTACCAAAGAGGTAAGGGCAAAGCTACTACAGTAGAGGAAGTTGTGGAGTTTGACTTTGATGATGAAATTGAATGTGACATTTACTAATATGAAAATCCTAAGGGATGTTCCCTTGTAGTGTCACACTTATAAGAGCTAGGGGTGTATGCATTGAATCCTTGCCTAGAACATAGGCAAGCACCAAGACAATTGCCTTACCCTCAAGGTAGTCTAAGATAGTACTACCAACAACAACAAGCTTACTACCCAAGCAAAACTCCTTCACAACCTTTTGAACAATACCAATAATGGTACCAACCACAATCATGGGAAATTCCACCACTAAGGTAGTAGTTTCTTTATAGGCAACTATATCCATATGGATACTATGTTTAGTAGCCCATCTCCCATAAAAGTTCTGCAAGTTGTACATCATTCCAGCATCACTATTACCCTCTAGAGTACCACTGAATACATTCATCATCTACTCAAGGGGAAAATCCATATTTGTATCCATACCATCCTCTACACATACACCTCTACATTTAACCTAGTTACCTCCTACTCCATCCATGCAGGGTGAGATTCCTCGACAACCACAACAAGGAAATGTTAGGAGGGTTGTACACTCACAACTTGTTTTTCAACCAAGTGGTCCAAAAAATTGATCAAGAAAAAGACCTTTCTTCTAACTTAACATCCCCCTCCAACCCTTACAACCTACTCTAGATAATCATCCTTCATCTCTAGCACCCTCATCCTTTGTATCAAATACCTTCGAGTGCCTTCAAACTAAGTGCTACCTAGGATCTACACTGTAATGCTAACTCATGTTGTTTCTTACTGGATCAAGGCTGGAAATCTTCCTATGAAAAGATCTAACCTAGGAAGTCCACTCATTTATCTACAGATCACTGGACAAGATCCATGTAAGGCTCTTCTTGATGCTAGTTTCAAAGTTAATCTCATCTCCCATGATATGTAAGGGCTAGAACCTACCACCTCTCAAGAAGAGCAACATTCATTTAGAATTAGCAGATTGGTCAATTACTGTTCCTTTGGGATTAGTGAAAGACATTATGATGACAATTTGTGTGTGGTCCTATCCTACTAATTTTCTAGTGATCAAGGTGGACAATTGTAAAAGTGATTTTCCCATCATCATTAGAAGAGCTTGGTTAAGCACGGTTGATGCATGAATGGGCATAAGGGACTTATCTTTAGAAATATCCAAGGAAAATAAACTAGGCAAAATTAAGAAGAAGCATATTCCATGCGTTGTGTACTGTGATAATAGGTGCAATTACGTGCAAAAGATTTGGCCCATCAAGATCACATACATTAAGGCATGTAATCAATGTATACAAGAGATCAATATTCAAAGGTAGAGTAGTCATAAAGTAGGAGGGCACCCAGTGGTTGATAGCTAATTTAGATAGTAACAAAATATGCATGGAGCCAACTGAGAGCCTAACATGTGCATATGTTGAAGGCATGGACAAAATTGAACAAGTTCATTCTCAAATCTCTAATGAAGATAATGACACCTATTGGGAAGAGTTGGAAATCCCTGATCACTTCAAGCAAGAGCCCTTAGAGCTAAAAGCTTTACCAGCTAGTATGAAGTATACATTTTTAAAGAATGGTGTTCCAGTCATAATTAATGCTAAACTTCCTCCTAAATAAAAACAAAACTTGTTGAAAGTGGTAAATAAATGGTTAACAACTATACTGAAGGATATTGATCCAAGGATATGCAACATCACATCTACACTGACCTAGCCATAAAGCCTAGAAGGCAGTTGTAGAGGTTGACTAAATCCCAAATTGAAGCAAATCATCAATGAGGAAATAGAGCGACTCCTCAAGATGGGGTTCATCTATCCAATTGTGGATAGTGAGTGGGTTAGTCCACTTGTAATCATACCAAAAAAGGATGGAAAATGGAGGGTTTGCATTGACTTCAAGCTATTGAATATAGCAACATTTAAAGATCATTTTCATTTGCATTTGTAGATCAAGTGTTAGACACCATATCTAGGCATTGTTATTATAGCTTTTTGGATAGTTATAGTGGCTATAACCAAATCCAAATTGCACTTAAAGATTAGGCCAAGACAACATTCATGAGTCCTTAGGGTACTTTTGCATATTGTAAAATGCCATTTGGTCTATGTAATTCCCCTACAACATTTCAACACTTGGTTCTTAGTATCTTTCAATAGAAGATTGGTAGTGGTGTTGAAGTCTTCATGGATGACTTTTCCACCTATGGTGCTACCTTTGAGCAAGCCTTGAATCAGCTTGAGCATGTAATAAAGAGATGTATAGAGACAAATCTACAACTCAACTGGCAAAAGAGCCATCTCATAGTCCAAGAAGGCATTATGCTTGGACACTAAGTTTTGTAGAAAGGGATTGATGTAGGCTTGGAAAAAATAAGGATCATCCAAGGGATAACATGTTAACTAGAGACCATTAAAGATGTTTGGTCATTCCTTGGACACACTTGCTACTACCGTTGATTTATAGAGAATTTCTCTAAGGTCACAAAGCTATTGGTAGAGCTTACAAAGAAATATGCACCTTTCATCTAGACCAAGGAATGTAAACATGCATTCCAATAATTAAAGGAGAAACTCATAGAAACACTAATCCTACAAGCACTAGACTAGTCCAAACCTTTCCATATAATAAAAAATGCATCTAACTATGCCTTAAGAGTTGTGCTCACATAGATGGATAATAAGAATCATCCAAATTACATCCATTGCGCAAGTTAGAGCATTATAGGAGCATAGTTAATGGTAGTGGTGTATGCTCTAAAAATGTTTAGATACTATGTGCTTGGTTACAAGGTATTTGTGCATATGGATCATAGTGCAATTTACTTCCTCATGGACAAGCCAATAGTGAACCCTTGTGTCATACGGTGGCTCATGATCTTGCAAGAATTTTATCTCACTATGGTAGATCAAAAAGGAATAGAGAATGTGATTGCTAACCACATTTCTCACTTAAAATGGGATAATAAAGAGGAGGAGAGCCCACTCTCTGATCAATTTCTCGATGAACTTCTCTTTACAGGAGCAATAAGTGAACAAATGCCTACAAAAATATTATGGTATAATGGCATCCTCACATATCTTCTCACTCAAGAGATGTCACAAGACTTTGATTTTAGAAAGAAACAACAATTTCTTCATTGGGTCAAATACTTCATGGAAATCAATGGATACCTCTACACGGTGTGTGTCGATGGCCTAATTCATTTGTGTGTCCTTGATGAAGATCAATTGCATGTTCTCCAAGATGCTCATGGAGGACCTTGTAGAGCCACTATGCAGGGAGATGCATATCCATAAAAATCTTGATGGTAAGATACCATTGGCTTATAATCTTTAGGGATGCCCACAAGTTCATCAAGTCTTGTACATGTTGTCAACATGATGGGGAGATGGCCGCTTGCATGGAAGATCCTCAATAGTGGATTCAACCACTAGAACCTTTTGACATATGGGTTGTATACTTCATGGATCCCATCATACCCATGTCCAACAGGAAGGCGTATATTATAGTAGCAATTGACTACTACACAAAATGGGCTGAAGCAATAGCTATTACTGATTATACATCATCCACTGCTATCAAATTTATACAACAAGATATTGTGAATAGGTTTGGGATGCCACATTCACTAATTTCTGATAATGAACTTATTTCACATGTGAAAAATTTAGAAAATTAATGCAATGCTTTGGGGTAGAAGATAAATTAACAACACCTTACCACCTCCAAGGCAATAGTCAAGCAAAGGCAACCAACTGAGAGATTATAAAAACACTAATGTGAACCATTATCCAATATAGGAAGGATTAGAGTACAAAGCTTAACGATGCTCTCTGGGCTTATTGTTCAACTTGGAAACTTCCTATTGGCTATTCTCCTTACAAGTTACTATACAGGAAACTTCCAACAATCTAAGTCCAATCCAAGCTCCGTACACTCTCAACAACCTATGGTCTAAACCTTGACCTAAGTCTAGCATAGAAGGAAAGATTGATCAACTTAAACATGTTGGATGAAAATTGATTGGTGGCCCTATCCTTGAATGAGGTAAAGAAGGCATTTAGCAAGCAATGTAATGACCTTAGAATCGGAAAAATAAAACTTCAACTAGAAGATAAGGTTCTCTACTAGAACCCCACACATGTAGCACAAAAGACAAAATTCCAAACATTGTGGAAAGGGCCTTATATAATTGATCAAACCTTTCCCTCTAGGGTCATGATAATCTATAAAGCTAACAGCCTAAATAAAAAGTAGTTGGTCAACATTCAACAAGTAAAGCCTTTCTTAGAACCAAGACAAGCCAGTGTAACTACTACCTCAATGTATGAACATCCACATTCTATTTTTTAGATATGCTCCTTCCAACTCAGTCATGGGGGATATGGCCATCCATGCTAAACCATCAAATTGGCTCCACAGTTTTTCTACCTTTTTGTTTTTTATGTTTTTGGATGTTTTAAAAATTTTCTAATTTTACACCATCTTTAGTACCTTAAAACCTTCTTGATTATTTTACATTTTCTTATATATTTTACTTTTTTTGGTTTGATTTAAGTGTGATATTTTCTCATTTTTGCTAATAAAGAGTGCTTTATTGTCACAGGACACAGTGCCACTATTGCTATTTATTAATGATTGTTTGTGTTTAGTGTGTGATTGTCAATGTTTGGTTTCTATTTTTGAATTTTGGTATTGGATGACTCTGACATGGTTTATTTTTCATGGAACAAGTAGTGAGTCCACATCATCCCCCCATCCAAAGAACTCTATGGTTTTCATTATTTTGGAAATGTGAGGTCCCTTCCATTAAAAAAATTTTAATCAATTAGTGACCTTGAAAGTTCCAAAAGTAAGAAGGATTCAAAGATTTGTAAAGGGTGTGACTTCAAGAGGACTTGTTACTATTTGTACTCTTCTACTTTCTTGGGTGTTTGAGTGTCTTTTACAAACCTTTTACCATTCCACACCAACCACTAATAGGAAGTCAAATAACATCATTGCATGGTGTGGTTTCCATCCAAAAGAAAAAATAAAAAAAAAAGAAAAAAAATGATGGGAATTCAAAGCACACCCCTCTGACACAAATAAGTCCTCACATGGTGTGGTTCCCATTTCAAAATTAAAAAAACAATGGGAATTCAAAGCACACACCTTGGAAAAATAAATAGGCTACAAGCACTAGTTATGGGACTTGAACAACAAGCACCTATGCCCAAAGGTTTCCTTTAACTAAGGCCCTCTCTCTCTCTCACTTTCTACTTCTCTTTCGCACTTCCTACTTCTCTTTTCTTCTCTTTGTGGAATGGTGGTTGTTTTGTGGAAGAATTCTTGTATCTTGAGTGGGTGGATCAGTCTTAGAGTGGTGATGCAAAGTCACTAGAAGTGGATGGTTTTGGTCTAAACTAAAGATGGAACTTCTTAGGTCATTTTAAACATAAATTCCATAAGGGACTTCTTATGACCTCAATTCGAAACTCCATTCTACCTTCTCTATCATCCATCCATGCTACCATAATTTACATCACTACCATGTTCTATGTTATGCTCTAAGTCTTGGTCTGATGTGTTGGGATTCTTGAGTAGATTCTTTCGAGTTGGCCCTTAACTTTTCATAACCATTAATTGACTGTGGGGCCCACAGACTCTTCAATTGAGGTTATGCAAGGGCAAAAGGGCACGAGCCTACTATGGGGAGGACCCACTTGCATAGCTCTCAGCTTAGTTAGTTAAGGTTCCTTACCTTTGACATCACTACAATCCTATCTTTGGCATATTCCATTGAGTATATTGCTTAGTACTCCTTAATCTTTCATTTTATTCATTCACTAAATAAAATTTTCTCAATTTTTCCAAATTTATGAGCTTCAGCATTCTCTTCTCATGTTTTCATGTTGTTCTTGGTTCCTTAAGCTTTCATTTGATCCCAACTTCATCCAAAAATTCCTTGTATTTTGAAAGTTTGACCAAAGTTAATGGAAGTCAATGGTGGTCAATAGCTATGTCAACAAGGCCTTATCGATGTAGCTGACCATGTTGATGAGGCCCCATCGACGAGGCCTCATCAATGCAATGCATATAGCCTATATATACTGCCTAGCACTTAGGAATTTTTTGCAAATTGCTCATAACACAAAGGGAGCTTTTGCAATTTTTCAAAGCCCAAAACCTTCTAGAGCTCATAACTTCCCAACCATTTGTCCAAATCACTTTGTTTTTCAACCCTACACTTACCATAGGTAAGATCTTTATCATGGGGACCACAAACCTTAAGGTTTTCGATGAAAATTTTTGAAAATTTTCTCTAATGCCCAAAAGTGTTAATAACCTTAATAACATAAGAACATTAATTTTTTTAAATATTAACCCTTCCAATAACCTCTAGGATGATTTATTAATGATAACACATAAATAAATGATAATTGAATTAATTAAATTAGCTATAATCACAACTTAGCCAAGTGTAACTATCCTTAAGAGATAAGGCATCCCAATTATTTTAAGGTTACATAATGATTGCTAATCCATGGCCTTATTGTGATTACAGACAGTACCAAAATAGAAATTTCTGCAAGAAGGAGAAACCTCGCAATGATAAGAGAAATGACCTAGAGCTGGAAAGGGCTAACAAGAACAAGGCCAAGAATTACCTGAGGCAACCCATGCAATAGGACCTCTTTGTGAGAAGCTCAAAGTGAAATCTATCTGACAGATTCTAGAAGCAGAAGTGATGACTGAACAATCACAATGAGGAGAAGTGCCTGGCCCTATGCCAAGGCTTGAGGTCACCTTAACTCAAGCTTTCCTAAATATCATCAAGTCTTGAGAGATCCAAAGCTTAGTTCTTTAAGAGATCAACTTTGGGCCATTTTTGGAGAAAGCTCTAGAGGATGTCAAGACACAATTGCAAGCTTTTCCCATGAGGCTAGTAATCATGTCTAGTGGGGAATGGTACATGGGAGAAACATATCTCTTCTGGAGTAGCTCAAGGCTAGGTTCTGTTGTCAAAATCAAGGAAATTCAAGTGTCCTACTTGGCAAAAGGAATTTCATAGGCACTTAAGTTACTTGCTATTGGAACACAGTTGGCTAAATTATCCACAAAAGGTGATCTTGAGGCTAAGAGGGAGTGGACCTAGCAATGTTATAGGGTTGATCATAAGGAGTATCGTGCACTCACACCCGTAGAGAGAATTTACTTCAAGATTTTGGTCTATCATCTCAACCCAATAGTGAGGCCAAGAAAGGTAATCTCCTTCTCTACATGAGCATGCATCACTCTAAGTGAAAAATTTCCTATTAACCTTCCATAGGTGATCTATTTAGAGATTGAGAAGCACTTAAAGGAGAAAGAACATGGAAGGAAGACCCCACCCTTTTTGTGCTTTATCAAGAAACTTTTCAAAAGGGTAGGCATTATTCCCTATTCCAATGATATCCTTAGGCATTCTCCTTTAGCCTCATGGTCAAAAATCATGAAAGATAGAACACCAACAACAACTCAAGAAGAGGAGAAGCTGCCACCACCACCCACTTAGGAAACAACACCATAGGCTCATGTAGTCATGGAGCATCTATGCAAAATCTGAGAATAGCTCTTGAGTGAGTAAGAGCAATGAGTAAGAATGAGTGGGGTAGATCTATCTGTATACCAACCCATGATGAATCACCTTAATGAGGTGGCTTGAAAAGTTAGCCAGATGGAGAGGGGTGGTCCAATCTTCTCTACTTAATGAATGTAACTACCTTTTAGGTCATATCCCAATGCTCAAGAGATGATGGTATCACTAGCAACACATCATCTATTCTTAGAAATCCTAGGAATGCCACCACTTTCTTAATGTGGTTGGAGGAAGGCAAAGAGGCAACTGTCTTGGTGATGCAACACCATGGGCAAGAAATAGCAGTTAAAGTAGTGGTTGATCATGTATTTGAAGCATTGAATGCACCCATAACATCTATGCCAGATGTATCTACACTTCAAGATGTGTAGACATCCACAGGTATGATCAATAGAAAGTTAAATGTAGCTCAGCATGAAAAGTTATTAGAACGACTGGTAGGAATTGGGAAACTAACACTAGATATCTTTGATCTTTCAAAGAACACTACAAGCTAGTTGGAGCTACTAAATAAAAGGGGAAAATACATTATCCTAGAGGGGCAACTTGAAATGGCCCAGGAAAGAAACCAACACTTGGCTATGTAGTTTGCCAAACTTTATGCCTAACTTGTAGATCCTATGATCCTTAGCCCAACAATAACAAGAGATCAAGCTTTTAAATAGCTTCAAGAAAGACTTCAGAAAGCTAAGGAGGAGGTAGTAACAACCATCTTCAACCTATCCATAGCTGAAGCATAAACACACTTAATCTAAAAGGACTTAGAATAGATGTGCGAAGAGAATGAAGCCTTGATTGCACAAAATTATCGCCTATGAAATGTTGATGCTCTAAAGGATAAAATGTAAGAATTTCTTCATCAATAACAAGAGCAGATTGCTAGGGTAAACACTGAACTAAGGAGATTGACCATGGATAACCATAATCTATCAATGGAGGAAGTGTGTGCCTTGTGCTAGAAATCGGCCATCAAGATTACCACCTAGAAGAATGAAGCCCTCAAATTTGAGAGAGTGAAGAATCACTATAGGGACCAAGTTGGCCTATAGAAGGAAGTTAAAAAAATTTCAGATGGCAAAGGTGAAACTAAATGAATCCCTCTAGCAACTCCAACAAGAAAGAGAGATGTCGAAACCCATCGTTGATGGGATCAATGCCTATAAAAAAGTAGAGATCAGCTTAAAGGAGTTGTAAATTGAGAAAATGATAAAGTATATGGAGTTGCCCAATCTTCAATACAAAAAACTAGCAATGTTGACTACTAGATTAGCATAGTAAAAATTAGAACAACAAGTGTCTGGCTCATATCTGCTATATAAGACAGAGTTCAAGCATCATAAAGACACCAAGGCATAGCTTAAGACTACAAACGCTAAACTCGAAGTTCTTAGAGCCTGATTCAGAGACCAACAATCAATCACTCAGAACCTAGCTAGATGGATGAATGACTAATAGGAGATGAAAGACATAATCAATGTGTTTAACATTGAATGAAAATAGTTCACTACCTAGTTCATCAATGTGAAGGAGTTATTTCTAGCAATCCTATGTCCTTGGGATGTGCCTATTTCAACCCACATTAGGAAAGTTGTATGGATGGTGCATGATCCCTAAAGTTAGAAGGAGAAAATAAAAGCATTGTTGGATTCTTTACACCTTTTCCTTGAAGCCATAACAATAGCAGGATAGTCATAGCCACCTCAACCGCCACCCATGTGTGAAGTTGGTGAAGGTTCCTCAGAGCCTCAGGAACCATCACTTGGGACCATTTGATCTTCTCCATCAAGAATTACACCATGAAGGAATCTACTATCTAATTTTGGTGTTGAGTCATGGTGTTGAATTTTGTGTCCTAAACACCTTCATTCTTTACAATGTGGAGATCCGTACACCTGGGCACTCCATTTTTTGTCAAGTCAGTCAATTTATTTTATTTGAAGAAAAGTTAATCAATAATCGCATACCTTCCCAATTTTGTAAAAGAACTCAAGGATGAGTTTTCATTTAGTTGTGGGGTTATGATGAATCGTGTCTAGTTGGTTGGGTCAATGAGGCCTCGTTGACTAGACCTCATCGACATATCGTGTCATGCGTTGATGAGGCCTCATTAATGTAGTATCAATTTTCTTGATTTTTGGCTATGAATACACACTTGAAGCTACATTTATGGCAAGTATAAATTGTAGTTGTAGTGGAGCTCTTATAGTTTTTTCATTTGAAAGTTAGAATTTTTCCTCCAAGTGCCTATAGTAAGAGTCATTGAGTATACAGATCTTTATTTAAGCATTGTTGTACTTGAGCATGATTATGTGTGTAGTAATAAAGATGAGTTTTCTAATAAAACTTGCAGCAGTTTGGATAGATTAGCTATTTTATTTATGCATTTAATGTTCTCAATTGTTCATTAAATATTTTCTATTAGTTATTAAATATTTTCTAGTTATTGCATTCATGAATCAATTAATTCAAATAGATTACACACATAAGTATGACCACTTCAAGCATAACACGTATTCACTTGGTAATCCCAACAATGTTATTGCTTGGTACGCCTAGTAGCGTAGTGCCTGGTTGCCCAATAGTGGATACATGGGTTTAAGATGTGTATAGAAAGTGGGATCAGATGCTTATGTTAGGATTAGTTAAATGCTAGTTAATTAGTTAATTTAGATTAGTTAATCAAATTATTTTTATCTACATTTTCAACACCAAACTATAAAACACAAAATGATAAAAATTGGATGGCTTAGTTACACTTAACCATACAAATTTATGTCACAAGTGTAATTGGGAGGACAATGATTGACCTTAAGGCTATATTTACTTCCTAAAGGGCTAGTGCACAAAAAATGATAAAGTCTATGGAATCCAACTGGATCACACATGAACACTTTGTGATTTGTATGGTTGGATGTAGGGGTACCTCGCTGCTCATTAACAATCATCAAAAGGTTAGGATAACAACCAAATATAATCACTAAGATCTAATGAAAATAGTGAAGCACAAGCATACCTAGATCCTCCTCCTCCTCCTCTTGGATGATGATGGGAGAGGTACCTGGTACTGCCTCACCAAACAAGGCATCTAAATCATCTATACCTACATCAACAAGTCCTTCAACCATAGGTTGCTTTAGGAGTGCCTCTTCTACACACCTTTGTTCTACCTACATATTAGCTTGGGCTACTACAACTTCATACTTATCTAGAAGCATAGCATATAGAATAATGGTTAACACATGAAACCATAAAGTAGCCATAAAAGTTTAAAACATGAAATAGCTAAATTTAAGCAAAGCATACCTACAACTGCTTGTTGTGATGGCTTAAGCTTAAACTTCAAGACAAGCTAATCTGATGCTAGAGGTGCCTCCTCCATAGGCCTCTTGAGTTTCTTTCTAGCTACCCCTTTGGTCTCCTTGCATCATCATCTAGCATCCTAGACACTAATAGGAAATGAAAGGAACTCATCATCATCAGTACTATTGGGAGACTCATGTTACCAAACATCAAGTTTCTTAGTGGTGATGGATAATGTTTTATCCATTCTCGTTGGTGGGTTTTATGCTTGCACTATTGAATAAATGTGCTTTATCCAAGACCTAGAAATTTAGCTTGGGTCTTGGGAGTCCCATCATCCATTCCTATACACCATTAGAGACTCTACAAACCTCTTTAGATAACTTACAAAAAATGCAAAGTGCATATGGATTATCATAGAGATGTCAACATAGAGTCTAAGGATCTCCTCTTGAAGCCTAGTAGCCAAAGTAGTCACCAAGTTAAATTTAATGTCATCCATCAAGACCTTCTTAAAGGTCCACCCATGTGCTAGGTTGATCACCTTCTTTTGTGATAGAATTTTGGGGAATGTGCATGACCTAAACAAAGGGTGTGATTATTTGCATTAGGGTCCATGAAGCTATCCATTGAAATTCTAGAGTGGTCCATGTTAGCACCAACCCACTCTAGAACTTCCTCATGATGGCTTGATTCCCTTATTATCCTAGTGGGAACCTTTGCCCCGTCAATAGGGACACCAAACAAGTCATGAAAGAGGATGACATCTATGTCAATGTTCATCTTAACATCTCAAATGATGATGCTAAAGTGACCAACCCCCTCATCAAAGGAGTCAATGACATGTAGCATCTCTGTAGAAAGAATGGAAGAAATAGGTGCCATAAATACATCAAGAAAACCTGCACATTGAATGTTTCCTTGAACATATCAAGGTGCTTGTCCCTTTAGCCACTCTTACACTAATGTCACATCACCAAACTTCAAGATGAGGGTATCCTCATGATGTGAACATGAAAGTGGTATAGTGATATCAACTAAGGTGGAAGGTCTTCTGAAGCAATAATCAAAGGTTAGCTTTCATACAAGAAATTTTAACAACCAAGAAAATCAATAAAACACTTAAATTCTTAAAACACTAGGAAATATATGTTCACCTTTACTTTTCTTCTATGGTGTGGAACATCCAACTACAAGTGTCTGATTTGTAACATCAACATCCATCCACCAATGGTGCATCATCCCATCATCTTGTCATTTTTTGTATAAAAGGTTAAACCTAGTGGCGTATTCATCAAAGTCTCCTCTTAACTATTGATACATAGCAATTTTGATTGTGGGACTCTTGGTGAATTCGTCTAAAGTAGTTTGAACCACTACTTGGATTTGATCATTGAAAACCCTGATCATTGACCTTGTACCTAAAAGAAGTTGTAAAATAAATAAAGTTAGGTAACGTAATCAAGCCAAAATCATAAAAACATTAAAATAATCATGTTTACCCCTATAGATGGTACATAGTGCCAAGTGGATCCTAGAATAATGTGTGGGCTCTATGCCACAATTAGAGTATTGTCAATATTACACTAACTATACTCTAGCATCATCCAGATCTCTAAAAGGTAACATGAGCTTATGGCATCTACTGGTGCCCATATAATCTTAGGTAATGAACCTGTTAGTAATATACTTGGTAATCAGGCTAGACACCCAAGGCAATAGGATCTCCATAATGACCCTAGCTACATCTGTGGACAAGTGTGACCATAGCATCACATTGAAGTTCCTATGGAGGTAGGCAAGGAAGTCCCTTGTCCCAGGCCAAAACCACAATGAGAGCTTCCTAAGATGCATGTCATGTGGTGGAGTAGTAGTCTTGGAATGACCAATGTAGCACAAAATACCAACTAGCTTCACTATGATGAGGATGGGCCTTAAGAAGACTCTACATGAAATAAAACAAAAACATTATGACCAATTAGAATTTCTTAACAATTTAGACAAAAAATCTAGTTAGAGTTGAAATTAGATACTATAGAAAGCTCTAAGGTGTTTATCAAAATTCACTTAAGGAATTCCACAAAAGGCAGCATTACAACCTTTCAAAGTAAAGACATTATGGCCTATTAGAGTTACTTAGAAAATTTAGACAAAACATCTAGTTAGAGGTGAAATTAGCCTCTATAAAAATCTCTAAGGTGTTTATCTAAATTAGTCTAAGTAATTCCACAAGAAAAAATTATCACAATTCTACATAACCTTACATCATGACCAATTGAAATTCCTTTACAAATTTAGAGAAAATGTCCTAAGTTAGAGGTGAAACTCGCCTTCATAAAAAGCTCTTAGATGTTCATCTAAATTAGCTTAATAAATTCCATAAAAGCATTGTTACCATATTATATAGCATTTATAGATAAAAAATTATAGCCAAAACTACATCTTAGTCTAAGTTATGTGTAAATTTAGAAAAAATCATGTAAATTACCCAAAGCATGCATAAATTTGGAAAAAAACATCTAAAATATGCACAGATTTAGAAAAAGCATGATAAACTTTGAAAAATCCATGTAGGAATAGAAAAAACTTATTTAAAATAGAAAAATATTTTACTCTATTAGAAAAGGAAAAATTAAGCATATCAACCACTTCTATTTTGGGTAATGTACTACAATCATGAGTTTTGCCTTGATTCACATAGCCATAGCAAAAAATTTAGAAAAAAACTCATTTTAAGTTCAATAAGAGTGATTCAAACTTTGTTGGAAAGTACAAGATAAAGCCTATGTAGCCATGACCAGAAAATATTAAAACCATTGCCATTTTCTTATAAAGCTTTTACAAATCTACATGAAATTACAAAAGCAGGACAAACAACCTAACTACACAATGATATGAAAACAACTATAACTTCCTTATGTCAAAGTGAAATTAAATGAGACAATAACCATAGGAAAGCCTAAACAAAGGGTTACAAACTCATAACCTTTAATTTTACAAATATGTAGCAATTCTACCAAGAAAAAATATACAACTTAGCTTGCTTTTTTATATCAAAACTTAAAAAATCTCAAAGCCTAAATTTCATATAGCCATTAAAATAGTTGAAATAGCCAAAACCATTGAAACCCATTAAAATTAACACAAAGATAATGGTGTAGGATGTTTGCTAAAATTTAATTTTAACAAATCCTAGAGCCTAGATCTAAAAAAATGCCCATACCCCAAAATTTTGGGAAAAAAGCATGAAATAACAAGTCCTATTTTCAAAATCAAATCTATAAAAGCTAAATCAATTAAACAACTATAGATCTACATGGGAGTAGCCAAAATAGGAGATGGAATCTCATCAAAATTCCATTTTAATCCTTCTACTAAAGTAGATCTAAAAAAATGGCCTCAACATCTAGAAAGAAAAAAACTAAAAAATCACAAAAAACAAAGGCAAAAATAGGTAATATGGCCTACCTTAGAGCAATGAAAGATGGGGCTTGGATAGAGATAGGTTTGGGAACCTTTGAAAAATCCCTCGAATGCTCATCCATCCTCTGGATCTTAGGATTCTTACTTTTTCCCCCTCGTTGCTTGGGTGCCATGGTAGGCTCAACATTGAGGAAGATGGAAATTACAAGAAGATAGGTGTTCTATGGTAGCTGTAGGGGAGATTTCAAGCTTCCACACTAAATATTGGTTGTGGCTATGATAGAAATATCTACCAGAGCTCTCCTCCAATGCATTGTTATTATAGAATGATAATTATGATCAAAAATTGCAAAACTTGACATATAAAACCCATCCAAAACCTAAATGAAACCCTGGTTGCTAATTTCATGCACCATAACTACAAGTTCACTAAAGAAAAATGTGGAAAAATCTAGTTCATGTTGGTTTTGGGTTGAAAAAAATCCACTTTTTAAAATTTTAAATTTTTGGATTGTGGGCCCCACCCCACCCCTTCACTTTTGACCAAAAATTGCTTCAATGTTGAGATTTTTATCAAATTTGACACTTAAAACATTATGGCAACCTTAACCCTATGAATCCATGTTGGGAATACCCTGCCTAGTGTGGAAACATGCTTGTCACTTTAGAAATTCATTAGACATACAAATATCTTTCTATTTTTCGTAACCCAAACCTTTCTTTTTCAATCCTAGGTTTCCAAAATTGGACAAAACATGAGCAAGGCTTTTCACCCTAGGGTAATAATGCCCAACACGGAAGAAGAGGGTAACACTCACTCTTACCTCCCAACACCCATCTAGCATAAGTTTGACCCCAAAGTGTGTCCCATATGACCTAGAACCCCTCCAAGCATCTTCGACAAACTCAGAACCTTACTAAACCTAGTCAAATTTGGTCAAAAATGGTTGATATCTAGGATTTGATGTGTTCCACATTGGATAAGGCTTCTTCCACACTAAGCCTCTCATACTCATCATGGATAGATGGAGGGAAGCCAAAATGACCTAAATTGATGACCTAATGACCATTTCTTGATGCCCAATGATCGCTAGACCCTACCAAAACACTCTAGAGCTTTTCAAAGACCTAAAATGTGTCAAAAATGGTATAAAACTATCATCCCCCTCTCATCCATGCTGGATCCATCATGCCTAGCATGCAAGAAATGGGGAAGATTGCATGAGGCACTTAGAGACCTCCAAACTACCAAATCTTAACACCCAATATTGAACATCAATATCAACAACCCTAGAGGTTTACTTGCATGGTCTATTAATTGTTGATTTGGCCTAGATTTGACTTTCTTGATTGGGGAAGACCTTTCCCACATTGAGCCTTCTAGCCTTAGTATGGAAAAAAGGGGGAAAGCCTAAAAACCCCCTCACAGCCCCCAAAATGACTAGATCTTGACCTTAGGCATTGATGGCCAATGCCAGCAATCCTATGAGCACTCATGCATAGCTAGATTGACCAAAAATGATCAAAAATTATTTTCCCCCATTTTCCAAGTTGATCATGGAAACCCTAGTTTGGAAAAGAGGTGGAAGCCTAAAAAATGTCTTATAACCTTTGAAATATTCAATTTTCAATGTCAAATGATAGCAGTTAATACTAGCAACCTTAGGGGCCTACATGCATGTCCAAAAATGACCAAAACTGACCAAAAATATTTCTCTCCAATTTTCCATGTGGATCATCGAATTCCTAGCATGGAAAAATGGGGGGAAGCCCAAAAATTACCTAAAAATCCTTGAAAAAACCAAATTTTGACATCAAGTAGTAGTAATAGACACCAGCAACCTTAAAAGCTTGCATGCATGTTTGAAAGTGATCATAAAGCACCAAAAAGATTTGCCCCCAATTTTTCATGCTAAGAATGGAAGCCTTAGCATGAAAGAAGGGGGGAAGCTAAAAAACCATTCATCAACCATCTAGATAGCAAAATTTTAACACCAATTATTAATCATCGACACCAGCTACCTTGTGAACATGCATGCATGACCGAAAGTGATCATAAACCATCAAAAATATTTGCCCCAAATTTTCCACACTATTCATGGAACCACCAACATGGAAAAGGTGGGGAAAGTTTAAAAACCACTTATCAACTTTAGAAAAGCAAAATTTTTACACTAGGAATTAAGCATTATCGATAGCAACCTTAGGGACCTAAATGCATGACTGAAAATAATGCAAAAACATGAACATATCTTTCCCCCCATTTTTCCACACTAATAATACTATCCCCAATGTAGAAAGAAAGGGGGAAGTTCAAAAAATTCTTAGAAATACTCAAAATGATCAAAATTTGAAACCAAACTCTATTCCTCAACCTAGGTAGCCCTCGAAGTTGACATGCATAGTCAATTAAGGTTAAAATTGGCCTAGATCTAAGTTGCATGGTTCTTCCATGCTATGTATCCCTTTTTCCATGATAAGGATGGTATCCTCAATGTGGAAACTCAAGGGGAGACTTTTTTGAGACTCATAAACACCTCAGAATGACATCAAATGACATTTCATGCACTCTAGAACCCTGGTAGCAACCATTAGAGCCCTTAGACTTCACAAAACTAATCCCAGATGGTCAAAAATCCATTCCCTCTTATTTTCAACTCTCACCTCTCTATCCTTATCTTGCAAGAAAGGGAAAAAGCTATAAAACCACTTAGGGATGTCCAAAAATACTAAATTTTGACATAGATCCATAGCCCTTGACCCAAATAACCTTGACAAGTAACATGCATAGTCAATGGTGATCTGAATTGGCCTAGATCTAGGATTATTACTTCTTCCATGCTAGAGTAACTTCCCTAGTGTGGAAGTAAGGGGGAGAAGCTACTTTTCCACTTTTGGAAGCAAGATGGCACTCCTAGAAGCCAAAGATCTATGCTGGAAAAGCCTAGGATCTTACAGCCTCAAGATATTGCTTGTTTGACCTCATTTCAACCTATAAATCCTATTCCCCCCATTCTTCCATGTTGTAGCAACTCCCCCACTATGAAAATAGGGGAAGACCTTAAGTACAGTTAAATAGCCTTCAAATATGCCCAAAATTAGCTAGAAAATTACAAAATCAAAGTCTATAGGCATAGGGGCCTAGAAACCTTGTCAAAGTATCCCTAAATCACTTTGAATCCATAAAAAAAGTGTCTCCCTATTTTTTCATGTTGAGGGTACTATGCCCAACATGGAAAAAATGAAGGAAGTCATTTCAACACCTATTAACAGTTAAACTAGCCTTAAATTGCTCGAAACAAAGTTGTGAGATGCACAAGTTCTAAATCTAGACTCTAGCCACTTGTTTGACCATGCTTGACATCATTGTTGCTTAGATTTTGGTTCCCCATGTTGAACCCCCTCTTTTCCATGCTGGCCAACATGAAAACAAATGGGGAAGACTTCAAAACCTACTTTATTGCCTTTACAAACCTCTAAAGTGCTCAATTTAAAGGATATGATCCTACACTACCTTGACAAGGTCCTAGGACCTTAATTTTGGACCTATGAGCACCACAAGAGCTATTTTGATTAGTTTCCACACTAATGTTTCTTGTTTCCACATTGAGACTAGTGTTGAAGCCTTAAAATAGTTGACTTTTGTATCCAAATAGCCTAGAAATCACCCTAATTGATGCCTGAACTCACCTAATAACCTTGTAGCCTCAAAACATGGCCCACTATAGCCTAAAACTAGCAAAACCTAATCATGTTTTGACCTATATTAACCAAAATTTATCATATATAGGTTATTTTGCTTAATTTTTGCCTTCTTACATAATGTTTTAACTTGCCTTTGAACTCATGTTGCCTTGTTTATCTTGTTAACCTTCTATGGCCTTTATACATCCTTATATGTTCATTTTTTGTCTTATTACAACACTATTAGCCTTTTTTTGGCCTCTAAATCGTATCAAATAGTGGGGTTTGATGTTCCTTAACCATCATTTGACTCCATATGACCATGGCTTGCTAAGGCCTTAAACTAGCATCATAGTTCACTAAGACTATAAATTAGCATCATTGCCACTAAGGCCTTAAACTAGTGAAATTATGGCCTTTATTGACCATTTATAGCCTTACTTCTTATACTTCCCCTTGCTTGACCTTCGTTTAATCATTATTCACCTCCATTGCACTTTTCTAAATTGACCTGATCTCACTAATGACCTTGGATAGTCTTGATTGCATTAGACTTGCATATATTTTATGGAATTTTAACATTATTTATACACTTTTGCCCAAGTGCCACTTAATATTCTTTTGGTTTACATGCAAAATCAAAGTATGAATACCTGGGAGCAAATTAGTTTACCTTTGTGTCTACATGGACCTCATGGTGATATTAAATAGTGTATCGACCCTGGTTGCCTACATCTTAAGCCTAAGGTTCTTGTGGATCACACAACCTCAATAGAAAAACCTCTAGAATGGCCTAAAAACCTTGTCAAAACCCTTAACTTAGAAGTAGAAGACATAACCAAAGATACTCTAGTTGAGGTTCTTTCACAACACATAGTGATGAGGAGAAAACCCTTAAACTAAGTTCCCTACTAGAGCCTCAATGTGTCCAAGACATCACCAAATTCTTATAGAACAACATTAGGGCATTTTTCTTGGTCATATGAAGATATGCTAGACCTAGACCCACATCTAGTCTAGCACAACATCATACTAGATCCTAGCATTAGACTAGTTAAGCAAAAAGTGCATAAGATTAGACCTAATTTGGCCTTGACAATTCATGATGAAATCTCAAAGCCCTTCCAAGCAGGTTTCATTAAGGTTGTCAATCATGCAGAATGGGTATCCAACATAGTGGTAGTCCCTAAGAAAAATGGGAGTATTCGTATTTCCATTGATTTTTGAGACCTAAATAAAGAAACTATTAAGGATGACTTTCCTTTACCTAGTATTGATCATCTTATCAATACTACAGCCAAACATGGCTTATTATCCTTTATCGATGGGATCTTCTGATATAACGAAATTAGGATTAACCCAAAGCACCAACTTAGCATGACCTTTAGGATCCCCTAGGGTAGTTTTTGTTATACCATGATGTTCATTTCTTTTAAGAATGTTAGAGCAACATACTAGAGAACCATGACCTATATCTTCAGTGATTACATGTTAGGTTTGCTCAAGGATTACGTAGATGACATAGCAGTGAATTCTAAAATAGCCAATGACCATGATAATTATCTAGATCTTGTGCTTAAATGATGCCTCAAATATGAGCTTAGGCTCAATCCTAAGAAGTGTGTCTTCGATGTTAAGACTAGTAAGATGCTTGGCTTTGTAGTCTCTAAAGCATATCCAAATTAGCAGCACCTACCAACCTTTAGTAGCTTTAGGGATTACAAGGTAGACTACAATTTATTCATAGGTTTATCACTAGGCTTATGGATAAGCTATAGCCCATGCAATTCTTTCTTAAGAAAGGAGTTCATTATGAGTGGATGGCTTAATGCTAAGAGGCCTTTGAAAACCTTAAGCAAGAGTTGACACAACTACCGATAGCCTATCCTCCATAAGAGGGTAAACCATTTACAGTTATCTCATCACCTCTGACACATCCATTTCCTCTCTACTCTGTCAAAAACATGATGATGGAGTAGAAATGCTTGTATACTACCTTAGCCAGGCGTAAGTCACCCACAAGACCCACTACACTGAAGTGGAGAAGTATTACATAGTGCTAGTCTTTTCTTTGAAGAAATGGAGACACTATCTCTTTAGAAGCCAAGTCAACATGATTTGCAAGGATAACATACTCATATCCATAATGATCAACATCTATGAAAGTAGTCATATAGCCCGATGGAAAGCCATAACCATGAAGTTCAACCTCCATTACATTTCTCAATCCTCAATAAAAGGATAAGCTATAACTGTACAACTCACAATTTCACCTATTGATGACCAAAAAACCATAGATCTTGAATTCCCTAATGAACACATTAACATAGTTAGCTAGGTAACCCAGGGTTATGAGGTAGTCATGTACTTCAATGGAGCTTCAACCACCCATGGGGCTAGTGCTGCTACCATCATTACATTTCCATATGGTGAAATCTAATCCTTTGCCTATCATTTTGGGTTCCCATGTACCAACAACATAGCAAAATATGAGGGTTTGATTAGAGGGATAATGATATCATGTGACCTAAGAATTAGACACCTATCCATTAGAGGCAATTCAAAACTCATGGTTAACTAAGTAACCAAAGTCAATGCATGCAAAGCTAAGCATTTACAACCTTACTATTACCTAGAAAAGTAGTTATTAAAATAATTTATAAACATTGATATCCAACACATACCCAAAAATGAAAATGTCATAGCTAATGCAATTGCAATATTTGGCCTTAGTGTAATGCCAGATGTGTTTAGCAAGTTTCCCACCTTTATTGTGGACTGCACTACTTTCATCACACTGAACATTGAGGATACCTCTATGGCCATTGTTCATACTGCTCCTTTGAAGGAGTAGTATGATGATATCAAATTTTACCTTACGCATGATGAATCCTTATAAGGCCTAACTACTACTTAAAAGGGCACCATATGTAAGTGATCAAAGCAGTATGCCATCATAGATGATAATAAATTATGTTGACGATCCTATGATGGCATACTCCTAAAGTGATTAGGTAAAATAGAAGCCAGAATAGTCCTAGAGAAGGTTCACAAGGAAGTTTGTAGAGGACATATAGGAGCCAGAGCCATGGCCACTAACATTAGATGGTTAGGTTACTATTGGCCCCATATAGAAAATGACTACTTACAAAATGTAAAATGATATGACACATGCCAACGATATAGCAACCTAATACATGTATCACCAACTAAGTTACATACAACCTAGATAACATGGCCATTTCAATGATGGGGGTTGAATACCATTGGACCTATAACACCTAAGTCTTCCATAGGACATGGCTTCATCATCACTACAACATAATACTTTACCAAGTGGGTTGAGGTCATTTCCCTAAGAAAGATTATGTCTGAACAAGTTTGCAAATTTATCCTACATAACATTGTAGCTTGTTTTGGCATACCCATGACCATAGTTATGGGCAATGGACCTCAATTTAGTAGCCAAGAAACTAAGGATTTTTGTCATAACCTAAGCATTAAACATTCTTTCTCATCACATTACTACCCACAAGCCAATGAAAAAGAAAAAGCAAGCAACAAGGCCATCATCAGCTTGCTCAAGAAGATGCTTAATGGGCATATAGAACAACCTATTGCACGGTAACCAATATGACCCCTTATAGCCTTGTTTATGGTTATGAAGCTATTTTACCTATTGAATTATAGATGCCATCTCTTTGATTAGCCTTAACCAACTTCATCAACAATGACCAGAGCAAGGAGTTACCAATAGTAGACTTGGATTTAGTGGAGGAGCCGTGTATGCAAGCACTTGCTCATGTTGAGCACTATTAAGAGAGGAAAAAACAATAACATTACCATTATTTGACCATGCATAAGATTAAGGAGGGGGACCTAGTCCTCAAGGCTATCCATGAGCATGAGGACAAATTCTCAACCAACTGGGAAAGAATCCTTTTTTATCATCAAAGCCTACAAGAATAGAGCATTCAAAATTGCTGACATAAATGAAAATGAGCTAGCCTATTTAGTCAATCACTCCTATCTAAAGTCGTACTACATGTAGCTGAAAATCATCGACAAGTGAGCCTACTTTTAACAATTTTTTGTGACCTTAAATTGGCAACACAACCTACTAGGGCCTTAAACTAGTAGCATGGCCCACCATTACCTTAAACTAGTGACCTTGGTGACTTGGATAGCTTGATTCTTATGTGGCATGTATGCATTATAGTGTTATAATATGTAGTGGTGTTTTGTATTCTTTGTCGATGACTCTTCAGTCAATTCTCCAGGCACCAACAAAGAAGGGTCATTAAGACACCACAAAATTTTGCATGTTATAATCAATCTTCATCATGTAGCTTTCACTCCATGAAACACTGGGAAAAATTTCATTGCAAATGTGAAAATTGTAATCCACAATGGGTAATTTCACAAGCTTTATACTTTTGGGGCTGAAAAATGCCTCATAAGTGGTCAAAGCCTCATTCCCCAAGTGAAAAAGTCACCTAGTATTGATATATGGGCTTGGGAGAGTTAAAATGCCTTTTGAAATGCCAAAAAGGGAAATTTGATGGGTTTTATGGGGGTATGCATTTTTCTACACCAAAAACACCTACAAGGGGTAGATGGCACCTACGCTTAGTGTGGAAGGGTGGGGGTATGGAAACTTTTGCTCCTTCAACGTGGAGACCAAATGTACAACTTGGAAACATTTCCCTAGCTTGGAAACGTTTCCCCTTCAGCTTGGAAAGTTTTCCCCCAGCTTGGAAACTTCACCCCACCCACCAACTTGGAAAGTTTCCTCCTATCATGGAAGCCACAAAAGCAAAAATTCATCAATTCATCCACTTCAACATTGACTAGCCACTTCAACAAGCAAAGTGGAGAGGTCAACATGGAATGTTCATATCTAGCATGGAAGGTGTGCCCTAGTTACTATTTATAGTAAATAGAATGGCCATGGGGGAAAGCACTTACTATGTATAGTGACCTCCCCAAATTTGGGCACCCATCTCACCTAAATTTGTAGCAAATTTGTAGCCATTTTTAGCCAAAGTTGTAGTCATTTCATAGTCAATTTGTAGCCCCATTTATGACCCAAAGACTCTATAAAAGCCAACCTCAAATACCATTTATATAGGTTCCAGGAATATTTGGATGGTTCAACAATTTTTAACAGCATAGAAGTACAAGCAATTTTTGACAAACTTCTAGCAATTTTTCTCGTGATTCAACAACTTTTGAGCATTCTCAAGTAGTTTACATACACACAATTCCACACTTGGGACATTTTCAATCACTTAAGAGCTCTTACAAGTTTCCATACTTGCATTCTCTTGAACCCCAACGTGGAGGCATTATGGCCTTGAGATTTGGTGGATTTTTTATGTCAACACCACACTTATGGGATTTCCAAACCCTAGTGTGGAGCAACTTAGCATCGAAAGTTTCTACCTTTTTCATCCCCCTAGTAGCGACCTAGTTGGCAGATCCAAGGTCATAGTAGTGAGAGAAGGTTCTATAGCATTAGGAGTGGCTTAGCACCTGGATCATGGAGCAAACCACATCGACTTCAATGGGCTTTGAACTCCAGCACAAGTGCACCCTCCCTTTTTTGCTCATCCAGGCACCATTTGTACACATTTCTCTAACTTATTCTTTATTCCTTTCTCAATAGAGTTTTAAGTTTTAAGTTTTGTGTTAAAAAATAAATTTATTTTTTGTGCATTATTTGAATTTGTTTATACTCCCACATTTTGCATTTCATAAGTCCCTAGTTGATCTTTCGAATTGACCAGGGCACCTCGAATCCCTTTTTTTTTTATTGCAAAGGCCCTTGGAATTTAGGGTTGAGGAACTACTTGCACCTTGGATCCTTGTTTTTCATTCTAGCGATCAAGGATTTTGACCACAACACATAGTACATCTTTTAGAATTAATGAAGATGATAATAAAATTGTGCCAATGTGGGAGACAAGGATTGTATTTCCATTAGGAAATTTTATAGATGTCATTAGGGGTGTTATGAACAATAGGATTGATGGGGAGCTAACAAGATGATTAGTGGCTCTAGTGTCAAGTATCCAAGGTGCTAAATTAAAAGAAGTCAAGTTGAAAGTGATACCTAATAACTCTATCCTTGGCTATGAGGTACCTACCTTATGAATCTTAGACTACATGTTTAGCAAAGCAAGGATTTGCTAGTACTAATCTAGTGTAAATGATAATGTTGAAGGAGATTGATTTGCTTGCTATTTTTCTTTGAATGTTCTTATAGCTTGGTTAATTGAGATGGCATTACCTTCTTTGTAAAGCTAATGTCCTGGTGGATAGGCATGAAGTTGATAGCACCTTTCCATGTTATGTTCAACCCATCCGCAATGCTTGCAGGTGGATCTTTCTCATTTGGGATCTTTATTTTTCCTATGTAACATTTAGCCATTGTGGTTTCCAAGTCTAGCTTGAGTATTATTGTGTCTAGGATCTCCTCTTGCAAGAATTGTAGCAACTTTTGTTGTTGGGCCAATAGAGGATGCAACTTCTCGTTGATGTTCTTCTTGTAATACTAGGGAAAATGCACGATTAATTGAAGTATATCCATAAGGATGATTTTTCCTCAAATAGTTGAATAGGATTCATTGAGTCCCATTAGGAATTGCATTATTTTTTCCTCTTATTAATAGTTATGCAACGTCTTTATTGCTCCACATGAATAGGTAGGAAGTTACCTGTAGGTTATGAGCTCATCCCAATACCCCATTTACTTTGTGAAATATGCTACAACTGAAAGATGTTCCTAATTGAGAAAGGAAATTTCTTTATGTACTTGAAAGATTCTAGAGGCATTTACTTGGGAGAACTGATCCTAGAGATCCTTCCATACTTCATGAATAGACCCCATATAAATAACACTTACAAATCTTTGGACAAAGAATTTAAAATCCATAATAAAACCATGTTATTGCACCTAATCCATTGGGCATAGTTGGGGTTAGTGACATTAAGTAGTTTTGCTATTGATCCATCAACAAAGCACATCTTATTCTCAGTGTTGAGAGCCATGACCATTGCTCCACTCCAGGTATTGTAGTTTTCTTCGGTCAAAGGCTAGGATACTGGAATGGTACCAAGATTATTAGAATGGTGTAGGTAGAGAGGGTTACTAGGATCATCAATCTCACTTGTAGTAGAAGGATTAGTGATGGAGGAATTTTGTTGAGAGGCCATGATGTGCAAGATGGAATGATTGCTTGGATAACTTAGAATGTAATGCAGATGGTAGTGCAATGGAATGATCGCTAATGTAAATGGTAATGCGATGGAAAAATTTACAATAGCTCTAGTACCATGTTAGTTTGCAATAGGAAAGAAACTCTTTTGCTTTATTACATTCATGGTATGGCTACTTATACATTTGAGTTGTTGAAAACTCAAAAAGTAGAATGAAAATATATAGAATGATAGTGGAAATGTACAGAAATATGAACTAGTGATAGGGAAATGTATGGCTAGGATGTAGTTGGAATCTATGCACCTAGTGTTAAAAAAAAATAGATTTTTTGTACTAGATATATTGCTCTCGCTAATCCTGCTAATATCTAATAAATTAGATGTAGAAGCTCACTATCTCTGAACTACTATTCCCATAAGTATCCGAATGTTATCAAGCTTTGTTTAAGTTCTCATCATCTTAAAAATAAAGGTGGAAGATAGATTCAACTCTCCCCGAAGAGCACATTTATAGGTTATGCAGCCTTTGAAAATGAGTTACATATATTTCTTCCTTGTACTAGGACTACCTATTTCAGATAGTGTTATAATGTTGTAACAAAAAAACTTCTATGATTTGTTTTTAATACCCACATTGATGCTTGGATAATTTGTAGAGTCTATCTATATTTTTCATGAAAATATAATACCCATCCAAATAGATCCTATCCATCTTAGGATGTAATAAATCTTCATTCACAAATTCTTTTATTTCACAAACTTATTTGGAAAAATATAATGCACAAATCTTTGAGAAAGAAAAGATCGTTCAACACATACACATTCTACGAGACATTATTTTTGAATACGAAGCCGAACTTCCAGGGATATCAATGCATATTTTTTGTAGGCAACTAGATCCTGATGCTAACCATGAGAAGTAAGGATGCGACAGAATAGCAAGAACATGATAAGGAGACGCAACGGGCTGATAAAGTAGTTCAAGATGCTTAAGGTACACAAGATGTAATTTGATTCGGCTTGTTAAAAATCCAAAAATATTTGTGTCCAGTTACCGAAGTCCAAGATTCCGCGATTTCGGCGAACAAATGACTATATATTTTAATGCCGGCCACACGCAATGCTTCAGTTTTCAAGCATCTCGATTCGCTGACTTGCAGTATGATCTATTAGCATATTATAATTATTATCATTGAGGCGGACGTACAGGAAGCTACATAACAGATTCATATGCATTTTCTTCGGTGTTAAATTGTTAGTGTATTCTCTTAAAGCGGTCCAGGAGTCTTGTCGAGCGTAATGGATCGCACTAAAAAGATATGCTGGAATCCTGTAACTTCAAGTAACGCTATTTAAATAAAAAAACTTTTGGCACTGACGGTGCACACCTGAATTTCCAGTTCACGTTTACGGCGCCTGGGTTCCCACTTGCAAATGGATTTGTTTTTTTAACATTTAAAAATTAAAAAGACCAAAATTTCGTTGTATATCTACGGTAGCACCGTTAGCAGGTATCAACACACGGCTGGAAAAAATCAACATGCCTGCGATTGTAACGTGGCCGTGGACGTGCATGATTGATGGTTGTTAAATAGCAAATAGCTATGCATTAAAAGAATCTGATTCGTGGAAGTGAGGAATCGAGGATTTGTGATTCTCAACGTGTTTGGGTACGTGTGTCTCAAGAAAAAGTGGGTATAGGTGGGTACGGGTTCGGGTTCGTAGCTGGAGACATGATAGAAAAAATTGAAATATATTAATTTTTTTAAAAAATTAAATCTCATATATCATAAAAAAAAGCATTGCAGAATATAGAACAAGTACAATTGTAAATCCAAAATATTGTTAATGCTTAAAAATTTCACACAATATCACCATTACACCCAAGCAAGCAAGAAAATTTGCAAAGGTATGGAGGGCATTGAATCCATTTCCTTACTCAAGAGCCATAATGCGCTTAAACATATAATTTTTGCAACAACAAAAATGACAGCAATAAAATGAAACCCTTTTGTTACTCAATCCAATCTTTTTAAAAATGAAATTAAGCCTCAAGCCTCAACCAAATTTATAACAAATCATGTCTACTAATACTTTTGTTCAAAGATGACCTGCGAGTAGTGCCATAAGGCCATGTTGAAGACAACCACATTATAAAAAGACACAACTCAACTAAACTAGGCGCAGACAAGTAACTCACCTCACCTACGATGATAAAAAACCTTTGGGACTATGGAGAATTGGCACTAGTCATGATAAAAGTAAAAACAGAGCACCATGAGCTTGCATATGGCCATGGGCCATGTGCTGGTTCATTAGCGGATAACCAAACACACTGTAAAAAAACAGTTGAACAAGCATCCATCCTTTATCCTGTTCATGACTCATGACCCATGACGATGACCCTGTTTTGTTTTTTCTTTATTTTACCGGAGATATGAGAAAAAGAGCAAGAACCATCAATGACCAATAAACACGCGTAAATGCGTGAGTCGTGGCGGAACCTTTGATAATCGTACTCCATGTTTTCTGTGGTCTGTGTCATGCCAAAGCCAAACCTTTGATATTCGTACTCTTTGATTTTTGTGGTCTGTGGCATGCCAATGCAGGAGAAGTCACGTATGATTTCAACGCGCAATCAATGAATTTTAACGCACAATCAATGAAGTTTGTGGGAAGATTCAGAGCAGGAGAAGACAGGTATGATTTTAATGCACAATGCAGACGAGAACAAGGCAGGTATGATTTTAATGCACAATGCAGACATCGAGAACAAGGCAATAATAATATGAGGCAAGGCAAGGGACCATTTATCTGGAGCGGCGCATAGCCAAATAGAGAATTGCAAAACTGCTTTTCTCATTTTATGTTCTCCCCAATCGCCTACTTCCCCTGGAAATAGGCACATGTCAGTTGCTGCAGTGGCCATAGAATTGCACATGGCTGATCCTGAGAGTTCATGTTCCCATGCTACCCGGAACCAGGTCTGGTTTCCTTCTGATGTTATTTTGTTTGGGTAATGATGAACTGTTTCTTGTCTGTTCCATTTGACTCTGTGCAAGCGAAATTGGATTCATGGAAATTCAGAACTTATGAGTGCAGACGCTGAAGCGATTGGGATTCTGCCTTCGTTTTGCACGGAAGGTCGTGAGTGGATTCAGTGCAATGTATGAAGCCCCCAAGAACAAAACGGGACCATTGAAGCTACCTATCAATGCTGTTGAGAAAATCGCACAGATCTGCATTTCTCCGGCTGCACAGCTCTTCCATGATATTACTTCTCAACTTCTCACTTACGCCGATCGCAAAGTACATCTACACGCAAAATTTCTCTTCCTTCTGCAAACAAAACTTTCAATGTATCTTACAAATGGTCGTTTCTTATTTTTAATTAATTGGGCTGATGAAGCAGGCTACAAATAGTGGTTTCATACTTTTAATTAACTCGACTGATGAAGCAGACTCTTGTATTGACTTGCAGGTGGACAAGATGATGACGTTCATAGAGAATCACAGACACTTTCCAGCGCGCCTGAGGTCCGAAGTTGTAGTAATGGTGAACAAGGGAATCCTGGTAACAGTAGAGAGGGTGGCCATGGAAAGTCTAAAATGGAGTTTGCGTCTACCCCTAGGATCCGTTCTTCTGAAATTGCTGCTGCTGTGGGCTCGTATCTACAACTGCATGGCTGGGTTTGTGCGGCGAGTACTTTTCACAATGGCGCGTCTCATTCCGCTGGTTCCTGTCGACAAGATATCGCTGTTCATAAAATACCATCTTATGTTCAATAACAGTTCCGTGATCTTACAGCATAACCGTGAAATTCCTGAAGGAGGAGAAGGAGGAGCTTGGAAAAAGGCCTCCTACGAAGAAGAAGAAAAGAAAGGTGAAGCCGAGGATCCAAGTCCTAAAGCATCGGTTTGGCAGAAGACGCAGTGTGATGGTGATGAAGGATCCATGGTTGTGTCCAAAGGCATTAAGAAGCAGAAACCTCTGATGACTGATACGGTTGAAGACATGGACAGTAGGCATAATAATCATATAAATGGCAAGATGGCAGTGAAGACGGGTCGCAGAAAACTGAGACAGAAGCGAGTGACAACGATTGTGCTCAAGATTTCATGAGAGGCAATCACGTCCTCAACGTGGCTAGGATTTCACCCCAGACAATTACGACCTTGCTTTAAGTTGATTCTATGTTTGCATTAACTTAGCGCCATGTGGGTAGCCGGCGAAGCAACTGGTTCTTCAGTGTAAGACATTTTCATGTGCGTTGTATTAAATTTCCTGGCACGTTGTTCAAGTCCTAATGCAACTCCTATGCAGTTGCAGATATCAAAGAACCTGTAAGAAATATTTTAAGGTTCCAACGCTAAAACCTACGCATTTTTCATTTTTCATCGTGAATACTAATATGCAATGAATAATTTAAAATTCTTTTATGTTATATGAGTAGCGATATAAATATCCATGGGTAGCAGCCAACGGACACGGTGTCTATCCTGTTATTGTTTTTTAATAATAAGAGTTATTTACTGTGTGTCTGCCATAACTCTTCTAGCCTGAATATATATAGTTAGCAAGTGTTGTAGACATAAGTTTTGGCTGTTGATCGTTGCATGATACAATCTATGAGAGGCCGTTTCAATCTTTATGAAGGCCTAAAGCCTTTAACAGCATAAACTTGGTTCCTAGTTCATTTTTTAATGCTCGTGTTAACAGTTACATCATTATTATCATAGTGTTTTTATCCCAATAATATAAGCTAGCTAGGTGATCTTTAAAGGGTTTGATTGTAACACCTTGCTCTAGCTAGGGCAGGGTGATGCCTAGGATCACTAGTAACCTTACAACGGAAGCATGATAAACCAAAAGCTAATGACGTGTAGAAATACATGATATTAAGGAAGGTCAAATTGCATAAAAATCCATGCCAACCTAAAATGAAACATACACTTCCGATTTCTAAAACTACATGTCTTTACAAAAACAAAAATTGTGCACTACTATGCTAAGATACAAAAACACATAAACATCATCATCATATATCTAAGAGTACAGAGATACATAAAAACATACATTAACCAAGAATTGAAGATTTTCCTCCTCCTCTATCTCCCTCTCCATGCTTGTTTGGGCTCCTATGCCATCTACTTGAAATTAAATAAAGTCAGTACACAATTGAGTGGGAAGCCTTTACACTTCCCTTGCTAGATGGTCAAGAAGTGTTGTACTGGAGGAGAGTGGGGTACAAGGCAACTTGCAACAATTGTCAATCTTGTGCATGCTACGAACAACACATATACACACTATATTGCACATGACATCACATCATTTCCACTCTCATGCCCCTACCATCATACCTACAATCCATACAATCATAATCCAATCATAATGTATATTATTAGTACTATGACTCAAAAATTGATACTATTATAAGCCCATGTGGTCGCTAGCATATTCACATTTAGTGTAGCATGTGAAATGTTGCATGGGTACTCATAAACAACTATTGCTTGTATGTCTTTTATTTATCCAATTGGTTCTAGAATTCGTCGACCTATGACCCACAACCACTAGCCTTTTGATAAACTAGTGATAGGGACGAACACACCTACGCCACATACTAGCTGTAGGGATGAACACATCTATGCTCTTCCACTCATAGGATGAGGCCTAAGATAGGAGCCTCACCAATGCATCATAGTGAGGGTCAATCCATAGTACCTCCAAGGTGCCTCATCACCAACCAGTGCACACCCTCATGCTAGCATCACCCACCAATGACCATCACAAGCATCACTGTAAAGACATGTACACATTTCGGCTAGCTTAAGCCAACACATGTCATAAGCACAACACATCCAAACCCAACATAACATGATCAGATATATCCATACCTAATAGTCACATTCATTCCATGAAAATAATACCACAATTTGACAAAACAACATTTTGCACCACAACCATATTTCTCGAATTGCATGTAATTCCACAAAAATGACTACTATAATAATCTTCAAAATGATATATGCCCAAAGAGAAAACCAATTCCACCATTAGAAAACACTTCCCAAAATGTTCCCAATCACACTACTTTCACATAAATAGGACTCTTGGAAGCACAATTATGTGTGTCCAAAGTTTGATTAAGAAAAGAATAATTAATACTATTTAATTGTAGTTAGTATAGATTAAAAATCCTAGTGATGAGATGCGATATTGCATAGGCCGCGATATCACGTACGCGATATTGCGTCGTCCCCTGCGATATCACATACGCATTATCGTGGTCTGCTGCCAAGTCTATAAATAAGAGGTGGCTTTCCCTTGTTTCATCATCCTGGGCTAGAAGTAGGGAAATTCTGGCAGATCGATCACTCCAGAGATAGAATATTTTCCATGTGCTCGCAGTAGGAGTCCTAAAGTGAATGGATCTTTATTCGAGCAACATTGTACCTAAACACAAGTTGTGTACAACAATAAAGACGAATTTCCTGGATAAACCTTGCAGTGCATGGAATAGGATTTTATTTATTGCTTTCTCTCTCACCCTTAAACTCCTAGAATGCGAAATGACTATGACTTGATTATGAAATCTAAGGATGTGTACGGATAATCAAGGAATCGGTTGCTCATCGCAATGCGGTATGAGTACGACTTGATTACGAGCATCTAAGTGTAACTACTTGGTAACCCAGTGGTGTATCCAGGATCTACGCTTGGTAATCCTAGTGGTAGTCGTGCACCAAGATGTGTACGGTTAGTCAAGGAATCGGCTACTCATCGCACTTAGGCTAGATTAGATTCTCTCAACCCTTTCCTCCTAGTTAAGTGCCTCAGTATGACCACTTCGAGCACGTGCGTTAAGCATAATGATCCCAGAAACAATTAGCGTTTGGTAGCCACAGTTGCATTGGTTCAGGGTGTGTATGGTAAGTGGGAACGGATGCTGACGCTAGGTAATTTAGACTTAGTTCATTAGTTAGAGTTAGTTAGTTTCTCCAACCCTTCACCTCGATAGCATAGGAGATAAAACATAAAAGACCATAAAAATCATATACCTCGGACTTACTTAACCATTCACCGCGACAACTACAAGTAAGTTTGGGAAGACAACGAACGATTAACCCCAAGTGTTCCATGGGGTGTGTAGGCACTTAGTCTGCGGAGTTCGACTGAATTGTACGTGCTATGCTCGTTTCGTATGGTTGAGTGTAGGGGTACCTTGCCACTCATCATTGGCGTCATTGTCGAGGACTAAATGTTTGTGCGCTAAATAGAACATAAAGGATATCACTCATATCGTTGGGAGCCTAAATGAACCTTCGGGTTAATCAAGATAAAAAATTATATAACGGTAAATTAGCACACCAATAACAATGTATTCTTCGCATAAGAGCAACTCACCACCTAAGGACCATACAAAGAATAGTCGGCAATCAAAAACACATAGCCGAAATTAGCCAAGTCCTAAACAATACAAGATAGTTTATACTCATCCCGATGAGTATATTCCAAACTTTACCTTTATCCTCCATCAAGACAATAGCTACGATGGAGAGATTTGCAAGGTAACATCGTGTTACCCCCAGATCGATCAATCTCTAACATGCTTTTTCGTGCTTTGGCACAGATTGACATGACAGAATTGTATGTAGAATACGTTGCGGAAGACTTTGATTCAAGGGATTACTATCCCACAGAAGCACAACGTATGAGGGACTCAAGGCAGGAGAGCCAACATACACTGTTGAAGGGCAAGGAGGTCCCGCACATCCTTAGTGAAACTAGAGATGGTGAGCCACTTACAACGGGTTCTCTATCAAAAGATGTTCCCCCTCCTAACGATGGTGAGGAGGCTGGGTATTAGAACCTATGATCAATGATACATAACCCTGATGCTGATGCCCGTGAACACCAACTATTCACAGAGGGAACAACAACTCATGCTAAGGATGGGCACTTAGATCGTCACCACGATTGGGGCCGTAGCAGCCGAAGAGAAGGCAAGAAACATCATAATGGCGATGGTTCCCCTTCTTCTTCCCCTTCTTCACATCACTCACCCTGTCCTTCCACATTTGGGCACAACCATCATGAACACAACGGAGAGGATAAAGGTAGACAAAACAAGAGACCTCGACGAGAAAGTCGAGAGAGAGGACAAGGGTAAGGACGTGGGGAAAGTAGGGAATGACAAAGACATCATAGGCATCATGAAGGAGATGATCATGATGAGCCCCTACTTGCAACCTGAAGTATGCTTGACATAACAGAGGCTGTTAGAATTTCCACAAGGCATTTAAAAGATAGTCGGATCAAGCATTTAGACATGAACAATATTCCACGCTTTGAGGGGGGATACAACATTGATCTGTAGCATTATTTATAGGCATTCCATGATGCCTGTGCCTTGCAGAATATAGAAAATGAGTGACAAAAACTTAAGTTGTTCCCAAGGACACTCATCAAGGAAGCAGAGAGTTGGTACTGGTCCTTAGAATCAGAAACCATCAGGAGGTGGAGTACGATGCTAGAACTCTTCAATGATAAGTATCAAATGTACTCCTGAGTGTCTAATTTGTGTAAGCAGATCCAAGGATGGAAGCAAGGTACTCATGAACCCTTGGATGCTACCATGGCCTACTACTACACATTGTTACATCGTTGCTCGGGCCATGGTTACGCTCAACGGGATCAACTTCGCCACATCGTGGATGGGCTAAGGCATGAAACTAGAAGAACCCTTGGGACTTATGCCCAAGGGAGACTCTCACAACTTAGAGCCCATGAAGTACATCACTTGTTGGAGCAAGTAGCAAAAGAAGAAGGTGAGCTATGAACAAGAGAAAGTGTGGAAGAATACAATTATGATCCCTCTCTTCGAAAGAAGGGAGTGAAATTTTGCGATGAAGAGGATGAATCACCAATTGAAGAGTTGGTGAACAGGAAAACCTTGCCAATTCAAAAGTTAACAACAGAAATAGCGGCTAAGGTAGATGACGTATGGAGTTCCTTAGACTCTAAAATTGAAACTATCTTAAACATTGTAGAAGAGTCTAAGGTAGAACAAAGTAGTGACAAAGGTAAGACAAAGTGGAGAGATTTAGGCCTTGCACATAACAAGGGTAAGGGGAAAATCACTAACTTCGATGGGGTTATGGATTCAGACACAGACGATGACGGTGGATGTGAGATCTACCACTATGACCATCCTAAGGAATGTTGCCCAATCATCTCACATCTATAGGAGTCTGGGATGTATGCACTTAATCCAAAACTTAATCAATGTCAAACACCTCATAGGTTACCTTATCCCCAAGGTAACCCGAGGTAATTCCACCAACCATTAACGTATTATCCAAGTGGAACTCCCCCACAATTCATCGGACAGCATCAGTAGTAGCAATACCCACAGTCATGGGGGATGCCATCGCTGAAACATCAGTACCCTTACCGGTAGCCTAACCCTTATGGATATTATGTGCAGCAGCTGATTTCTCCAAGTGACTCTATGAGTCACACAACTCTCCACCATGACTACCAAGTTCAGGAGTACTTCAAAAGGACTCCTTCTCCTCCAGGGAGACACTCCATACCTACACCATCCTCCAAATCCATCCGCACCTCTTCCACAAGTAGTTCCCATAACACTTCCTACTCAAACAATGCAAGGGGAACTTCCTCCTCAACCGCAGCAATGTCACACTGCGAGAGTTGTAAATATTCAACCTACTATTGGTTCTAACAATTGTAAAAAGAGAAGACCCTTCTTCAGAACCAAAAGCCCAAACAAACTCTCACAAAAGCAAGCGGTTGAGCCCATGTACACTCCTCCACCATCTAACACTTCGGAGCACCCTTTAGTCCAACAGAGCTTAAAGCATACGATTATGTTGATGCATACCATAACCGACTGGATCAAGGTAGGCCATCTTCCTAGGAAACTAACTGATCCTGGAAGTCCCTTAATCTACCTTCAAGTCACCGGAAATGAACCACATAGGGCTATTCTTGACTCAGGTTCTAGAGTCAACTTAATTGCATAAGAGATGTATCATGTCTGGAACCTACCCCAACTTCAGAAGAGCAACATTCAACTAGAGCTGGTAGACTAGTCCATCACCATTTCCTTGGGATTGGTGGAGAACATCATTACCACTATGTGTGGTTGGTCTTACCCAACTGATTTCCTAGTGATTGAAGTCAACAACAACGAAGGGGACTTCCCAATTATAATGGGAAGGGCATGGCTTAGTACAGTAGACGCATGCCTTAGGATCCACGATCTTTCCTTGGAAATTTCTAAAATAAACATTTATGGAAAGATTGAGAAGAGAAAAGTTCCATGCATCACATACAGTGATTCATCGGGTGATGACATGGAGGAAATGCCTCCATGTAACAGGTGTGCCCTTAAATTTTTGAAACAAAGATGCCTGTATGTAGCAACCACACAACAAGTAGTAGACACCTTGTGATTGATAGCTACTTGAAAGAGTAAACAAATATGCATGGAACGAACTGAGGAGACAAGCCATGCCAACAACGAAGGCATAGACACATTGGAATATGAGCATCGCCAACTTCCACCCCTTAATCTAAGATCATCAATTGGGAGAAGTTGGACACTTAGAAATTCAAATAGGTGCTCATTATTTTGGATCTCTCCCTTTCCACTGAGTCATGGGGGAGATGGCCACCTATGCTAACCGTATGGGGCCCTCATTTCTTTTAAGTTTTTGTTTTACAACGTTTTTATTTTACAAGTTTTTTGTCTTACACATTTTTGTTTTACATGTTTTTTTCTTACACATTTTTGTTTTACAAATTTCTTTAACTTTTCTTATTTTTGTTTTACAACATCGTTATACTTTTTCATTTTTCCTGTATGTGTGTGTGTGTATCCACCCTGTAAGTTTGTCACCCAATAAGTGTTTGGAATGATGGTATGAACCATTTTCATATTGATTGCTAATGTTTGGTTTTTACCTTTAAGTCACAATGTTGATACTAAGGTATGTTTCTTTTGATATGGTAAGCAATGAGTTCACTCCATCTATCCATCCACCAAGTTCTATGGTCTCTCTCAGCTTGGAAATGTATAGTCCCCTTCTAATAAGAACTTTAATGAATTGGTGACTAGGCATTTCTCAAACTAAGGAAGGACTCAAGGATTGAAAAGGGTGTGACTTCAAGAGAACTTGATGCATTTGTGTTGGCTGTTCTCTTGGGTGCTTGGATGTTTTATTTTTGAGTTTTCTCATTGTTCTGATGTTACCCCAATTATCGGAAGCTGAGACAATAAAAATAAAAAGTCTTTGCATGGTGTGGTTCTCACGCATAAAAACAC
>MNCI01005255.1:612626-647895 GCA_015680685.1 Gnetum montanum | reverse complement strand
CCTCATTGCCGGTTGTATCATTAGTGTATATATTTTGGTTGATGCATTGTTTTCTTTTTGGTAAATTCTTGCAGTTAAGACTTTAACTCTTGTTCCAAATGACATTCCCAGAGCCTATGGACTCTTTGAATGTGGGTTTTTCAGGGCATTAAAGGACATGAGCTTGCTTTAGGGAGGAGCCACTGACATTCCTATTTGGTGCACTAGTTAACTTCTTTTCCCTAACATTTTTGCAATCAATTTTATTTTGTTCATTACCATCTTAACATCCATTTCCCCAATGCTATAGTTATCCCTTTTTATCTATCTTTCTTACTCCTTTCCTTTCTCCATTTTACCGCTATCAGAGGTTCGCGATTAGTCATGGGGGTATGGGGCCCAATTCTTTCGATTCTCTCCTAGCCCCAAATTTTTTGATTTTCTTCCTTACCCCTACACCTTCGGTAGTCATCATCAATATATCTCCCAATCCATATCAGCCATACCACAACCTAGCAAATGAACTTTCACCACAGCAAGGTATCAATTACATGATGATTCATTTACCTTTGCTAATATAAGATTGTGTTGTGTATGCAGACGGCAATCATGCAACAACGGACCGGACTTGGAGGGAACAATTGGAATGGAGCAATGTTGGAAGCAGTTATGCAAGGAGCAAGATCGATGGTGCACTTACCGATGGACAACGGAAGGTGCAATCTTGGTGTTGGCAGCAGCAACACTTCTTTTTCTCTCTTTTTCTCAGCTTCCAACTAAGGCCTGATGTCAATGTAATAAGGTGTTCACCCTTGTTGTCACGAACACCAGTTTTGTCAAGTCTTGTAATGATGATCCGTGCACCTGTCATTCCATTAGTTCCATTCCCCTCAATAATCCCATACCTTCCCGATATTATTGTAAGGAACTCGAGGACAAGTTTTCATTCAGTCATGGAGGTATGATGAGACGCGATATCGCATAGGCCACGATATCGCAGTAGTCGTGATATCGCATCATCCCTTGCGATATCGTGTACGTGATATCGCGGTCCACCACCAAGTCTATAAATAAGAGGCAGCTTTCCCTTATTTCATCATCCTGGGCTAGAAGTAGGGAAACTCTAGCAAATTGAATATTTTCCATGTGCCCACAGTAGGAGTCCTAAAGTAAATAGATCTTTATTTGAGCAACATTGTACCTGAACACAAGTTGTGTACGGCAATAAAGACAAACTTCCTGGATAAACCTTGCAATGCATGGAATAGGATTTTCTTAATTGCTTTCTCTCTCACCCTTAAAATCCTAGAATACAGAATGACTACAACTCGAGTATGAGCATCTAAGGATGTGTACGGATAATCAAGGAATCGGCTGCTCATCGCACTTAGGCTAGATTAGATTCTCTCAACCCTTTCCTCCTAGTTAAGGGCCTCAGTACGACCACTTTGAGCACGTGTGTTACGCGTGGTGATCCCAGGAACGATTAGTGTTTGGTAGCCACGGTTGCATCAGCTTAGGGTGTGTACGGTAAGTGGAAACAAATGCTGATGCTAGGTAATTTAGACTTAGTTCATTAGTTAGAGTTAGTTAGTTTCTCCAACCCTTCACCTCGATAGGATAGGAGATAAAACATAAAAGACCATAAAAATCATATACCTCGGACATACTTAACCATACACCGTGAAAACTAAAAGTAAGTCTGGGAAGACAACAAATGATTAATCCCAAGTGTTCCATGGGGCGTGTAGGCACTTAGTCTACACAGTTCGACAAGATCATGCGTGCTACACTCGTTTCGTATGGTTGAGTGTAGGGGTACCTCGTCACTCATCACCTAGAAACTCAAACCACAATAGGCCATGAAAATATAATATTCCAATCATAGTAGTCTCATCAACATCACATATCATGTTTCACAAGTCCACATCATACCATACATCGCACATATATTACTAAACAATTTGTAACCAAAACTACACAATTTTAGAAAATATGCAAAATAACATGTCCAAGCTCAATCTTTGAGCTATTCATCCCACATGCCTACATCACATAATCATATATACTAATTTAGCACAAAAGTATAGGAAAAAGGTAAGGATAACCCACCAATTGCAATTATTGGGGAAAAAGGCCAAAAAAAGTAGAAAACCCTAAAAAATTCAGTAGGACATTGGTTTGCTGCAAATAAGTTTTACATGCATGTAGATACGACCACAAAAATATAGGTTTAGGGAAAAAAAAATCCACCCATGAAGCTCAAAATGCAGAAAAAGTGTAGAAAAGACAAGGCAAAAAAGAAAACTGAAGGAAAAAATAGGCTCCTATTCATTTCTGTGTTCTCAAGAAAAAAAAAAACAAAAACCCAAAATCCAATTTCTATGGGTATGCAGTGCAAGGAAAGAAAAGGGAATAAAGTTGCAGTGTGAACAAAAAGAAAGATGGTGGTGTTGTTTTTATTTCTTTTTTTTTAACTTATAATCAAAAAACATATAGGCATAATGTAAAGGCCTTTTATCATGTGCCATAAAAACCAATTCACTTACATTTGAATTCTTTATTCTTATTATTTTTTTTCATGAAACATTTTCATCAGTTATATATATATATATATATTTCTTTCTCTCCAACTAATATCATGAACTTCAATCATGCATAACAAATACATTAGGACTCCAAATCAAAATCCATTTGAACCTACAAGATTCTTATCAAATGCTCTACACATTCACATGCCAAAATCACACTCGAACATTATGCAACATAGTGCTATAGTTCAAATGCATAAATACTGAAATTACACATAAAGCATAAAGACATATTGAGTAGGTGCTCTTGTACCCTAATCCAACACCCCTAGTAGCATCACCTATTTAACACATCACATAGGTCTAGTGTACATAATCACATTCGTTAAGCATGTTAAGACATCATACTTGTAACATAAAGATGAAGCCTCATATAAAATACATTTATATTAAATTAACTCATCCTCAATGACCCATTGGGACTCCACATGTAATGTATAAATCGTAAGCATATGACCATACAAATGTATCTGGATGAGATATAACACTCTCCCCTCCTTGATAATCTTCCTTCTAGAAGATCTCAGGATGAGCTACATGTATGTCAATCTTCACCGCCTAGGTAGCCTCTGAAGCTTCATGTCTACTCTATAGAATTGTGACCATAGGTTCAACTTTACTATGTAGTTAGCACAACATATGATCAACAATCTCTACTGGCTATTCAACATGACTAACATCAGACTGAAGCTATATCCTTGAATGGTTAATCACATGAGGTTCATTAGGCACATAACATTGTAGCATAGATACATGAAATACATCATGTACATGTGCCAAATGATCAGGTAATGTATCTACGAGCCAATTCCAAGGCCTTTTAAGGGAGCAACATGAATAAATACATGATCCTTGACTATAAATTCTAATGGCCTTCAATGCTAATTGGCAGTTTCCACCTATCTATCATGTGCAACTCTTAATCTATCTCAAATCTCCTGAATATACTCTATAGTCTACCTCACCAAATATGTGCTCACCTACTGATGATCTTCTATGATATCCCAACATAAAGATGTTCTACATGGCCTACCATATAAAATCTCATATTTTGCCACTCGTAAACTCTCTTGATAATTGTTATTATATGTAAATTTAGCTAATGGTAGCATCCAATACCAACCTTCTCTATATTGCAAAGCATAGGCTCTCAACATGTTTTCTAGAATCTAATTCACTTACTTAGTCTGACCATCAGTTTGTGGATGATAGGCTGAACTCAGATTTAGCTTTGTACCCATCTTCTTTTGAAATGCCTACCAAAAATGTGACATGAATCAAGCATCTCTATCACTAATAATCCATTATGGCGCCCCATGCAACCACACTGTCTTTATAAGAAAGAGATGTACAATTTCTACTACACTCATTGATGATCGTGTGGCAAGGAAATGGGTAGACTTTGTCAACAAATCAACAACTAGAAATATAGCATCACAGCTACTATGAGCCTGTGGAAGACCAACAATGAAATCCATACTAATGGCATTCTATTTCCACTAAGGAATATCCCCTAGGCCTTTGATGCTCTATATTCACATGTTGGCAAATTAAACATTGAGACACATAATTTCCTACATTCCTCTTCATACCAAGCCACCAATACATCCATCATAAACTCTAGTACATTTTTTGACTACTTGGATGCATTTGGTATCTACTCATGTGGACCTCATCCATCAACCTAATTCATAAACCTTCTAGAACACATACTTGACCATCCCTCTGTAACACTCCATGGCTATCCACAGAGAGTGGTACATTAGAGGTGATCTTTTACCTCAATTTTTGACACCATGGATTATGTTGTTATTGCTCTCATATCTACTCCTACAAATATGATTGGACTGTCAAGCTATTAAGCTTATTCACCACCCTACTTAATCCATCCACTACTTTATTAGTCTTGCTAGGTATGTATTTAATAGTGAAATCAAAGTCAACAATCAACTCCACCCATCTACATTGTCACAAGTTTAATTGTGGCTGACTCATAAGATATTGGAGGCTCTTATGGTTAGTCCAAATCAAAACATGCTTCTCATATAGATAATGCTACCAAATATTCAATGTAAATATCAAAACACCAAACTCTAGATCATGCACGGGATATCTAGTTTCATGTGGCCTCAATTGAGGGGATAAATAAGCCACAACCTGTTCATCTTGCATCAACACAACCAAATCCATCCCCTGAAGCATCATTACTAACATCATATGAATGTCCTAATGTAGGAGATATTAGCACTAGAGTAGTCACCAATTTATGCTTCAACTCTTCAAATGCTACCTAACAAGCTAGACCCCAAGTAAAGTTAGCCTCCTTCCTCAACAAGTGAGTCAAAGGAGATTCTATGTGAGAAAATTATTCCAAAAACCTCTAGTAATATCCTACTAATCCCAAGAAGGTTTTCACTTCCACTATTGATTATGGTACTGATCAATCATGCATGATTATAATCTTTGTAGGATCCATAGAGATACTAGCTCCTGACACCACATGTTCCAAGAACTGAATCTTTGACTACCAAAATAAATACTTGGATGACTAAACATATAGTTGGTACCCCCTCAAAGTCTGTAAGACCATGCACAAGTGCTTTTCATGCAACTGATCATTATAAGAATATACCAAGATATCATCTATGCATACAATCATAAATTGATCTAGGAATGGTCACATCACATTGTTCATGAGGTGCATGAAAACTACTGGTGCATTTGTTAACCTAAAGGGAAGCATAAAAAACTCATAATGGCCATATTGTGTTTTAAATGTTGTCTTCGACACATCCTATTCACAAACCCACACTTGATGATACCCATACTTGAGATCAATCTTTGAGAATACATGAGTTCCCCATAGTTGATCAAACAAGTCATCAATGTGTGGCAAAGGATATTTACCTTTCATAGTCACCTAGTTTAGCTGCCTATAATCTATGCATAGCCTCAAACCCTCATCTTTATTTTTAACAAAGAGCATAGGTGCACTCCATAGTGATACACTAGGTCGAATAAGGCCTTTGTCTAGTAATTATTGTAGCTAAATCTTTAGCTCTGTTAGCTCTATAGGAGACATTTTGTGTGAAGCCTTTGAAATAGGTTTGGTACAAGGTTTAAGTTCAATCTCAAACTCAATCTCTTACCTTGGTGGAAAACCAAGTAATTCTGACCAAAACACATCAGAGAATTCTTGAACCATAGGAATTTGATCTATCTCCACCATCTCTATTTTATATATTATAGCCACAAAGCATTCATGCCCTTTCTGAAACATCCTACAGTACATCCAAGAGGGGACAAAATCTAGGCGCATAGTCCTTGGATGAGTTTGTACCTCAGTAAAAGCACCATCAATTGCTTATAGTCTTAGGAACTTTTGTCAGTAGTCCAAACTAGCATTGAACTACAAAAACTAATCCATCCACAAAATCACATCATATAACCCAAGATCCATAACATGAAAATCACTAATCCACTACACAAATTTTACTTCTATTGGTACACCTATACACACCTAGTCAAGTCGAGTTTCATGACCCTTAGCAAAAGATACTATTAACCTAGGAGAAACAAAATAACATACAAGAGCCACATGATGTGCAACTGTAGGGTCTACAAGAGAATGGCTAGCACGTGGATCAAATAAAATCAACACATCAAAGCCAAAATTATACCTCCTATCTCCATCACTATGTTTGTTAAAGCATACATCTATCCTTGAGTTCTATGGTTCTCTTCTTTGGGTTGAGTGACTAATCCTCCATGTCCACCTTGAATTGGAGGTTGCTTTCCTTGACCTCTACCTCCTCCACTACTACTTGCTTGCTTTGGGCACTCTTGAGCCTAATGCCATGGCTATCCACATGCAAAACAATTCTTGCAATTTGTCTACATATGACCAGGCTGCCCACATCTATAGCAAACAATAGCTTTATGACCAACTCCAATAGTAGAATGATGAGTGGATGTTAAGTGCTCTCCTTCATGCCCACGAGCTTGCTTGAAGGGATCAAGCTTGTCTCTAGATGTTGGTCCTCTTTTCTACCCCTACCCCTATCACCTCTCTCTATAAGATTCATCTTCCTACTAACTCCTCTCTAAATCCATGACTACTGCTCTAGCCTCATCATAGGACATCAATTTGAGGGGTAATAGATGATCCTTCAAAATGGCCTCAAAGATTAAACAAATTTGTTCACCCATGCTTGAGCATCTATTTGAATCTATGGTACATAACTACAACTTAGAGAAACAAGCATCATATTTTGCCATAGACTAACTACCTTAATACAAATGATAGAATTCATCCTCCTTGACTTGAGCATATTGAGTAGACATATAATGAGCTTTGAAAGATGTCAAAAAATCATCCCATTCCATCTCTTGGCCTACTCTTCAATCCACTAGTGTCGAGTAGTACCAACCAATTGATAGAATGCTAAGCAACTCTACTGAATCGATGAGTAGCCCATCAAATCAAAAGCCTTTTGTAATTCCTCCAATCATTCTATAGCTATAGTAGGATCCTTAGTGCCATCAAATTTAGGAGGTCCCAAATTTTGAAAATGCTCTACCAATTCCCTATTGATAGGTTGCTTGTTTGATTCTCCTAATCCACCACTACCACTACCACTTCTTAGTTCCCTAACCATGGGGATGGGAGCATCACTTGCTACAACATGCTACTACAAGATTTGTAACAACTATTGTATAAGATTTGGTTGCCTATTTGCAGGACCACTACTAGATGTTGGAGGAGGCTTCTCTTGTCCATCATTAGGGCCTTCTGATCTATGGGCCCCACCAACATCATGACCATGTCTACTATACATATCTGTAACCTGAAATCAAAAATAGGTGAGCACACCAACCATCATACAACATCGGAGTAAACTAGCTCCGATACCATAATGTAACACCCCACCCTGGCTAGGGTAGGTTGATGCTTAGGATCAATAGTAACTTTACAATGGAAGCATGATAAAATAAAAGCTAATTATGTGTAGAAATACATGATATTAAGGAAGGTCAAACTACACAGAAATCCATGCCAACCCAAAACAAAACATACACTTCAATTTCTAAAACTACATGTCTCTACAAAAATAAAAATGTGCACTGCTCTGCTAAGATACAAAAACACATAAACATAATCATCATATATCTAAGAGTACAAAGATACATGGAAATATACATTAACCAAGAATTAAAGATTTTCCCCTCCTCTACTGTCCCTCTCCATGCTTGTCTGGGCTCTTGCACCTTCCACCTAAAATTAAATAAAGTTCGTGCACCATTGAGTGGAAATCCTTTACACTTCCCCTATTAAGATGGTTGACGAGTGCTACACTGGAGGAAAGGAGTTGCATACAAGGCAACCTACAACAATTGTTAGTCTTGTGCATGTTAGGAACAACACATATACACACCATATTTCACATCACATCATATCACTTCCACTCTCATGCCCCTACCATCATACCTACAGCCCACAAACTAAAAATCATAATATATATTATTAGTGCTATGAATCATAAACTAAAAATATTATAAGCCCATGTGATCACTAGCATATCCACACTCAATGTATCATGTAAAATGTTTCCATGGCTACTCATAAATAACCATTGCATGTAGGTCTTTTATTTATCCAACTAGTGCTAGGGTCCATCAACCTATGATCCACAACCACTAGCCTTGTAAAGGATTGGTGATAGGGAGTCATGTACTAGCCATAGGGATGAACACACCTATGCTCTTCCACTCTCAAGATGAGGCCTAAGATAGGAGCCTCACCAATGCATCATAGTGCCAGTCAATCCATACCATCTCCAGGGTGGCTCATCACCAACCAGTCCACACCCTCATGCTAGCACCACCCACCAATGACCATCACAAGCATCATTGTAAAGACATGTATGAATTCTAGCTAGCTTAAGCCAACACATGTCATAAGTACAACACATCCAAACCCAACATAACATGACCACATATCTCCATATGCAATATTCATATTTATTCCATGAAAATAATACCATAATTCTACAAAACAACATTTTTTTGCCACAATCATGTTTCTTTAACTCCAAGTAATTCCAAAAAAATGATTGCTATAATAACCTCCAAAAAGATATATTCCCAAAGAGAAAACCAATTCAATGATTAGAAAGTACACTAATTTCACTTATATCAGACTCCTAGAAGCAAAGTTATGCATGTCCAAAGTTTGATTAAGAAAAGAATAATTAATAATATTTAATTACTACTAGTACAAATTAAAACTCTTAGAAACTCTCATGCCACAATAGGCCCCAAAAATATAATATTACAATCATACCAATCTCATCAACATCACATATCATGTTTCACAAGTCCACATCATACCATACATTGCATATATATTACGAAACAATTCGTAACCAAAATCGCACAATTTTAGGAAATATGCAAAATAACATTTCCAAGCTCAATCTTTGAGCTATTAATCCTACATGCCCACACCACATGATCATATATAATAATTTTGCAAAAAGTTATAAGGAAAAGGTAAATACAACCCACCAATTGCAATTGTTGGGGTAGAAAGATCAATACAAGCAGAAAAGCCTCAAAAATCCAGCAGGACTCTGGTTCACTCCAAACAAGTTCCACATCCACCTAGATATGACCACAATTATTCCAAATCTATGCTCAAAGTAGAGAAAAATCCATCCATGAAGCTCAAAATGTAGAGAAAGTGTAGAAAAGGTGAAGGTAGAAAAGAAAACTAAAGGAAAAATGCATGCTTCAATTTGTTTTTATTTTTTATCAATAAAAAATAGAAATCCAAAATCCAATTTCTATGGCTACATAGTACAAGGAAAGAAAAGGGAATAAAGTGGCGATGCTCGCAAAAAGAAAGATAGTGGTGTTATTTTTTTTCTTTTTTTTTTTAAAGTTATAATCATAAAACATATAAGCATAATGTAAAGGCTTTTTATCTTTATGCACATCATGTGCCATAAAAACCAATTCATTTATGTTTGAATTCTTTATTCTTCTTCTTATTGTTATTTTTAATGAAATATTTTCATAAGTTATATATTTTTTTTCTTCCTCTCTAACTAATATCATGAACTTCAATCATGCATAATAAACACATTGAGATAAAAAATTTAAATCCATTTGAACCTACGAGATTCTTATCAAATGTTCTACACATTCACATGCCGAAATCACACCCAAACATCATGCAACATAGCACTATAGTTCAAATGCATAAATACTAAAATCACGCATTAAGCATAAAGACATACCAAGTAAGTGCTCTTGTACCCCAATCCAACACCCCTACAAGCAACATCAGTTGTCTAGCACATCACACAAGGCTAGGGTATATAATTAAGTTAGTTAAGCATGTTAAGACATCATAATTGTAACATAAAGATGAAGCCTCATAACATATAATATAGATTAATATTAAATTAACTTGTCCTCAATGAATGACCCATTGAGACTCCACACATAATGCATAAATTGTAAATATATGATCATACCTAATGTATTTGGATGGGATGTAACATTGATGATGATTTGATACACATGGTTGCCATAGTTTAAGAAATCTATGATTCATCATGAAATTTACTATATATCACAATGCAACATTGAAGCTGATTCATAATTTGATTGGACATTTAATATAATAAATAGTATTACATTTTTATTAATTTTTTAAGTTTACTATATTGTTTATTACTAATTTAGATGCCAATAGAAAACTAAAATTTTTATATTTGATTTTCCACTCTAACTGAGCTTTGAGATGAAAAAAATTGGAAAATGTAGCTACCAACATGAGTGGATATAATTGCTCTATTCTGCTAATATTGATGATTTTAATCTGATTCTTGCACTGATTTATTTAGATTTTTTTGATTTGATTTATAAAACTGATTTCCAATTTTCCAATCCGATCTGATTTTTCAATCTATGATGGCTACTAGTATACTTGATATGATATACTATAGCAAAGATCATGTGGCTTCTTTGTTTCTTTTTACAATTAAAAATATTACTCAAGGAGAATTTTAGTTTACTAATTTTCTTAAAGAGCACATTTTAGTTTACTTTTTTAAAGGAAGTTTTTCAACTTCACTTTAGTGAGAGGAGGATCTTTTCCATATTTTTTCATCTAAATATATTGTAAGAATTTTTCTGCATCAAAACACTTTAGAAAAAAATAATTGCAAAGGAGTTTCATATATTATTAATAAGATATTTAAATGAAGTTGCAATTACAAGAGTTAGTGTGAGATATAGACCTTAAGAATATAACTAGCAATTGGTATCATTAGATTGTATTGGATAGTCAAAATTCCTAACTATTTAATAATGCAAAGTGAATATAACATTTTACAAAATTGTTCTTTCCATATATTCAAAAATTCAATTTCATGTTTAATGAATAATAAAAGTGCAAATTTTTCTAGATCCTTCTCTACTAATCTTCATTGAGTAAGCCCTTGTGATGTAGTCACAAAAAATGCTTATAAATATATGAGCATATGCCACATATTTGATACCATTTTCCCAATAGTGTAGCTAATTTAATGAGTAGTAGAGTAGACCCTATGCCCAACCATGTAGATCACAATTGTTCATACATAATTTGGTCAAATTCCATGGACTAGGAAAATAAGATGTTATAGAATACAAAGCATGAGATTGTTGATCGTTGTCTTTCTAATCACAACTTTTGTTATTTCAAGTATTATGGTTAAGTGTGCTAAGACATATTATGAGTGATGAGTCATTGTTGGTTGGACTACGTCGACACGATCCCATCAACATGTACTTGTTGATATGTACTCATTGACGCATAATTTGATGCATTGATGCATACACATCAATAGAATGTCTAGTCTTACCTCTAGAAATACATTCACCTATCACCTTTAAGGCATTCGTTGATTAGTAGCATAGCTGAGCTCTTGTAATTTGTTTATTTGAGAGTTAGAATATTTTCTAGGTGCCTATAGTAGGAGTTGAGAAGTGCACAAATCTTTATTTGAGCACTAATGTACCTAGACACTTCGATGTAAACAACAATAAAGACAAGCTTTCTAAATAAACCTTGTAGCACTTAGACTTAGCGTAAATTTACTTAAAGCATTTACTATTCATGAAATTTACTTTTATACAATTAATTAATTAATTAATTATGGATAATTAATGCACATAAGTACAACCATCTTGAGCATACGTTAACGCTTGGTAATCCCAATAGCATTTACAGTTGGTAACCTAGTAATGTTGCAATGTGTTTAGGATGTGTACGATAGATGGGAACGGATGCTTATATTAGGATTAGTTAAGACATTAGATAGTTTCTAGATTAATTAAGCATTTAATTACTTTATTTTCATGCTTAGAAAAAATATATAAAAATATAAAAAATTATACAAATCATATGCCTTAGTTACACTTAACCATACCATTGTACCTCGCATGTGATACTGAGAAGACAACGACCACATCCCTAAGATTCATTGCATAGATAAGGTATACTTAGAGAGCTAAAGTCTTTGGAATTCAACTAGATCACTTAGTGAGCATTGGTGGTTTCTATGGTTGGGCATAGGAATTACTTACTTCTCATCATTGATGCCATTGCTAGGAACTTTAGTTAGCTACATGTGCTACCTAGGAAGTTAGTGAAATTCTACAATGATGTTGTAATGAACCTTAAAGTGTAAATCATTAAGTAAAATAATAATAACAACCACACACTATTTTTCACAAGAACTAAGATTTCTTCTTCATATAGGACCAATAATGCATTGTATGATGAGAACACTCGTAGGAGAAATGATAGGAACTATACTAAAGAAAATTGAAGTCAACAACCTTACGCGGGGGTTTCATATGCTCATTTAGACCCTAAGTACACTCAAAGACTATGCTGAACTAACATAGGCAATCCTAGAGGAGATGGAATAAGTCCTAGAACATGGAGGGAATTAAGGCCTAGGACCTCCTCTAAATCTAGAAGAGATACATCAAGGGATCATAGGGAAAGATATATGAGCCATGGCGATTCTCCCAATTCTTCATCTTCTGCTTCCTCTTTAACATCCTATTTTGATGAAGATGAACATAGGAATAAAGATAGAGCTCTACTAAGGGATCAAGATAAAAATATAAATAGAATGTAAGGGCATGATGAAAGACATCAAAGGCATCATAAACAAGATTTGTACAATCAAACAAATAGAAATAGAGATTATCACCATGAAATGTTTGATGCTAATGAACCCTTGTTGGAAACTAGGAGCATGATACAAACCTAGGAGGCAGTTAGAATACTTGATAGGCATCAAAGGGAAAGCTACCTCAAACAATTAGATATGAATAATATTCCTAGATATGAGGGTAGTTACAATTATAATCCACAACATCATTTACAAGCCTTCCATGATGCCTACACCTTGTAGAGCATCAAAAATGAGTAGCAAAAGATTAAGCTCTTTCCTAGTATACTAATAGAAAAGGATGAAAGTTGGTATAGATCTTTGGAGCTAGATTCAATCCACTGATGATATACAATGCTTGAAATCTTCAATGAGAAATACCAAACCTATGAGAGAGTGTCCAAGTTAAGAAAACAATTCCAAGGGTGGAAGCAAGGAAATCATGAATCCTTGGATATGGCCCTGGATAGATACTATTCTCTTCTACATAGATGTCTAGGCAATGGGTTTTCTAAAAAGGAATAGCTTCTCCACATCATAGATGGGCTTCGTACCCCAACAAGAAAGACCCTTGGGATCTATGTCCAAGGGTGATTATCTAAATTAAAAGCCCATCAGATACAAAAGTTACTAGAATAGGTGGAAAAAGAAGAAGGAAAGCTATGTAAAAGGGAGAGTGTTAAGGAATATGAGTGGGATTTAACACTTCAAACAAGAGAGGTTTATATGTATGATAAGGGAAAAGAGGAAGCTCTTAATGGGTTGATTTCACAATGGACCTTGCCAATACAAAAGGCTATTACTAAGACCAAAGTAAGGCTAGATAATATGTGGGAGTTTGATGAGTGGCGAGGTACCCCTACACTCAACCATACGAATATGAGCATTTCACATGTGATTCGGTCAAACTCCAAGGACTAAGTTCTTACGTGCCTTAATGGAACACTCAAGGTTAATCAATCGCTATCTTCCCAAACTTACTTGTATTGTCACGATTGTATGGTTAAGTAAGCTTGAGGTATATGATTTTTATAACTTTTATCTTTTTAATGTCTCATGCTAATAGGGGAAGGTGAAGAGAACTAAGTGACTAGCTTATGTTAACTATTCACTAACTAAGTTCTAATTGTTCCTAACACCAGTATCCATTCCCACTTGCTGCAAACATCCTGAACCAGTGCAACGCTACTGGGGTTACCAAATTCTAATCATTACTGGGTTACCAAGCACTACACACTTGCTCAAAGTAGTCGTACTAAGTGTACTTAACTAAGAGAGTCAAAGGTTGAGAGAGAGATTAATTAACTAGGAAAGAATTTAAACATTCAAGAATAATTAATTACTATTTAGCTTAATCTATATACTGCAAGGTTTATCATAAAGTTTGTCTTTATTTCCATACACAAATATGTGCTCAGGTACAAATTGCTCAAATAAATATCTGTTCACTCTATGACTCCTACTGCGGGCACACAAGAATTATTCTAACTTTGGAATGGTAAAACTGCAAGAGTTTGGCTAAGGGTCTAAGTCTAACTATCTAGAACAAAGGGCATCACCTATTATTTATACAAGATGAGGCAGGATGCGCAGCTCATCATACCCCCATGATTGAATGAAATCTTATACTTGAGTTCCTTACAAAATATTGGGAAGGTATGGGATTATTGACTTGAATGAAAACTAATGGTGAATGGGATGATGTGTGAAGGGATCAATCATTACAATACATGACAATATTAGTGTTCATGACTACAAGAATAAAAACTATACACAAATGACTTCTAGCCTTATTTCGCAGCTGAGAAAGAAGAGAGAGAGAGAGAGAGAGAAAAGGAGAAGACATGTTGCTGCCAATGCCAGGATTGCACCTTCTGTTGTCCATCCATAACCGTGCTATTAGTCTTGTTTCTTGCACAACTGTTCTAGCACTAGTCCATCCTAAGTGTTTCCTCTAGATCCAGTCCATTGCTGTATGATTGCCATCTGCACACACAACACAGTCACATATGAGCAAGGATAAGTAAATCACAATACAATTGATACCTTGCCTCAGTGTAAGGTCCATTAGCTAAGTTGTGATATGGCTAATACGGATTCTAGAGATATAACACTGGTGACTACCTAAGGTGTAGGGTTTAGGAGAAAGTTGAAAAAATTGGACCAGGACCCCCATGACTAAGAGTGATCCTACGGTAGTAATAGAATCGAAAAATATAAGGAATAAGAAAGATGAAGAAAAAGAAACAATGGAAACGTCGATAAAATGGATGTCAGATGTGGAAATGAACAAAATAAATGTTGATTGTAGCAATGTTTAAGGGAAAGAAGTTAATTGATGCACCAATTAGGAATGCCAGTGGGTCCTCCCCAAAGTAGGCTCATGCCCTTAATGCCCTGACAATCCCACATTCAAAGAGTCCATAGGATCTAGAAATGTCATTTGGAAGCAAGAGTTAAAGTCTTGAGCACAAGAATTTACCAAAAAGAAGACAATGCGTCAACCAAAATATAGACTATTGATACAATCGTCAATGAGGTGGAAAATGGAGAAAGAATGATGAGAAGAAGAGAATGGAATGGAGTCCTAAGAAAAAGGTGGTGTACAACCCCTTATGTATTTATGGCTAATGTGACTTAGTAGATCTCATTCCAAGTCTAGCCTCAAACAATCCACATCCAGTGACTTCGCATTAACACACTTGGCCAATCCATCCACTTGAAGTAGCAAGAATGCTTCCGCCAAAGGGTCACCACCATTCCGAGGAAATGAGAAAAGGAAAAGCAGGAAGTGAGAGAGGGCCTTAGTTAGAGGGAACATGTTTTTTTAGTTCCATAACCAGTGCTTGTAGCCTAGATGATTATTTTTTCTAAGGGGTGTGCTTTGAATTCTCACTATTTTTTTTACATGAGAACCACACCATGCAAAGACTTATTATTTTTATTAGCTCAGCTTCCCAAAAATGGAGCAACGTCAGAATGGTAAGGAAAACTCAAGAAGAAAACATCCAAGCACCCAAGAGAATGGCCAGCACAAATGCATCAAATCCCCTTGAAGTTACACCCTTTTCAATCCTTGAGTCCTTTCTTAGTTTGAGAAATGCCCAGTCACCAATTCATTGATAGTTTTATGATTAAGGAAAGGGTCGTACAATTCCAAGCCAAGAGAGACCATAGAAATTTATGAATGCATGGATGACATGGACTCATTACCTATTATATCAAAAGAACCATACCTTAGTATCAACATTATAACTCCAAGGTAAAAACCAAACACTAGCAATCAATGAAATACAGTTCATATCACCATCAGGAGCACTTATTAGGTGATGAACCTAATAAAACAAAAACAAAAAACAACAAACAAACAATCACACAAAGAAATGAAAAAGTATCAATGATGTTGCAAAACAAAAAAACAAGAAAAGTTAAAGAAATTTGTAAAACAAAAATGTGTAAAACAAAAACTTAAAAAGGAACTGAGGGCCTCAATTAATTAGTAGAGATGGCCGTCTCCCCCATGACTCAGTTAGAAGGGGGAGATCTAAAATAATGAGAAAGGTCATCCCTTCTCAGAGGTATTATGTGCACTGACCATTCTAGATTCATGGTAAGTTGGGTCTATTGCACATTGACAAACAACGTCTTATCAGAGCACTTGTTTGAATTTTTTAGGAATTTCCACCTTCCCCCAATTGATGTTTTCAGGTTAAGGTTTGGAAGTTGGCAACGGACCTACTCAAGTTCATCTATGCTTTAGATGTAAGCACTAGTTATTCCCTTAGTTAGTTCCATGCATGTTAGTGAGTTGTTCACTTGATCAGCTATCAGCCACTAGGTGTCTATTTGTCATGTGGCTACTGCATACAAGAACTTTTGTAGGTTAAGGTCTTGTGCACACCGGTTGCATGCAGGCAATGCTGAACTTTGCTTAACCCATGATTTCTGCATGCAATTGCACCCCGTATCACTGTATGTGATGCATGGAACCTTCTTCTTCTCGATCTTCCCAAAAGTGTTCTCCTTAGATATTTCCAGGGAATGATCATGGATTCCTAGATGTGCATCTATAGTACTTAGCCATGCCCTTCCCATTATTATTGGGAAGTCCCATTTATTGTTATTTACTTGTATCACTAGGAAATCAATTGGGTAGGACCACCCACACACAGTGGTAATGATGTCCTCCACTAGTCCCAAGGGGACAGTGATGGACTGGTCGGCTAACTCTAGGAAAATATTACTCTTTCTTAATGGAGAAAGGTTCCAAGCTTTGTACATCTCTTGTGATATTAGGTTGACTTCGAAACCTGAGTCCAGAAGAGCTTTACATGGTTCATTTATAGTGACTTGGAGATAGGTTAGAGGGCTTCTAGGATCAGAGAATTTCTTGGGAAGGTAGCCCACCTTAATCCAGTCAATAATGACATGTGTTAACATAACCATATGCATTGAACTTGGTGTTTGGCTTGAAGGGAGCTCTGAAGCCTTATTTGATGGAGAGGTGTTTAGAGGTTCAACTACTTGTAGATGTGAGGGCTTGGTTGGACTATTGGTTTTGAAGAAAGGTCATCTCTTTATACGGTTGTTAGAACCAACATCGGGTTGAGTATTTACAACCCTCGTGGAATTATGTTGTTGCAGTTGAGTAGGGAGTTCCCCTTGCATTGCTGGAGCGGGTGGTAATGGAGCTATCAATGTAAGAGTTGTGGATGGATTCGAAGGATGGTATGTTTGTGGGTTATCTCCCCTAGGAGAAGGAGTTCTAAAATACTCCTGAGCTTGGTAGTGATGTTGTGGTGTAACGTGACCAACAAAGTCACGTGGAGAGATTGGATGCTGCACGTAGTAGCAATATGGGTCCAGCTGCTGGTAGGGGTATTTTTGCCTTGGTGGTGGCATCCCCCATGACTGTGGGTATTTCCATTGTTGATGTTGCTCAACTGGTTGTGGTGGAGTTCCACTTGGATAATATGTTGAAGGTTGGTGGAACTACCTCAGATTACTGTGGGGATAAGGTAACCATTAGGGTGCTTGTCATTTATTAAATTATGGGTTGAGTGCATACACCTCAAACTCTTGGAAATGTAAGATTACTGGGCAACATCCCTTAGGATGGTTGTATTGGCATATCTCACATCCACCGTCATTGTTTGTGTTTGAATCCACAACCTCTTTAGTAATGGCCATTTTACCCTTACCCTTGTTACATGCATTTTCTAGTTCTCTCTTTTTCTTTTTGTCATGCTCACTACCTCACTCTCTAGACTCCTCTACAATCTTAAGAATAGTTTTAAACTTACTATCCAAGGAGTCTGACATTTGGTCTACCTTTGTCGATACTTTAGTTGTTAACTTTTGGAGTGGAAAAGTTTTTCTATTCACCATCTCTTCAAGTGGTGACTCTTCTTCCTCCTCACAAAATCTCACTCCCCTTTTTTGGAGGGAAGGATCTCGATTGTACTCTTCTGTGCTTTCTCTCTTCTGTAGCTCAGCTTCTTCTTTGGCTACTTGCTCTAGCAATCTATGGATTTGATGAGACCTAAGCTCTGATAACCTTCCTTGGGCATATGTCCCAAGGGTTCTTCTTGTTTCATGCCTAAGTCCATCTACGAGATGGCGTAGTTGATCCTGCTGCAAATAACCATGGCTAGGACAACGATGTAACAATGTGTAATAGTAGCCCATGGTAGCATCCAAGGGTTCATGATTTCCTTGCTTCTATCCTTGGATTTGCTTTTGCAGGTTAGACACTTAGGAGTACGTTTGGTACTTATCATTAAACAGTTCTAACATTGTACTCCACCTCCAAATGGATTTCGGTTCCATGGACCGGTACTAGCTTTCAACTTCTTTCACTAGTGTCCTTGGGAACAACTTCAGTTTTTGCCATTCGTTTTCTATGTTCTGCAAGGCACATGCATCATGGAATTCTTGTAAATGATTTTGACGATCAGCGTTGTATCCCCCCTCAAAATGTGGGATGTTATTCATCTCTAACCTCTTGATCCTACTATCTTTTTGGTGCCTTGTGGGAACTCTTATGGCCTCCGTTATATCTAACATGCTTCTAGTTACAAGTAGGGGTTCTTTGTGGTAATCTTGTTTATAGCGTCTATGGTGTCTATGTGGTTTCCTACTCTCCCTTATTCCATGCCTTGATTCCTTAGAGTGTTCTCGTCCTCGTTCTCGACTATCTCATTGATGTTTTTCACTCTGTTTCCCTTTATCCTCATGGTTGGTTTCATTATGACTACATTTGAACACTGAAGGAGAGGGTGAATGTGATGATGAAGGTGAAGAAGAAGGAGAACCATCACCATGATGGTGTTTTCTACCTTCTCTTTAGTGGTCTCGGCCACAATCGTGATCACGATCAGAACATCTGCCCTCATCGTGTGGTTGTGTTCCTTCTTTGAACACTTCGTGTTCGTGGGTATTAGAACTAGGGTTGTGAATCGTGGAGTGTAGGTTCTGATACACCACCTCCTGACCATCATTAGGAGGAGGAACATCATTTGGTAGGGAACCTATTGAAGCATATTCACCACCCTTAATTTTTCTCAAGACATGCGGAGCGTTATGGGACCATTTACACTTCGAGGATGTATGATATCTCTCCTGTCACAAGTCCCTTTGACATTGCACTTCTATGGGATGGTAGTCCTTTATGTCATGATCACATGCAACATATTCTGCGTACAAAAATGACATGCCTATTCATGAGAGAGCACAAAGGAGCATGTTGGGGACTTATCAGTCTAGAGGCAACACTATGTTACCTTCCAAGTGTCTCCAATGCAGTTGTTCATCTTGATGGAGAATAAAGGTAAAGTTAGGTACATACTCATCATGATGAGTATATACCACATGAAACTGTTGAGGAGATGGCGGATCTTGGTTACATGTGTTATGCCGCTGATTGTGTATTGTGTTAGTCCTAGGCGGTGAAGTGCTCTTATGTGAAGAAGAAGACATTTTATCTTGTTTGGTGTGTGATTTGCCGGTGTCTTATCTTTCCTTGATTAACTCTAAGGGTTCGTTCTAGCATCCCAATGATATGAATGATTTCCTATGTTCTACGTAGCGCACAAACAACTAAGTCCCTAGCAACGGTGCTAATGATGAGTGGTGAGGTACCCCTACACTCAACCATATGAATACGAGCATTTCATGTGCGATCCAGTTGAACTCCAAGGACTAAGTGCTTACATGCCTTAATGGAACACTCAAGGTTAATCAATCGCTATCTTCCCAAACTTACTTGTATTGTCACAGTTATCTGGTAAAGTAAGCTTGAGGTATATGATTTTTATAACTTTTATCTTTTTAATGTCTCATGCTAATAGGGGAAGGTGAAGAGAACTAAGTGACTAGCTTATGTTAACTATTCACTAACTAAGTTCTAATTGTTCCTAACACCAGTATCCATTCCCACTTGCTGCACACATCCTGAACCAGTGCAACGCTGCTAGGGTTACCAAACGCTAATCGTTACTAGGTTACCAAATGCTACACACATGCTCGAAGCAGTCGTACTGAGTGTACTTAACTAGGAGAATCAAAGGTTGAGAGAGAGATTAATTAACTAGGAAAGCATTTAAACATTCAATAACAATTAATTACTATTTAGCTTAATCTGTATGCTACAAGGTTTATCATAAAGTTCGTCTTTATTGCCATACACAAATGGGTGCTTAGGTACAAATTTCTCGAATAAAGATTCGTTCACTCTATGACTCCTACTACGGGCACACAGGAATTATTCTAACTCTAGAATGGTAAAACTGCAAGAGTTTGGCTAAGGGTCTAAGTCTAACTATCTAGAACAAAGGGTGCCACCTATTATTTATAGAAGATGAGGCACGATGTGATATTGCGTAGTGGATGCGATATTGTGTATGCGATATCATGTACATGATATCGTGGCTCATTAGAGTTGATGAATGAAAAAGTTACATCCTACTTGGAAACCATAAGAGAGAAGGTATTGCAAAAAGAATCAAGTGATCAAAAAAAGAAGAGGAAAACGAATAATGAAATGGGTAGGAACACTTATAGAAAAAAGGAAAAATAGTTGTAGTTGAAGAGGTTATTGTTGGTGACTGTTTGGGACGTGATCGCCAACGAGTGTCCTCGAACAGGATTTAGGTGCTTGTTAGTCTTCTGGCAACACCAAGGCCCAGATACCTCCAAATAGACTCAGTAGTTAATGTGAGTATGTGTGTGTGCTATTGCGGTGTGTGGTTGTGAAAAATGAAACGATTGCATTGTGTGTAAACTACAAATGACTTATCTTAAAGAGATTCAGCCAACTTTGCCAAGTACTGTGAGTTATTGAGAGTTCCTATTTTGTTCAATTTCCTAGTCTATGCAGTCCTTATAATACCTACTTGTAAAAAATAAATTTTTGCAAAAAAATTTAAGCACAACTCTACGAATCTACTTCTAATTTTCCCCAGAGAAAGAGATAGTTCCACAAGAAAACTAGAAATAGAGCAAGATTCAATGGAAATAGAAAGAAGAGAAAAAGAAAGCATATTTATGTAAAGATCTCAAATATTTAAACAAGGTAAAATGATATGAGTAAACACTTCGCAATAAAGCTATCCCAAATTCAATAACTACAAATTGTTCAAACTTCTAAGGCTTAAATAAGTAATTTCTTCAAAACAATCCCACTATACTATCCAAAAAATTACTGCGTAAACTATCACGTACGAGACTCTATTTTGGCTAGATAATGGATGTCAACAATTGCATTAAATGGAACCTTCAAAAGACTTGACAATTTCTGATTGAAATACCATGGAGATTCACTTTAAAGATAAAAGAGGCTATTCTGGTCCTATCAAAATACCAAAGATTTTCTGAACCCTCTTGACTATTGAATCGTTCAACGGCTTGACTATAAGCAGAGGCTTTCTTACAACAATCCCAATAACGGTTCTTATACATTGCACAATAATAAAATTTACTACTAAAATGCTCTTAAGGCTTTTAAACATAAGCGCTTCTATGGAAAAATTTTAATAAAAATTTTCTATTGTGCAACAAGAATAATAAGAGCAATCTAAAAATCCCAAAATTACTTGCCAAGCATGATACTATCTAAACCACTAGCTAAACAATTTAAACAAAATAAAAAATAATAAGCATAACTCATAGGACTATGAAAAAGAGGCTGAAATCTTTTCTTTAGCAAGTCATCTTATAAGCAATCTTTCACAATGTCTTCTTTACAAATGCTCTTCCAAGACCCAAAGTGTGTCTCCAAGTGAGAGCTAGTTTTCTTCCTACCCTTGAAGCCCTTTTATAGGGTCTCACAGGTAGTTAGGTAAGTTACAAAACTTTTGGGTGCTTATAACCACCATAGAGATAAAAAAGATGTAGTTGACAAGTGTTCCATTTAGTTGCCAAGTGGCCCTTCAGTCCCCAAGTGGTCACCATGGAGATAAACAAGTTGTAGTTGACAAGTGGGCTTTGTATAAAAGCTATGGTGGCCAAGTGTCCTATTGTTGAATAAACATCCCATGCATATATTTTAAAATATTTTAATTATTTTTTGATCCTAATAGTAATAGTAATGATGGAGTTGAGGCATACATGGATGGATAAAAATATATATGTATGTAGGTACAGCCAAATGCATAAGTGGAGTTGCAATGCCACGTTTTCAGCACAAGGTGGATGTCATGTGAAGTGCTCTTGGTTGAACACATCGGTGACTTTTGACTTACCCAACACGTGGTCCAATCGTTGCTACAATAACATGAAATCACAAGAGCCATCGCTACCATAGCTACTCCTGCCATGAAACACCAGAGAGGTGCACGCTTACATCCACTATTTGGCACCGTTGTCTCTGCCAAGTACATTGCATAGTTGTAGTGTCTCAGCATTCTAGTGTATTTCTCTGCAAAAATCCTACATAGCAAGATGTTCACCACTCCTAGAACCTGGAGAGAAGCCTTGTAATGTAGAAACATGATTTTTTTGAAACTGTCCATGCTCTGTAGAAAATGTAGCTCTTTCACAAGTACCAAATTGCCATCTTTGCCTATGGTTTTAAGGCATTGGCTATTGCTGCTTGCTATCCCATCACCAGTGCGAACGATGCCATAGGGAAGAATAAAGTTGATGGTGGGGATGCTGCTTTCATCATTAACGTGTTGGTTGTTGTCTTGCCTCTAGTGTTTTCGAAAAATTGGCATGTTGCACCTGGGTTGCGCTGAGTTTGTTTGGTTTGGAATTGTATACGGAAGTGGACACATCGATTGATGATGGCATGCTAACAATTTTCTTAACATTTTGGCAGTTGTGCATTCATCTTCTACAAGGCCCTTTCCATGTTGAAAGCTTCAACGGAAGTCCTAATTTTTTCTGTAATTCCGGTAGCTTTACCAGACACAATTTTCAAGCAGTGTAGAAGTTTGTTATGAGATATATCAATGTTGCCAGCCTTGATGATGCTGCAAAGGTCACCATGCATGTTAACGTCGATGGTTATGCAGGGATATCCTTCCATGTGGGTAGCTAGAGATAGTGTTGCCGAAGCTTCTTGCATCATCGAAATCCACAAACTCCTCCGAATTACTCTCCGTCTTGATTTAGTCCCTGGACGTTCCTCCTTGTCCAACCTTTAGAGAACCCTGGAAATTCTTGGTGGCACTCTTGATATCTTTAGGGGTAAATTCTATGGGACAATCAATTTGGGTAAGATGATCCACCCTCTCGTTTGATGATGAAGTGTCTTGTACAAAAATGCCCTTAGAAGAAGGCAGAATGTTATCACAAAAGCGTAGCGATGCAGGACTTGTAGCAGGTGGAGAGAAAATGGGAGAAGAAGAAGCAGTAGGCTTAATTGGAGGGGCCACAGGAAATGGTGTGATTTGATATTCCACAAGGCAGCTTCTGAGCACATTTTCTGCCTCCTTCACTGCCCTTTGCGGAGCTCAAAAGATCTGAAAGACAGTGGTTCAAGCAGATGTTGCAGTCCTCTGTGGAAAGATCTCGTCAACACTGAACCATCCCATAAATAGTGATGTTGTTGCCTTTGGTAGAACCTGCAGCATATTTGCTTCTTGGATCTGAGCTTGCTTGCGCAATTAGATAGTAAGCAACTGCTACTTGGTTTTGTCAAAGCTATCAAGGTCTAAAACATTTTGTGGGTTGGTAAAGATACTACATATCTATCATTGCACGTCGAAGCTACTACGTGAAGTTAAAGAACTCAAATTTCATATAAAAAGTTTTATACTGAATCATAGCTCCCACACTGAGCTTGCAAGTTTCTTGAATCCCATATGGAAGCCTGAACAACTGAAACACTAGTTGGCTGTCTGGTCTCCTCTACATTGGAACAAGACATAGACTGTGTTATTTCCCTGCCCAACAATAGAGATGTTAAATGCTGTAGGTTGTGAAGATGCTTTCACAAGGTTATCCAAGACTATGTCAATATTTTTGGCCAACTGAGTTCCTTTTGTGTAGTTGCTAAGGTTACATCCAGGGTTGGTGTAGCTACAATTGACCCAGCAACAGCATAGGACGATCAGTACCAAAGCTGAGATGATGCAGCCATTTGCCATTACTTTTTGTTGACGCTTACAGAAGCATAGGTCTTTTCAGCTCATCATGAAAATGGAAGCTTTACAGTAATACTATGAATCATCTAATCCTGTTCCATGAAATGGCCAAAATGTGCCAACATTTCTTCCCCCTTTAAAAGTGTAAAGAAATTTATGCAAGCCCCATTTTAAAACTGAACTGTATTGGCAGCTTTTATTGAACTTTTTACAGCTGAAAAGATAAATCTTTTTTAGAGGAAAATTCCCATCAAACATAAGGTTTGGTGGTATAAAAACCTCATTCCTAAAAAAACAAAAAACTACACATTATCAAGTCCTTTGTTCATGGACTATTCTTGAGATGGGAAGAGAATGGTGAGGATTACTCTGGTAGGAATCCTCATATCTCTAACCTTCTCATAAGCAATCTCTCTATTACTTTTTGGCTTGCTGGAGTTTTCAACTTGATCTTCTTGAGGTTTTTCTTTAGCAATCCTCTCATCTTCTTTCTCAAATGAATTCTTATTTTTTTTCCCAATTGGGTCCTTCTTCTTCTTCTTAGGACACAAAGGCTTCTTCCCATGAATCTTCATTGATTGGGTCTTTCTCAGAACTATAATTTTCTTTGAGTGTACAAATTTTATTTTCAACATCTACTTTTTCAGCCATTTTACTTTTTCCATTTGAAGTAATGGTATCAATCATCAAAGGTTCGCTATAGATGTATATTTGATTTGGTTCTCCTTTCCAAGGTAGCCACATGTGAGAATAATCTATTGATTTGTAACCTGAGAAATTCTTGCTCCAACTTCTACTCAATTAGAGACTATGCGAATTTGGTATATCTGCCACTTGAATAGTTACTCTACTTTTGATTCAAAAGAAATTTCCAATAGGACATTTGGTAATTGACCCACAATCTTTACTCTACTTTTATCCACTTGAACAATCTTTTTATTTGATTTTATAGGAATCAAACCGAGTTTCTTACATAGAGACAATGGCATTATAGTAGACGTAGCTCTAGAATCAATCAAACAATTGTGTAAGTATTAATCCTTTAATTTCATTGTCAAAAGAAAAGGAGGTGCTTCCTTATCATACGTGGTCTTTAATTTCTCATCATTATAAGCCACATAACTTAACTCTGATTCTCTAACTCTCCTTTTATCTTTAATGAACTCTAAAGCCTTTCTTTGCTGATCTCCTATTTGAAGCAACTGATAAAAGCTAATATTGGCCTTGACATGTTTAAGGTCTTCAATCAAATCATACTCTCCATCACCAATAAAGCTTGGTTTCTTTATCCATTTACTAAAAGACTGACTTGGAGTGCTTTGCTCTACTTGATTATCTTTACCTTTATTCTTATCTTTTCTATTTGGCTCAAAAGCTTTTTTCTTAGTAGATGGATTAGTAATAACATTTGGGGGTCTAGAAGTAGTTAATATTTCTTTTGATCAAAGACTATATCCATTTTCCTTATATTATTAGATTCTTCATCTAAAGACATATCTTCTTCAAAACTTGATAGAGAAGAAGTATCGCTAGATCCATTACTAGAAGATTTACTTGCATAATGAACACTAGATAACTCATTATTAGATTCAATATCAAGAAAGTTGGACATAATTAGGTCACTTTCATCCTCATCTTCTGCTAACTTAGTGTCTTGATGTTTATTCTTTCTATTTTTCCTTTCTTCCTTGATATTAACTCTTGCCAAAGCTTTTTCAAGCTTCACTATTTTGTTAGACATATCTCTCATTAATTGTCCTTTTTCAGATCCTACTCTTTCATGTTCTTGCTCTATCTTAACATGAGATGGACCTGGTAAAGCTTTAAATTGAGCAAAATCTTGCATAGGAATCATAACTCTTTCTTCTCTTTTTTGAATTGCAATATTTTCTTCAGGATTCAAGTTCAACTATTTTTCTAACTGTATAGCTTCACTAAAGTAGTCATTTAGCGTAGTTAAGTTTGGAGTTCTTCTTAACCAAATTGAAATGTTGGGGTTGACAGCCTTAAGATAAGTTTCTTTAAGCATTTCTTCTGATGGTCTATATTGTCTTTGAAAGAGTCCACAAATTCGTTGAAACTTGATGTTAAAATCTCTAATTGACTCTTTAACTCCTTGCTTAGCTTGTATCAGCCCACAGTATAGTTGATGTTGATCTAATTGATTACCAAACTGGGCCAAGAAAATATTCTTCATGTCATCCCAAGTTGTAATACTATTACTTGGTAACTTCGAATACCAAATCTGAGCCATATCCTTTAGATTTAATACAAACAACCTACAAGCTTGATCTTGATGTTGAATATTTGCATGAGCTAAAGCTAACTCAAACATGTGAATATATTCTTTAACTAAATAAGCTTTTCTAGGAATGAAAGGCTCAGGAAAATATTTTTAAACTACCTTAAGAATATCATTGTAATTTTGAAATCCTAATGGTGTAACTCTTTTCCAAGGATTTGCCATCCTATTGCTTTGGATAGTTGAACTCTTAGAATTTCTAGAGCTTCTCTTATAAATTGATAAACTAGATATAATGGGTGATCTTCTTGATCTTCTAGTTTTCACTCCACTACTTGTGTTCAATTCAAAATCTTTCTTTTGTTCTTCTTCTGATTAAGAATCAGTCTTAGAATCAAGAATATCTTTTGAAACTTTCAAATTTTCCAAACTATCAATCTTCTTGGTCATGAACTGAAAATAGTATTTAATTTCTTAAGCCTTTATAGTAACAAAGAATTTTTGATGTGCTAAAATTATAAAACTTATGAACTTAGGCTAAATTTTCAACCCTCCTTCTAGCGCCAAAAGAACTGTTGGCGACCGTTTGGGACGTGACCACCAACGAGTGTCCTCGAATAGGATTTAGGTGTTTGCTGGTCTTTTGGCAACACCAAGGCCCAGATACCTCCAAATAGACTCAATAGTTAATGTGAGTATGTGTGTGTGCTGTTGCGGTGTGCGTTTGTGAAAAATGAAACGATTGCATTATGTGTAAACTACAAATGACTTATCTTAAAGAGATTTAGCCAACTTTGCCAAGTACTGTGAGTTATTGAGAGTTCTTATTTTGTTCAATTGCCTAGTCTATGCGGTTCTTATAATACCTACTTGTAACAAATAAAGTTTTGCAAAAACATTTGAGCACAACTCTACGAATCTACTTCTAATTTTTCCTAGAGAAAGAGATAGTTCCACAAGAAAACTAGAAATAGAGCAAGATTCAATGGAAATAGAAAGAAGAGAAAAAGAAAGAAGATTTGTGTAAAGATCTCAAATATTTAAATAAGGTAAAATGATACGAGTAAACACTTCATAATAAAGATATCCCAAATTCAATAACTACGAATTGTTCAAACTTCCAAGGCTCTAATAAACAATTTCTTCAAGACAATCCCACTATACTATCCAAAAAATTACTGCGTAAACTATCACGTACGAGACTCTATTTTGGCTAGATAATGGATGTCAACAATTGCATTCAATAGAACCTTCAAAAGACTTGACAATTTCTGATTGAAATACCAAGGAGATTCACTTTATAGATAAAAGAAGCTATTCTAGTCCTATCAAAATACCAAAGATTTTCTGAACCCTCTTGACTATTGAATCGTTCAACGGCTTGACTATAAGCAGAGGCTCTCTTACAACAATCCCAATAATGGTTCTTATAGATTGCACAATAATAAAATTTACTACTAAAATTCTCTTAAGGCTTTTAAACATAAGCGCTTCTATGGAAAAATTTTAATAAAAATTTTCTATTGTGCAACAAGAACAATAAGAGCAATCTAGAAATCCCAAAATTACTTGCCAAGCATGATACTATCTAAACCACTAGCTAAAAAATTTTAAAAAAATAAAAAATAATAAGCATAACTCATAGGACTATGACAAAGAGGCTGAAATATTTTCTTTAGCAAGTCATCTTACAACCAATCTTTCACAATGTATTCTTTACAAATGCTCTTCCAAGACCCAAAGTGTGTCTCCAAGTGAGAGCTAGTTTTCTTCCTACCGTTGAAGCCCTTTTACAGGGTCTCATAGGTAGTTAGGTAAGTTACAAAACTTTTGGGTGCTTATAACCACCATAGAGATAAAAAAGATGTAGTTGACAAGTGTTCCATTTAGTTGCGAAGTGGCCCTTCAGTCGCCAAGTGGTCACCATGGAGATAAACAAGTTGTAGTTGACAAGTGGGCTTTGTATAAAAGCTATGGTGGCCAAGTGTCCTATTGTTGAATAAACATCCCATGCATATATTTTAAAATATTTTAATTATTTTTTGATCCTAATAGTAATAGTAATGATGGAGTTGAGGCATACATGGATGGATAAAAATATATATGTATGTAGGTACAACCAAATGCGTAAGTGGAGTTGCAATGCCACGTTTTCAGCACAAGGTGGATGTCATGTGAAGCGCTCCTAGATGAACACATCGGTGAATTTTGGCTTACCCAACATGTGGTCCAATCATTGCTACAATAACATGAAATCACAAGAGCCATCACTACTATAGCTACTCCTACCATGAAACACCAAAGAGGTGCATGCTTACGTCCACTATTTGGCACCGTGGTCTCTGCTAGGTACATTGCATAGTTGTAGTGTCTCAGCATTCTAGTGTATTTCTCTGCAAAAATCCTACATAGCAAGGTGTTCACCACTCCTAGAACCTGGAGAGTAGCCTTGTAATGCAGAAATATGAATTTTTTGAAATTGTCCATGCTCTGCAGAAAATGTAGCTCTTTCACAAGTACCAGATTACCATCTTTGCCTCTAGTTTCAAGGCATTGGCTGTTGCTGCCTTCTATCCCGTCACCAGTGCTAACGATGCCGCAGGGATGGATAAAGTTGACAGTGGGGATGTTGCTTTCATCATTAACATGCCAGTTATTGCCTTGTCTCTAGTGTTTTCGAAAAATTGGCATGTCGCACGTAGGTTGCACTGAGTTTGTTTGGTTTGGAATTGGATCAGGAAGTGGACATGTCAACTGATGATGACATGCTAATAGTTTTCTTAATGTCCTGGAAGTTGTGCGTTCATCTTCTACAAGGCCCTTTACATGTTGAAAGCTTCAACGAAAGCCCTAATTTTTTCCGTAATTTCGGCAGCTTTACCAGACGCAATTTTCAAGCAGTGTAGAAGTTTGTTATGAGATATGTCGATGCCACCAACCTTGATGATGCTGCAAAGCTCACCATGCATGTTAACGTTGACGATTATGTAGGGATATCCTTCCATGTGGGTAGCTAGAGATAGTGTTGCCGAAGCTTCTTGCATCATCGAAATCCACAAACTCCTCTGAATTATTCTCCGTCTTGATTTAGTCCCTGGATGTTCCTCCTTGTCCAACCTTTAGAGAACCATGGAAATTCTTGGTGGCACTCTTGATATCTTTAGGGGTAAATTCTATGGGACAATCAATTTGGGTAAGATGATTCGCCCTCTCGTTTGATGATGAAGTGTCTTGTACAAAAATGCCCTTAGGAGAAGGTGGAATGTTATCACAAAAGCATAGCGACGCAGGACTTGTAGCAGGTGGGGAGAAAATGGGAGAAGAAGAAGCAGTAGGCTTAATTGTAGGGGCCACAGAAAATGGTGTGATTTCATATTCCACAAGGAATCTTCTGAACACATTTTTGCCTCCTTCACTGTCCTTTGCGAAGCTCAAAAGATTCGAAAGACAGTGGTTCAAGCAGATGTTGCAGTCCTCTATGGAAAGATGTCACCAACATTGAACCATCCCATAAATAGTGATGTGGTTGCCTTTGGTAGAACCTGTAGCATATCTGTGTCATGGATCTGAGCTCGCTTGCATAATCAGATAGTAAGAAACTACTACTTGGTTCTGTCAAAGCTATTAGGGTCTGAAACATTTTGTGGGTTGGCAAAGATACTAGATATCTATCATTGCGCATCGAAGCTGTTGCGTGAAGCTAAAGAACTCAAATTGCATATAACAAGTTTTATACCAAATCGTAGCTCCCACACTGAGCTTGCAAGTTTCTTGAATCCCGTCTGGAAGCCTAAACAAGTAAAACACTAGTTGGCCATCTGGTCTCCTCTGCACTGGAACAAGCCATAGACTGTGTTATTTCCCTACCCAAAAATAGAGATGTTGAATGCTACAGGTTGTGAAGATGCTTTCACAAGGTTATCCAAGACTATGTCAATATTTTTGGCCAATTGAGTTCCTTTTGTGTAGTTGCTAAGGTTGCAACTAGGGTTGGTGCAGCTGCAAATGACCCAGCAGAAGCACAGGATGATTAGTACCAAAGCTGAGATGATGTAGCTGATCGCCATTACTTTCTGTTGATGCTTACAGAAGCATAGGTCTTTTCAACTCATCGTGAAAATGGAAGCTTTACAGTAATACTCTGAATCATCTAATCCTGTTCCATGAAATGACCAAAATATGCCAATAGTTACAAACTCAAATATAGAAGATGATGATGGATGTAACATCTACTAATATGATCATGCAAAGGACTATTGCCCAGTTATGTTACATCTACAAGAGTCTGGAGCTTTGACTTTGAACCCCAAGTTTGTAAAAAGGAAAAAGCCTATGAGATTGACCTATCCACAAGGCAATTATAGAAAATCCTACAATTAATAGTACTATCCTAGTAGGACCTCCTTTTGAACCTGAACACTACTATTGACAATAGTGGCAAAACCCACAGTCATGGGGGAGGCCATTAACATATTAGCAGTACCCTTATTGCTAGCCAAATCCTCATCGCTACTATGTTAAACAACCTATTTCTCCAACTAGTTCTACTTCCTCTACCTCAAATTACTATTATCACTCTCTTGAATAATGTTAATAGGTCTCCACAAAAGTCTTGAAAATTTCCTTTCTTTAGGATAATTCCCACTCATGAAAATAAAACTCAGAGACCTACTAGCTCATCAACACCACCACCACAAGGCTAATCTAGTGCAACACCCTTCCTTGTAGATATAATATCTTCCAATCCTACACAAAAGCCAATAATTATCACTACTTAAACAAAAAATGTAAAAGATGACCTATCATTATGGAGAGACAAAGTTTTATAATTAAAAATAGTAATAAAGGGTGCAAGTGTGGGTTGAAAGCTTTGAGCATAAACATGATTCCTACACCAACCCACAACAAACTTAGGAAACAAATGTTTTTGCATGACCACATCTACATAGTAGCCACTAAATCAAGAGACACCCAGTGGCTCAAAAATAAGAATGCTAAACCATCCACAAAATGCATGAAAACATCAAATTCACTTATTATTCCTTGTCTTGGTCATGAGCTTAGTCATGGGGGAGATTCCCAATCTTGAAATAAGAACTAATAAGTTATTTTTCAATTTTTGTTTTACATTGTTCATAGTATGTTTTCTATTTCTTGGGTATGTTACAATTTTTTCTATGTTCTACTTTATTTGGATTTTATTTTTCTCATGTTTTTCTTTCTTTATTCCTGCTAGGACTTGGTGCAACTATAGCTGCTAATTGATGGTGGTTTGTAATTTATAATGATATTTGATTGTAAATGTCTAGATTTTATCTTTGAATTTGGGTTTTGATAACTAAGACATGGTTTATTTTCATGATAACAAGTAATGATTCCATGTCATCCACCAATCCACATAACTCTATGATGTTCCCTTATTTTGGAAATATGAGGTTCCTTCTTAAATGCAACTTATAATGAATTTGTAACCTTGGTAGTTTCCAAACTTGTGAATATTTAAATGGATAGATAAGAATGTAACTTCAAGGGGATTTGACACCTTTTATACATGCCTACCCTATGAGGTGCATCAATATCTTCAAGGGTCCTTTGTTGTTCCTATGTCAACAAATAACAAGAAGCTAAGTCTTTGCATGGTGTGGTTCCCATTCAGAAATTCAAAAAAAAAAAAAAACAATAATAGGAATTCAAAGCATAACCATTAAACTCAATAACGGGCTACAAACATTGGTTATGGAACTAGAAAAACATGTTACCCATGCCTAAAGGCCCCCTCTAACTAAGGCCCATCTCACTTTTTGCTTCTCTTTTTTTCTCTTTTTGGAATGGTGGTTGATCTGTGGGGATATTCTTATGCCTTGGTGGATGGACTAGCCTAAGAGTGTCAATGCAAAGTCACTGGTAGTGGATGGTCTTAATTCAAACTAAGTATGGACGTTATCATGTCATATTAACCACTAAATCCACAAGGGATTTCATGTAACCATGATACATGACTCCATTCCACATGCTACTTCATCCAACCATGCTTTTCATAACTCACCTCATTGCCTTTTATCATGTTTGTTTCAATGTCTTAATTTGATATAGTCAAAGTTCTTTGATAGTTTCTTTGATGATTTGGTCCTTAGCTAACCATAACCATTAATCATCCATGGCACCCATAGTCTCCTTGGTATAAGGGCATGCAAGGGTGTTAAGGGCATGAACCTACTATGGGAAGGATCCACTTGCATACTCCTTAGTTGGGCTAGTTAAGTTCTACATCTCTTAGGTAGTTTTGCATTCAAATCCTTCATGTTCCATGTCAATTACATCCAGTTTTGCACTCAATTAAAATTCTCCACATGAAACCCTTTTATTGAATATCATAGCCCTCTTCACACATTCCATCATGTTCTAGGCCTTTCTGGCTTTCTTTGAACTCCAATTTCATTTAAACATTCTTTCTTTATCCATAGTTTTTTGAAGTGCAAAAGTTTTATCTTAGCTATGTCGACGCAATCCCATTGATGCAGCCACTTGCATTGACATGACCCCATTGACATAGTATATAAACTACCTATATATAGTGTAGCACTTAGCTATTTTTTGCACATTTCTCTCAAACACATAAGGAGTTTTCACTATTTCAAGATCCCAAATCCTTCTAGAGATCATAACTCATGAACTGCTTGTTCAATTAACCCCATTCTTCGATTCTACCACTACTAAAGGTGAGCTCTATGTCATGGGGCCCACAAACTATAGGTTTTGGATGAAAAAATTTTCTAAATATTTCTAACTTTCACAAGGGTTTAACTAATAAAATAATATTAAAATCACTAATTCATGAGAGTAAACATTTTTAACGAACTCTGGTATCTATCTAATTAAAATAATATTAAAATAATCAATCCACCATAATCACAACTTAGCCTATGTGTAACTGATCAAAGAAGACAAGGTACCCAACTATCCAAGTTGCACATCAGACACTAATCTTTGGTTATGTTATGATTACAGATGGCACCTAGACTAAGAGATAAATGCTCACAAGAAGAAGGATCATCCCAACTAAGGAAGTAGCACCCTAGGAAAGGAAGGGGTCAACAATAGTAGCAACCCAAAGAACAAGCAACTAAAACCCATGCAATTAGATCTCTTCAAGAGGAGCCTAAAGTGGAATCTATTCAACAAATTCCCAAAGTTGAGACTGAGCAATCACATAGAGATGAGGTGCTTGGGCATAGACCAAACCTTGAAATCATCCTAACAGAAGACTACCTTAAGCACATTAATTTCAAGGAGGTTAGAGTGTTAGTCCTTTAGGAACTAAACTTTGGATCTTCCTTGAACTTGGTACTAGAAGAAGTCAAGACCCAACTACAAACCTCTCCCATGTGGCCTATCATCACTTTCACTAGGGAGTGGTACTTAGGAGAGATGTATCTCTTTTGGAGTAATAAGTAGGCCAATGCCACCATAAAGATAAAGGACATTAGTGTGTCCTACTCTATGGAGGCCATTGCTGAGATTCTTTGGTTGCCAAATACAAGAGCAACCTTGGTAGAAATATCAATGCAAGCAAACCTAGAAGTAAAGAAAGAGTGGGTCTAATGGTGCTATGGAGTTGATTGTAAGGAATATGATGCATTATGTAAGGCAGAAGAAGCGTACTTCAAAATTGTAGCCTATGACCTCAATCCAATGATGAGGCCTAGTAAAATCACGGTCTTTTCTACCATTGCATGCATCACTCTAAGCAAGAAATTTCTAGTCAATCTTTCATAACTAATCTATTTTAGAATAGAAAAGCACTTCAAGGAGAATGAGTATGGGAGAAAGACACTTCTCATTCCATGTCTCATTCACAAGCTATGAAAGAGGGGAGGTATAGCCTGCTATGTCAATTATTGCAACTGAAAAAATTGATTGCTAGAAAATTGAGAGATCTAGTGTAGTGACATCGACCTCAAATCCATAGGGCCTCCAAACAATGAAATTTGAGGTACCCTAGATAATCTGGTAGATTACCCACTTACAGAATGTAAAATGAATGATGTAAATAATAACAATACAGATATGAAAATCAAAAGTAAGATATATTGCACATAAACTGAAATTTTAAAAATTTATTAAAATAATAAAGAATGAGTTTCAAAAATGTGTACAAGAGTTGCTCATGAGAGAGCAAGAGGGGGGTTCACTGGGGTAGGAATTCAGAGCCTGTTAAAGTTGATATGATCTACTTTACAATCTGGATGCTTAGCCACTCCTAATGTTTTTGAATCTTCTCTACTACAANGGCGGAGGGGGGTGAGAAAAGTGAGAAATTTGGTTGCTAAATTTCTCCACATTGGGGGTTAAGGATTTTAGAAATGCAACATTGACACCAAAAATCCACAAGTCTCTAGGGGTAACAAAGGTTATAAGGTTTTCACACTAAGAGGCTCCAAGAAGCTACATTTCTAGAAGGTTTTAAGAGCTCCTGGAAGCCAAAATTTCTATATGCTTGAAAATACCAAAGTATGGATCCTCAAAGGGGTGTTGGGGTTTTGGTCTTATAGGTTTTGGGCCATGAATTTTTCCAAAAATTGGCTAACAGATTGACTTCAAATTACTACAAATTTTTGCCTCATATAGGTG